>BKCH01000186.1:0-377087 GCA_008635985.1 Ficus erecta | reverse complement strand
ATCTTATTAATTACTTCCCCATTTATGAATAAAAAATCATAACATATTAAAAACATTTCACACAAAAATAAAAAACAATAAGAAAAACAAAATAATACTACCACCAAAAAAAAAACTAAAAAAAATACAAACCCCCCCCCCCCCCCAATTTGCTTTGCTCTTCATGACAGCTAGAGAAAAGGGATTGTTGTTGTCAAGATCGTGAAATGTTGAGATCACAGCAGCGGAGATCACAGTCTGACCTCGACCTCCGCCTGCCTTTCTGGCTCCAGCGATTTCTGAACTCCTATTTTGGGGATTTCAAAGATCTGAGATTTGATGATCTGGCAAAGGAGAGGTAGAGAGTAGACAAAGCACCAAAGATTGTGCCATTGACGATTTGGTGACCTTCAATTAATGACCGTTGAAAAGGAAGAGAAAGAGAGAGGAGGCAAAGAGACAAAAAGCTGAGCTAAGCAGGCAAGATAGTCAAAACCACCTCGCATCGAGGCTACAAGACAAAGAAAAGGGAGGAGAGAGAGGTGTTGTGATCAAATAGAGGCTTAGGGTTTGTAAGGTAATGATGCCATTTTAGTATTTTTATCAGAAAATCAAAAAAAAGAAATAATAATGAAGGTTCAAAGTTCAAAGTATGCATATTAAGAGAGGACAAATCAAGAGCTTGTGTATTTTAGGGATTATTTCCACAATTTTATCTATGAATAGTTGATTTCAACTTAATAGGCACGATGACATGATTACCATATGTCTAATATATGTTGCAGGAATATTCTGTCACCATTTTCAAAAGTTAATATAGATATTTGTATTCACTCTCTCGATATTTATATTCACTTTATTTAAAAATACAATTGTATCTGTTGGATCATTAATCTAACGTTGGGCTTATATGTGAATAATTATATGTTGCAGACTGTCAAACAAGGTTAAGTTCAAATGAAAGTGATCTACTAAGTTTTGGTTGATTTAAGCTTTAATGTATCTGATAGGGTGTGAGCCTTTAATGTGTAGAGACTTAAAGGTAATTTCTATTTTTATGATTGACTAAAATTAAAATACCAAAAGATAATAGGGAAGTTATCTATATATAGTAGTTATGGTCCCCAGAGCGAACGTATATTATCACTATTCAATTCTGGCATCCTATCATCAGAAAGAGAACACAGAGAAGATTTAAGGATTCTCTTGGAAAACGTATTGATCTGGAAGGCCAACCGCACGGCTCTAGAAAGTGATTAACCGTTATGGATTTAGGTACACTTCTGCTTATTCATTAATAGATTTTTGGTGATCCAACATGAAATTCTTGGGATTTTAGGTGATGGTTTTCGCCAAAGGAATTTATCTTACAAGTGAAATCCGAGCGGGATTCATGTTGAATCATTTAGAATATTTTTCACAATTTTGTTGACTTTGTCGTTTACAATTTTTGGAAATATATATTTTTTTTCCAGCTTTAGTTGCATTCAGTAGATTTAGGGTTTTCTTTTTTCGATACATGGGCCTAATTGGGCCCGTGACAAGAATGGGCTACGGGCTAAGCCCGCATAAATTGATAAAAAAAAATTAGGGGTGGGTCCTGGGGCTAGTGTAGGATCAGAGTTGGGCTGACCCGACCCGGTCCAGGACCCAACCCGGTCAACAGTCAGCCCAATCAACGGTTAATGGTCAACCATTGACTTTGACCGTTAACTTTTTTTCTCAAAAAAATTATTTTTATTTTTTTTAGGATCAATTTTGGTGCAATTTTAAATTCAAATATTGTTACATTATATATATATATATATATTAAGATGAATAAATTGAAACAACATGTCGCCAAAGTGACCTCTTTTGTGGAAATTAATTTGTTTTGAAATATAAACGGTTGTGTGCATATAACTTATGTGAATATTAATCGGCCCAAAGGATGGTGTATTTAGCAGAATTATATGTGCCTGTGGTAATAAATGCACAATGATTATTCGGTTTTATATGTGAACAGTAGGGAAGATTTATTATTTGATATGTTCTTGTTCTTAGTGTTTAATTACTACACCAAGATATCACTTACAAGTTGACAAAATATTAATAGAGTGTCTGGTATCTTGAGATGTGGTTTACCTTTATTAGAAATTTTTTTTTGAGACTTATATGAGCTCGTTTTGTTTGCTTGTTGTTCTCTATTCAGCTATGACTCTTGCTAATATTACTGCCAACATCAACCCTATTCCTATGCTCAATGACACTAACTTCAAATCATGGCAAGAGAACCTCTTGATAGTTCTCGGAGTCATGGATCTTAACCTTGCTTTAAGGGTTGATTCTCCTGCACCTCTTATGGATAAAAATACCTCTGATGAAAATAGGGATATGGAAAGTTGGGAGAAATCAAATTGCATGTGTATGATGATCATGAAGAAGGCCATTCCGGAAGCATTCAGAGGCACAATGTCTGAAAAGATCACTACGATTGAGGAGTTCCTTGCGGATATTGAAAATAGGTTTGTCAAGAACGAAAAGGCTAAAATAGATATGCTCTTGACAAGTCTAATTTCAATAAGGTATAAGGGCAAAGGCAATATCAAGGAGTACATCCTAGAGATGTCTCATCTTGCTTCCAAGTTGAAAGCCCTTAAGCTAGAACTCTTTGAAGGCTTTCTGGTGCATCTGGTTTTGATATCCCTTCTAACACAGTTTAACCAGTTTAAGGTGAGCTACAAATGTCAGAAAGAGACTTGGTCTTTGAATGAGCTCATTTCACACTGTGTTCAGGAAGAAGAAAGGTTAAAGCAAGATAATGCAAAGAGTGCTCACCTGGCCTCTGTAACGACCCGCCTAGCACAGGCCGTTACCATACATACATACATACTGAACTTCTCGTACATACTTACATACTTATGAAAAACAGCGGAAATTTTTTTTTTTATATGGCATAAAATATGCAACATATAAACGTATCTTTATCAAGCATATTTAACATAACATAAATACATAAGGAACAAAACGCGTAGCGGCTAGATCTCTCACATTTCACAGTTTGCCCCGCCACGCCCTTCCATCTTGCATCAACCATTGCTGACAGGTTGTTTACCTACAGCATAAACGTAAGAAAGTGAGCTTTCGCTCAGCAAGTACAACTTCCTATACCGCGACATAAACAAACATAATCTAACCTTACATATTCTAACTTAACTTCTCATACATATCGTACCACTTCTTAACTTCATTCATCATAGCATAACATACACATCATAATGCATGGTCCATTTATGCTCGTATTATGCTCAATTCATTCTTAACTTACTTTCATTACTTATTTTACTTATGGGCCCCTTACTTGAGTGTACGTACCCGGCGCGCAACTATGAACTCACTCTTGCCATAGCTCAGCCCGACCTCGGACGGGGGGCACGACACAGGCAACTTGCTCGCCATCTTACTTTCTTTTCATCTTGTCATGTCATACTTGCTCTTATTATTCTTATAAGATTTCGTGAACATGCTTTGTGTTCTCATACATACATGCTTCATGTCTTAATAATCAACATAATATTCATCATGAACTTACCTTGACTTATCATACTTCATAACTTAGCATACAACATAGAATTAACATGGCATATAGCATGGCATAACAATAACACAGTATAGCAACAACAACATAATATAGCAACCACAACATAACATACAAATAGGCATACCCTCCTAGCATACATCTAACAATAACATACTTGGGCAAGTACCACAACAAAGGCCTATGCTGTAGGTGGTAGTTGTACTTACCTCTCTTGCTATGTCCTGCGTAGTGCTGCTTCTTCTCTGAGTACAGCTGCAGTTCCCTCCTGCTTGTTGAAGGACATAGGTGAGGTTCTAATTAGTATTGTGGAATGTTGGTGATCTAACGAAACATGCCTACATAATCCTAGTTGTATGTCCCCGATACTAGATGTCTTACTGGTTACAAATAGTAACCCTATTGTTTTAGAACGACCAAACATGGATTATTTCTTAAAAGGTTACATTGGATAACCTTAAGTGCCAAATCTTTATACATACCGTTAGGGTTAGGTTACCTTTCTAACCTTGGGCTTTATTCTTGTCCATAATTATTGGGTTACCTCAATTAACCATATATCTTAGCCCAATTAATTAATCTTGGTATCCTTTAGGGTTATCTTGACTAACCCTTAAGGTTAATTGTAGTCAAACTCTTGGTCAACCAAAGTCAACTTTGGTCAACTAAGGTCAACCCTATATGGGTCAAACTTGAGCTTTAGACTTTGGCCCAGTAACTCGGATATCATTTCCGGTTATTACCCGTAATCATCTTGCTTACCCGATTTGGTTTAAAAATCCATTTTCCATTTCTTTAGAAACTTGGTTAAATTAACTTCAAAAATCTTTTACTTAACTCATAAAAATTCTTATTCTTGAAATAGGTCTTTGTAAAAATCATTTAGGGCTGGAAACTGCCTTTGGAACAGTTTTCATAATCAAAACAGTGGTTTTGGAGAAAGATACAATTTTTTCCGAACTGTTTTTAGAAAATTCCTGTGCAAGAATTTCTTGTTCCCTGCACAGTCTTTATAAAACCGTGTCAGTTTAAAGGTCCATTCCGATTTTGAAAAATTTGTCTTCACGAAAGTTCTAGCTCTCGAAAAATCCTAAAACTTTCGTGTTTAACAAAAAATTCAATTCGGACTCTAACAGGTTCATATTTTCGTTTGAACTCACCTGGTCGTGCACAAATCCTGGGCACGGATCAGGCTCGGTTTTTCGTGAAAACGAAGGCCATTGGAGCCTTATTTTGGAAATCTGTCCACGCTGCCCTCTATGAAAAATCGTTCTCTACAACTTTTATGTTTTACATTTTTCCCAATTCGGCCTCCAAAGGCCTCAAATTCCACTTTTTAGAAAACTGGGCAACTCACATCCGAACTGGCAGTTTTTGTTCTCACATTCATTTTACGTCCTATTTCATGTAAGCTAACTCAACCGAACACGAGGAAGCCTAGATAGCACACATGCAGCACTTTCTAACGTCCCATATGAACAAACATGCAACTCAAACGCGCCCATGCAAACCAAAACCCGCATTGTCCTAGCTTATGTTTGCATGGTTCTAAGTTGTCTCACCAATCCATTCATACACGTACCATTCCATAATCAAAACTAACAACCTAGCATGCAATTCTAGGACCGGCTTGCGCATAAAAACAGGAGACATACAATTCATCATCCATCTAGCATGCATCCTAACATTCAAACAAGCATAAACACAAATTAAAGCTCATAACAAATATAAACATCAAACCACCCTTAAAACCTAATCAAGCACCACACCTAATCAATCTAGGGCAAAGAAAACTTGAGCTTATGCTCTTACATCCTCTCAACTTGAAATACAAATAAAATTCCAAATTGAACTCAATGGAAGGATTAGGGCTTAAGGAAGTTACCTTAGATCAAAGTTAGGGTTTGAAAATTGCAACTCCCTTGCCTTCCCTTGCCCACGGCTTCAACCTAGTTAGGGACCCAAAAAAATTTCTCTTGGCTCCTTGGTTGATCCACACCAAACCGAGCACACCACCAAGCTTTCTCCTCAAAATTTCCAACTTTTCCTCTTCCTCTTCTCCTTTCCCTCACTCTCGGCCACTATACCCAAAATGACCCAAAAATTCAAACCTCTTTTTTTTTTTTTTTTTTTTTTAGAGCAAAACCGAACTCCCCTAAGTAGAAGCCCTATGAAAATTTTGATTTTTCTCTCCTCTTTCTCTCTTCCTTGGCTGCTGATTTTCAAGAAGAAAATTGGCAAGAACCTCCCCAAATTTTTGAATAAAGTGAATAGCAACCACCCTTATTTATAGAGGTTGAGAAACTTTGCTAAATTGCACAAAAACCCCTAAAAATTAAAAATTTCCACAATGGGAGGGTGAGGTGGCCGGCCATATGCTTGGTGAACAAGAAAAAAATTTCTTTCCAAGCTTGAAAAATAATTTATGATGTAATAATTAAAAGGTGAGGTGATGTCATTCACCTTAGGCCTTGTTTGGCTCTTTTTTCTCAATAACCAGTCCATTTTTAAGCTACACAGATATTTTCAATACTGTGTTCACTTAAACACAGTATTTTTATACTGTATTGCAGTTTAAAATTTATCTGTGTAAAAATGGACAGTATAAAATTTTTCTTATTTTTTCGAGCCCTTTTTGTCTTTAATCCTCACTAGGTGTGCTTGATTTTCTAAGGTGGTTTTTAAAGCCTATACATGCTAACTCAACCGTAAAGACGATTTCCGCAGTATCTTTACCATACTGCATTTCATAATACTGCAAGGTCAACCCTTTGACCATTCTTGGTCAAACTTTGACTTTCTTTGAATCTTGTACTTTTTCGTTCTTTTTGACTCAAAAGGGCCGTTGCTAATCTAAGCAATCCATTTTGAGTTTTTATTGAACCATAAAAACTCATAAATGTAAGAAAACTCTTAACCGAGCTTTTTCAAAAATACCTCCATGGTATACATTCAATTCCTTTAAGGAAATAATGATATCGGAAAAAAAAAAAATCCAGGTATTACAGCCTCAACCTCTAAGGACAAGGACAAAGGAAAGAAAAAGAATAAGGATAAGGAAGTTGCAAATACAGCACCTCACAGGAAACAACAAAAGAAATCGGTTGACCCGGAAGGTGCTGGTTGTTTCTTTTGTGGAGCTGAAAGGCATAAGAAGAAGCAATGCACCAACTATAACTCATGGCATGCTAAAAAATGTATGCTTCTTAATTTGGTTTCTTCTAAGGTTAATTTCACTTTGATACCTAAACACACGTGGTGGATAAATTCTGGTGCAACAACTCACTTCAGTGTGTCTATGCAGGGTTGCCTGAGTTACTGAAAGCCAAGTGATGCTGAAAGATACATCTATGTGGGCGACAACAAGACGATTCAAGTTGAGGCAATAGGAAAATTTAGATTATTCTAAAAGACTCTATTTTATTTGGATCTTGATGAGACATTTATTGTACAGTCTTTTAAACGGAATTTGATTTCTATTTTCTACTTTGGATAAATCTAGTTATTCTTGTTCGTTTGGGAATGTAAAATTTAGTTTGTTTCATGATTCAAAATTGGTTGGTTATGGTTATTTGTCAAGTTACGATAATCTTTATTTATTCAATACAATTGCTTCATTTAATGAATCCCTGCAATCAAGTACACGAGGTATAAAGAGAAAATTAACCAGTGAGAATTCAGCTGCATTATGACACAAAAGATTAGGTCATATCTCCAGACAGAGAATAGAGAGACTTGTGTCAGACGAAATTCTAGATCCCTAAGATTTCACAGATTTTGATGTTTGTGTTAATTGTATGAAGGGAAAACAAACCAACAAAAGGAGATTTGAAGCCAACAGGACTTTGGAAGTCTTATGACTCATACATGTGGATATTTGTGGGCCATTCCCTACAGTTGCTTGGAATGGTGAACAATACTTTATTACGTTCATGGATGATTTTTCTAGAAATGGTTTATATATATCTTATTCATAAAAAGTCACAGTCGTTGGATGTGTTCAAAAATTATAAGGCTGAAGTTGAGAACCAACTCAGCAAAAGGATTAAAAGCGTCAAATCTGACCATGGTGGTGAGTACTATAGAAGATATGACGGTTCAGGTGAACAACATTTAGGATCGTTTGCTAAGTTCCTAGAGGAATGCGGTATCGTCCCATAGTACACTATGCCGGGTTCGCCCACTATGAATGGTGTTGCTGAAAGACGAAACATGACTCTTAAGGACATGGTAAGGAATATGATTAGTTATTCTACCTGACCATAATCACTCTGGGGAGAAGCACTTAAGACTGTAGCATATATCTTTAATAGGGTTCCAACTGAAGCAACTACCAAAACCCCTTATGAACTTTGGACTGGCAAGAAGCCTAGTCTAAGGCACTTGCATGTTTGAGGACGTCCAACTGAGGCAAGGCCTTATAGGCCTAATGAAAGAAACTGGACTCAAGGACAGTGAGTCGATATTTCGTTGGATACTCTGAAAAATCCAGGGGGTACAAGTTTTATGATCCCACGACTAAGTCAATTTTCAAGTCGGCAAATGCCTGGTTTTCGGAGGATGTCATATTTGCCGGGGGAGATACAGTTAGGGACTTTGTCTTTGAAGAGGAATATGTTGATATTCCCCCAGGGGTTATTAGTATTGATCATAATCTCATTCATGACCTTGTTCAAGACATAAAAGATCAAGACAATGTCGGAGAACCTACCATCCAAGAAATTGTTCTGAAAGAACAAACTCTAGCACCTTAAGAACCTATGCCATTATGGAGATCCACTAGAGAGAGGAGAAGTGCAGTGCCAGATGACTACATTATATTTCTCTAAGAACATGAGGTAGATATTGGAGTGATGGAAGATGATCTGATCAACTTCCATCAAGCCACGGAAAGTTCTAACTCTCAGAAGTGGATTAATACCATGAATGAGGAAATTAAGTCCATGAAGGACAATGACGTGTGGGATCTTGTCCCATTGCTAGAAGGTGCAAAACTCATTGGTTGCAAATGGATATTTGAAACCAAGAGGGATTCGGAAGGTGATGTGGAGAGATACAAGGCTTGTCTTGTCGCAAAGGGCTTTGCACAGAAAGAAGGCATCGACTATAAAGAGACTTTCTCTTCAGTTTCTATAGACTCTTTCATGATTATAAGGGCATTGGTGGCGCATTTTAATCTTGAGTTATATTAGAAGGATGTGAAGACAGCGTTTCTCAATGGTAACATTGATGAGACAATCTATATGGTGCAGCTAGAAAAATTTGTGTCAGGAGATTCAAAGAATATGATTTAGAAACTTAAGAAATTCATCTATGGACTCAAACAAGCATCTCAACAATGGTATTTTAAGTTTCATCAAGTGATCATCTCATTTGGTTTTGAGATGAATTTGGTCAATGATTGTATACATCATAAGTTCTGTGGTAGCAAACATATTTTTTTGGTTTTATATGTCGATGACATCTTGCTTGCCAGCAACGATAATGCTTATTACACGAAACCAAGAGATTCCTAGCTAAGAATTTTGAGATGAAAGATCTTGGTGACGTATATTTTGTATTAGGTGATGTATCAAAAATCTTGTATGCCAGCAATGATAAATGCTTATTGCACGAAACCAAGAGATTCCAAACTAAGAATTTTGAGATGAAAGATCTTGGTGATGTATATTTTGTATTAGGCATATAGATATATCGGGATCGCTCTCGGGGTATTCTTCGATCACTACAAGAATTATGACTTTAAGAGACCAAACTTTTTTATACCAAAAAACAATTTGGAAGCAGAAAATAGACTTTCTATTACCAAATTTTGGTAGCTGAAAGGTATAGACATTTTGTTATCAACTTTGGTAGCAAAAACAACACAATTTGCTACCGAATAAGTTTGGTAACAGATGACATGGCCAGAATTGAATTTTGGTTCCCGCCAAAAAAATTTTGCTACCAAAACACTATTTAGTAACAAAATGTCAACATTCCGCTATCAAGATTTGGTAGCGAATTATAATATTTTGCTACCAAAATTATTTTGGTAGCAAAAACATTGGCAGGAAGCTAAATATTTTCCTGCTAATGTCATCTGCTACCAAATTTCTTTTGGTAACAAAATGTGAAATTTCACTACCAAACTTTGGTAGCAGAATAGAAATTTCTGCTACCAAATTTTGGTAGCCAAATTTCACATTTTTCTACCAAACTTGTTTTGGTAGCAAAAATGTTATTATGAGACCAAAACTTTTCCTACTTCACTCATTTACTACCAATTTTTTTTTTTTTTTATAGCAAAATAGTACATTTTACTACCAAAGTTTGGATGCAGAATATGGTTTTCTGCCAACAAATTTTGGTAGCAAAATATAACATTTTGCTACCAAACTATGTTTGATAGCAAAAACATTGGCGGGAAGGCAAAATTTTTCCTGCTAATGTCATCTACTATCCAAATTTCTTTTGGTAGCAAATATGATATTTCGCTACTAATGTTTGGTAGCAAAATATAAATTTTTTCTACCAAATTTTGGTAGCGAAATTTCTCAATTTGCTACCAAACTTTTTTTGGTAGCAAAACATGTTAGCAGGAAGCCAAAATTTTTCCTGCTCAACAAATTTGTTACCAAATTTTGTTTGGTAGCAAAATAGTACATTTTGCTACCAAACTTTGGAAGTAGAATATGCATTTTTGTAGACAAATTTTGGTAGCAAAATATCACATTTTGCTACCAAACTTGTTCTGGTAGCGAAATTATTGGTGGGAATTCAAAATTTTCCCTGCGGATGGTATTTGCTACCAAATTAAATTTGGTGACAAAATGATATTTTTTGCTACCAAAAGTTGGTAGTAAAATATAGTTTTTAGCTACCAAACTGTAATTTGGTAGCGAAATATATTTTTTACTACCAAATTTTGGTAGCAAAAAGTAATAATCTGCTACCAAACTAATATTTTGGTGGCGGAAAGGCATTTTTTGCTACCAAAAGTTACTTTTGATAGCAAATCTTGAAGAAACTTTATAACCTTATATTTTATGCTTGTAATTTTTTTTTAATTTTTGTTTATAGTTTTTCACGAATGTGTTCGATAAGAAGTTTGTAACAATAATATGTTTTATATAAATAAATATATTTGGTGATTTAGATCTTTCTGTAGAATATATAAGTTTGTATGATATATATGTATTAAATATATTATATATAAAGTAGATAATATATTTATAGTAGTATTTTATTACTTTAATATATAGAATAAGACATAGCATCTTAAAATCTATATTTTATGTTATATTGTGGCTAAAAAATGGTTTTAAATAAATATTTGTTACCAAATTATAATTTTTTTCATTTTAAAAAAATTTTCTTCCGGCAACCAAACCAAAATTTGGTAGCAAAATACGTGTTTTTGGCTACCAAACTAATATTTTGTTGTGAAATATATGCTTTTTTGCTACCAAATTTTGGTACCAAACTTATATTTTGATGGCGGAAAGTCATTTTTTGCTATCAAAAGTTACATTTGGCAACAAATCTTCAAGAAACTTTATAACCTCATTTTTTTATGCCTGTAATTTTTTTTTATTTTTGTTTATAGTTTTTCATGAATATGTTTGACACAAAATTTGTAACAATAATATTTTTTATTAAAGCTAAATATATTTGGTGATTTAGCTCTTTCTTGTAGGACATATAAGTTTGTATGATATGTATTAAGTATGTTATATATAAAGTAGACAATGTATATACTTATAATAGTATTTTATTACTTTAATATATAGAATAAGATATATCATCTTAAAAAATATATTTTATATTTTAATGTGGCTTAAAATTTGTTTTAAATAAATTTTTTGTTATCAAAATTATAATTTTTTTCATTCTTTAAAAAATTTGTCTTTCGGCTACCAAACAAAAATTTGGTAGCAAAATACGTGTTTTTGGCTACCAAACTACTATTTGGTAGTAAAATATATGGTTTTTTGCTACCAACGTTTGGTGGTAGAAAGAAAATTTCACTACCAAACTTATATTTTGGTGGCGGAAAGGCAATTTTTGCTACCAAAAGTTACATTTGGTAGAAAATTTTCAAGAAACATTATAACCTCATATTTTCTGTTTGTAAATTTTTTTTATTTTACTTTTTATAGTTTTTCATAAATATGTTCGATACGAGGTTTGTAATAATAATATATTTTATACCAAAAAAAATTGTGATTTAGCTCTTTCTTGTAAGACATATAAATTTATATGATATATATTAAATATGTTATACATAAAGTAGACAATGTACTTATAGTATAATTTTATTACTTTAATATATAAAATAAGATATAAAATCTTGAAATCTATATTTTATGTTATAATGTGATTAAAAAATGGTTTAATAAATTTTGTTATCAACTTATAATTTTTTTTTTCCTTTTTAAAAAATTTTTCTTTTGGTTACCAAACCAAAATTTGATAACAAAATATATGTTTTTGGCTACCAAATTATTACTTGATAGTAAATAAATGCTTTTTTGCTACCAAATTTTGATGGCAGAAAGAAAGATTCCGCTACCAAAATAAATTTGGTAACTAATATATTTTAATGTATATAAACCCATAACTTTCTCCATTTCTCCATTAAAAAATCAAAAACTTTCTCCATTTCAAAAAACACTAACTCTCTCTCACTTTCCCCTAGCTACTCTAACTCTCTCGACCTATCTCTCTCCATTAACACATCCCCCCGTCACGCCATCCCTTCATCGCGCCCTCAGTAAACCTTCGTCACGTTGTCAGTAACCTTCGATGTCCCGTAGCCGGGCCGTCACCAGCTTCACCGTCCCATCTATGCGCCGTTACCAGTGCTTCGTGGTTGCCAGCCATGACCAGTCGCTTCCGTGAATATTTCTGTGACCAGCCAATAGAAATCTGGTAAATCTTGCGAGGTAAAATTCCATGAAAACCCAAAAGTATTTATATCAAATCCCCCTAATCAAGATCCAAAAAATTTCTCAAAACTTTGCAAGGTAAAAATCAAAAAACTGACAAATAAAGGAATATTCAGCTGAAATTCTCAATTCAAATATATATTTTTTTAATTTCGTTAGGTTTGAATAATTTGGTGTGGCTTCTGCTTTAGTTATTGTTACCAAGGCTTTCATTTGGTTTAGTTTAATCAATTTACAAGTTTTTCTTACTGTGACCAGTCCCACCGTGAAGTGAATCCATTCCTCTGCCGTCGAACCTCAATTTTTTTGATTGTAAATCTTGTTTGTTAACTCACTTTCGTTCAATCTTTCTTATATGTAAACAATGTATGTTTTTTTTTTTTGTTTGTATTTCAGATTTATAGTTTGGTTTTAGATATGGATAAGATCTATGTGACAAATCAACTTTCGGAGACATATAGGAGTGAAGTGAAAAGATTTTATTGAACAAGCACGTAGTCACCTAGATAAGGAAGGAAAGTGTCATTGTCCTTGTAGAAAATGTTTGAATTGTTACTCCCATTGTATAGATATTGTTGAGTGTCATATATTTCTTAAAGGATTTAGCTCAAATTATGTAAACTGAGTTAATCATGGTGAGGAGGATCCCGATACTACTCCCAATGTACAAGATGAAGAATATGATGCAGAAGGATAACAAAGTGACAATGATGATGACGAATATCAGATGGTGAATGCACTAAATGATGCATTTCCATACATCTTTCCATCTTCAGTAGCTGATGGTGTGGAAAGAAATGATACTGAAGATTGCGAAGAAGAGACACCTGATTTAGACGCTTTGTTCACTGAAGCAGGGAGAGACTTATATGGAGGATGCACAAAGTTCTCTGCATTGACTTTTTTTAGTGAAGTTACTTCATATAAAAGTATTTAATGTTGGGATCTATATGTGCCCTAAGAATAGAAAATCAATTATAGGGATATTTTGTAAATATGACATTTTGATATTAATAAAAGAGGTTATTCATGTTTAATAAGTTGTGTCCTATTTACTTTCATTGGTTGATTGTATGATTATTTTGAGCAAACATAAAATACTCCTAGGCTGTTGGTAATATATCGGATTACCATATGTATACGAGGTATACATAGAAGACGTGGTAATTTGATAACAGTCTAAATAAATGGTCCGCAATCGATGGAATAAGATTTGGGGATCTTATTCATTATAAGATTGTAAAGGTTGTCTACTTCCTTGGAGGGATGGTTTGCCTTGACCATCAGATAGATTTCGAGTAGAAACTTTAATGTATACCAGTGTTAAGGTATGACATTGGACTGGACCTAAGGTGTTAATTGGTTCGGTTTAATAATTCCGTTTATAAGAATCAATGATGCTTTGATTTTCATCCCGCATTAATCATTAATCCTGAAATGAATACTTGAGTTCACATCCATGGCTTATGCACTTTGATCCACTATAGGTGAGACACTGATAATTGATGGTCAATATACTTGTGTTTTGGGTGTATGACTTATGGATGGAGAAATCAAGATTCATAGATACGGAATCCATAACTATCTTAACGATAGGTCATGTTATCTATTTCAAGACATTATTCGGGAATTGAAAGATAATATAATAAGATCTTGGCCATCGGTTTACTTTGTGTTCTCTGATGATTTATCAATTGTATGGCTTTACAATTGGTGGTTCTTTCAATGGAGAATAATGGAACTTTAAGTTAAAATGATTAAAAAGGTAAAACGGAAAAAAGTCTTTAATGCAATCATGGATAACATATGGGATTAAGCAAGCGATGAATAAATCATGGAAGAAGCACTGCGTTAGAGAGCTTTCGTAATACGGTATGTAAACGGGGAGTTCAGCTTCAAACTTTAGTGGAATAGTCCTGAAGTTGATAATTGATAAATAATTAATCCGGGATTAATTTTTCACAATTATAGGAGCCTCTTTATATATTTCCATCGGGTCCCTCTACTAGCTCATATAGTTCCACGAAGCGTCTCGGGATTTGTTCCTAAGGAGATCGGTAAATAAAATGGGAATTTAATAATGTCTATTAAGACATGGTACTCTCTAACATGCAATCCCGAAAAGATTTGACATGTGAAATTAATGTAGACAAATAATGTGATTTTTCAACATATGATTGGTTGCAAATAAAATAATTATTTGTTAATTATTTTGTGTTTGAATTATTTAGTTTTTGAAAAAAAAAAATTTCTCTCCTAATTTATGGTGCACAAATTTTTAGTGGATGGAGGGAAGAAAATTTTGTTTCAAAATTATTTAAATATATTACAAACATTAAATTATTAATTGATTTAAATAATGAAGCTTATTTGATAGATTTTCTTTTCTTAAAGAATGGTGCACGTTTTTTTTTTGGTGGAAAGAAAATCTAGAATATTCCATTTATTTAAATTAATTAAATATGGATAATGTTTGTGAAAAATATTTATTTAAATTCAAATAAAAAATCTTATTTAAATTCAAAGGTTTAAAAGGAGTTTGAATCTAGATAGGATTAGGACTTTTTAACTAGTCTAGATTCTTGATTTAAATTTGAACCACCAATCAATATCCACATGAGGTGGAGCACGAATTTTTTGAGTTTCTCCTTGCAAAAAACCGTCCATAAGGTTTAAAGAACGTAGTTCGAAATTCGAATGATCCTTTGGTTCAAAAGATTATCCAGAAAAATAATTATTAATTATTTTTCAAGTATAAGATATTTTTGGAAAAGGATTGGAGTATTATATAAAGGCTAGGGGTTCATACACTCAAAGAAAGGGGCCGGTTTTTTGGGAGAGAGAAAAACAAAAACTAGGTTTTTCGGGCTTGAGAAAATTTGTCCTTCTTGGGTGTGAGAAAAAGAAAGAAATTTTCATTGAATCAAAACTGTGAGAAAGGTTAAGTCGAGTGATATTTTTCACATAAGGTTAACCGGTTCCTGTTTTATAGTTTTGAAGAACGAACCGGATCAAATTCTCAACGAGGTATATCGGGATTGAGAAAGTAGGATCTAGACTTCAGAAGAATTACCGATCGCTTGGATTCATAGCATGTGTGCCCACACACACTCTGAGACGTGGGGACTCGAGAATAGCAGTGAAGACACGTTGGTCGACGCTCTAGCAATTCCAGAATTCGAGAAACAAGGTACGTTTAATCATGTATTTAATTTATTGTTATTTACATCATGAGCTTCTTTTCTGAATCGGTATAAAAATTTTAAAACTTCCGCTGCGCCGTAACTCTGATATCAGATCCGTTTTTCCAACATATTAAATAAATGGAGTAAAAAATCTTTCGATATGTTGTTGAAGTTACTTCAGGAGGCATTTCCAGAAGGCTCGAGAATTCCTGAATCTTATTATGAGGCAAAGCGGATGATGCGAAAGCTTGGGCTAGGATACAAGACCATCCATGTTTGCAAGAATGATTGAATGTTGTATTACAAAGAGCACAAAGATTTGAAAGAATGTCCGGTATGTGGTCATAGGAGGTATAAAAACAGTAATGCAAAGGGGAAAAAAGTTCCATACAAAAAAATGCACTACTTTCCTCTCATTCCAAGATTGCAGCGTTTGTTTATGTCTTGACACACCGCAAAAGATATGAGGTGGCACAAGGAACAACGTGTTGAGACGGAAGGAATCCTTCGACACCCTGCAGATGCAAAAGTATGGAAGGAATTTGACAAATAATATTCAGACTTTGCAACTGAACCGCGTAATGTCAGATTAGGTCTTGCCTCCGATGGTTTCACTCTGTTTGGAGATATGGCAAATTCATATAGTATGTGACGAGTTTTTCTAGTGGCTAACAACATGCCATCTTGGAGATGTATGAAGCAGGCACACATCATGATGTCGACATTAATTCTAGGACGGAAGGCACCGGGGAAAGACTTTGATGTTTATTTGAGACCTCTAATTGATGAACTTAAAGATTATGGGAAAACGGCATTAGAACATACGATGCAGTTGAAAAAAAACACACATTTTACTTTGCGTGCTGCAGTGTTATCGACAATTCATGATTTTCCTGCATATGGTACTTTATCCAGCTACTCGACCAAAGGTTATAAGGCTTGTCCAGTGTGTATGGATGAGACTGCTTTGTTTCGATTACGGAGTAAGATTTCCTACATGGGCCATTGCCATTATTTATGTCCGGACCATGCTTGGCGTTCTGACTTGAATTTTAGAGGCCTCCAAAATTTATGTCTAGGGATGAACTATCGTTTGATCTCAACAAGCTATTGGTTCCTATATGCCGGGAAAAGATGCAGCAATTCATGAGGCTGACATGAAAAAAACGTTGGAAGCTGGGTACTCAAACGATAGTAATTGGACACGAAAATGTATATTTTGGGAGCTAGAGTATTGGTCGAAACTTAAGTTGCGTCATAATCTGGATGTAATGCATGTTGAAAAAAATATATGCGACAACTTGGTAGGAACTATCTTGGGATTAGATGCAAATCAAAGGACACCAAAAAAGCTCGCTTGGACTTTGAAGATCTGAACATACGAAAGGAGTTACACTTGGATAGGAAAGGGAAGAAGCCTCTGGCATGTTTTACATTGTCTACTATGGAGCGGAAAGCTTTTTGTCAGTTTTTAAAATCAATCAAATTTCCCGATGGATATGCTATAAATTTGTCCCGAAATGTCAACATTAAGGATGGTAAAATCACAGTATTGAAAAGTCATGATTGTCACGTGTTGTTGCAACGACTATTGGCGATAGGATTGAGGCCTTATTTGAAAGACAATGTGCTGGATCCGATTGCTGAGATGTATTCATTTTTCCAGAAGCTTTGTGCAAGGACATTGTTGGTAAAAGACTTAGATGCACTACAAGAAGGTATAGTCTATACATTGTGTAAACTGGAGAGGATTTTTCCTCCTACATTCTTTGATGTTATGATCCATCTAGCCTACCACTTACCTGCAATAACCAAATTTTTTAGGGACTCGTGATTCCTTATATATAAAGGAATTTAAGTCCATACTATGTGTGTATGTGATGTTCCATGAAAATTATGGATATCAATATGAAATTCATAATTTTATTATTAAAATATGTTTGAGTTCTCGTTTAATTAGCTATGAGACTCAATAATAAGTTTATTATGTCAAGAAAGAGGCCTTTTGGTAAAAAGGCAGAATCATGATTTATGTTTTTTATTCTGGCTTAAGTATGACCAAATAACTCATGATCTGTATAAGAAGGTACTGCAGTATAATAAGCAGTATTGAAATTATACTGCAGTCGACCGTCATTGCGGATGCAGAGTTAAGAATAAGGTTTCTAATTGCTTTAGAAAAATAAGGAGTATTATTTTGAGCAATGAGGGCTAAGTAGCTTCAAGTACTAAGAAAAATCCATACGCAGTCTAGTTAAGTACAGATGAATTCTGAACTGCAGTTTAGTATAACTGTACTTTTATAGTTAAAAAAGTATTGGTACTATCTGGATTATTAAGAAAATGGACTGTGTATTAGGAGGGAATGTCAAACATGGCATTACTTGGAGGCCAAGTAAGAAAAGATAAATAAGTGAATTTTAGGAATTTTGAAATTATGGGAAAAATGGATAATTATGAAATGATTTTAGCCCTAAAATCAGCCACATGGCCGGCCACCTTATAGGGATTCAAGAGCAAATATTTTATTTTTAGGGACAAATATGTAATTTTAAGAATAAAAATAATTGTACGAAATTAGGTATTTTTCACCTATAAATAGGTGATGTGAGGTTGAGTTTGGACCATTTAGTTGAGCCCCAAAAATTTTAGTTCATTCCCAACTTCCCCTCTAGCCCTTAGGAACCGAAAATAAATAAATAAATAAATAAATAAAAGAGAGTGGCCGGTTGTGATTAGTGAAGTGAGGAGGAAAAGTTTTCTCATCCCAAAGTCTAGATCCACCCCTCAAGTTTTAGAGGTATCCCTCTTAACCCCTCTAAGAATTTCATTAAGTTTTGATCAAGCAATTTATGTGTATTTCAAGTTTGGGGTTGTAAGAGCATAAGCTCATTCATTTATTTTTTATGTTATGGTTCTTGTATGGTTAGTATATGTTAGATCTAGGTCTATGTGATTTTGATTGATAAGTTTATGCATGCATGTGATGTTATGTCCTAGAAATAATGTGGGTTTTATGTATGCCTATCTTATGGTTGTGAAATGTCCTCACATGCTTAAGAAAGAATATTTTATGAATGATGATTATGGTTATGAAGTTTGAGGTATGGAGGTTAAGGAATTAACCTAAAAACCGAAATTGGTAAGCTAAGTAAGATTACCTATTTAGGTTTTTGTAAGTAAGATGAACAAGTGCATGGATGATGATTTTGTACGTAACGCGCTGCATGTTTGTCGTAGGATCACGATTTCGACCGTTTGAGGTAGGGTGTGCAAAATTTTACGTAAAAACCAACCAAATATAAAACCGCCAATTCTCGGATCAAATAGGACAGTATTCTGGAAATGTAATTTTGAGGCCTTTAGAGGCCAAATTTGGAAAAAGTTATAACGCAAATTTGTAGAAAATTAAAAATCCTAAGGGGCAATGTGGACGGTTTTTAAAAATAAGACTCCAACGGCCTCTGTTTTTGTAAAAATCCGAGACTGGCCTATACAGACAATATACACAGCTAGAATTTTTCAAATGGAGAAACGACCAAGTTAAAAGTAGATTCAGGTTTTTGACAAAGAACAAAAGTTGTAGGTTTCGACGAGATCTACAACTTTCGTAAAGAAAACGTTTTCAAATTTTAAACCATTTAAAGATAAATTCCTGCATAAGATTTTCAAAACTGTGCAGTGCACAGGAAATTCTTGCACACGTACTTTCAACAAAATTATAAAAATAAAAATAAAAACAGTTTTCAAGGTTTTACAGGTTTACAACTTCTTTTACAAAGAAACTATGGTTTTACGAAAAAAAAAAAAAAAAAAAAAACAGTTTTAAAAGGGTTTTAATCCATTGGAAATTCAACAAGTAATTTTTAAAAGGCAATTCCAAGTGTTCAATCGAGATAATACTTGAAATTATGTAACCAAGGCATTTTTGAGAAAAAGGGAATAGGCCCAAATTACTGGTAACAATATTATGACAATTAGTAACCGGATAGGATACCCAAGTGTTTAGGTTGGGCTTTGTACCCATAGTTACGTATAGTAACCAAATGAGTACCACTTTAATATAATTGGGCCTTGTACCCAAGGTTACTTATAATAACCAAATAGGATACTATTTGAATAATAGGCTTGTAACTAGGGTTACTTATGGATGTTGGATTGGATGCCAACATTGAATATTATGATTTACAGTAAGATAGGCTGATCCTTATCTTACACCTTACTTGGTAACAGGAAGGTAATCTGTTGTTGGCACTCGTTGGAACAACAAACCCAGCACTTAAGACAACCTGTAAGTACAAACCTCACCTACAGTATGAGAAATAGTAAACTGTTTTCAAGCATGACTTGTTTACATGTATGCCATGATGCGCCATGTTTATGTACATACCATGTTTTAGGATAATGCCATGTTTTAAGATAATGTGATGCTTTATTAATATGCCACAAGTCATTCTATGCTAGTGATCTTTATGTCATACCGTATCTATGTATCATATGCATCATGACTAATAAGATCACAAGTAAAGAATCTTAGTTTTGGAAAAGTAACAAGACTAAGACTAAACCAAGACAAGTAAAGTGTCATACCAACCTCCATCAGATCGTGGAGGATTATGTATGTTTTTAAATTCTAAGATCTTCCGTAGATCGTGAAGGGTTACGAGTATGATTCCCATAATTGTTAGGGACCTTGCAAACCCTAACTTTCTGTGGATTGCGTGCAATTGGTACGTACACAAAGGGCTCACATGTTAAGGAAGATAATAACTCCATAATGAAGCATAAGAGATTCATAATCAATCATAAACGGTTCATGCATAAGTTACATGATGCTTGACATGTTTTTGTGAGAGTAAGTATGTACTTGCTGAGCGTAAGCTCATTTGTATATTTCATACTGTAGGTAAAAAGCCTACAGCTTAATTGGTGGGCTATAAGGACGATGCGGCAAGTGAAGGGGTGTGGGATACCACTATGCAAATTTTTTCGTAACCTTTTTAAAACTCTAAATATATATATATATATGTGTGTGTGTGTATATATATATATATATAAATGAGTTGTGTTATAATATATATATGATGTTTGAAGACTTGAGTTAAATATAAAGAATATATGTGACTTCATATTTTGATAAACAAGTAATGTGTATGCATAGAAAGTTTACCTATATAGACTAGTCTATTTATATGGTATATACAAAAAATTATTCTCTAATTTTCAGTAAGCTTAAGTATTTAAGATCGAGATTTAGTTTAAGTAAGCATGGTAACGGCCTACGTAGCCGGGTCGTTACATTACCTGCGGAGGCAAAATTGGCTGGACCAGTTCACACTAGGTGGATGTACCCTTTTGAAATGTATCACTTTTATTTTTACAAATATGTTTCAGCAAAGCTAATTTCAGGTTTTTTGTTTTTCTTTCTAAAAAGGTCTTAGCAAAGCTTGTATAACAATATATTAATTCCCCAAAGTGATATCGTAGGGCACTACGAAATTTGAAGAAATATGTTAGAAATAAAGCTCGTCTAGAAGGGTCAATTGCAGAAAGTTATATTATTAATAAAGCGTTGACATATTGTTCAATGTACTTGCATGACATTGAAACACACTTTAATCGGCCCAAACGTAATGCTGACTATGTCGAAGCCCGACCATCCTCATCAATTTCAAATTTTCACCAACTAGCAAGACCGTTTGGGAAACCGACCTCTATTATGTTGACACAAGATGAACTTGAAAAAGTGTGTTGGTATATCCTAAACAATACCGAAAAGTTGTAGCCTTATTTGGAGTAAGATGTTGATCCTTAACTCGGTGTGTACCTTGAAATTTCCTTTTAGAATAGCGAATACTAACTGATAATCATTGACAGTGAATATGCTTCATTCTTGCAATCACAAGGCCTTGATGAGCTTGATATTCATCATACACAAATAACTAAATTTCCAAATTGGTTCGGAAATAAGGTAAAAACACGTGAACTTTTACTCGAATTTTGAGTAAACGGTATCTAATGACTATCCCTTCCTAATAGCTTACGTCAACATTGTTGCATATTAGAGTTAAGTATGTGGAATCCAATTCAACAATCTCCAATGACTTGTACGCTCTGGCAAACAAACCTAATCTTTTTGTTCATTCACATCCTGGTTGTATGGTGAATGGAGTGCGATACCATACTAAAATGTGAGATGATAGGCGTACCACACAAAATTCTGGTGTTTACGTTGAGGCAGAGTATGATGGGGCATCAAGTGATTTCTTTGGTGTAATTGATGAGATTTGGGAGGTGATGTTTTTATAATGGAATAAGGTGATCTTATTTAAGTGTTCGTGGTTTGACACCGACATTGGTAGGATGAAGAAAGTGTATAACTTCACCACCAATAAAATTGATTCCTTATGGTTTGAGAATGAACCGTATGTATTGGCAGATCAAATGAAACAAGCATATTATATTGATGACGAAAAGCAAGGTGACTCTTGGAAAGTAATTTAAAAAGTCAGTCATCGTCATATATGGGAAAATGTCTCGAAAACAACAAATGAGGAACAACAAGAGGATGATGTTGATGATGAGGCTTATCAAGAAGAGTTATCAAATGAGATCGACAATTCTTTTGACAACACAAATGTGGATGAAGCTCCCCTAAATCGTACCGATATTGGGCCACTAGAAATCGATGGTTTTACCATTGATATCTAAATTGATCCCAATGATGAAATCGATGAAGAAATCGATGGTGACACCAAGGAAACCGATTCCCCAACTAATATCGAAACTTATAGTGATTATCGTGACTGAATATGTCAAGTTATTTGAGTTAAAAAAAAAAAAAAGTGAACATTTGTGAATGTTTGAAGTAGTTGTTAAAATGTGATACTTTCTATATTATACCATTTGTTTAATCACTAACTACTATATATATATATATATATATATATAGTTTCAGCTTAAAATCCAGATCAGTGCCATCTACTCTGGTTACTGAGCCATCTCCAGCGACTATTTTAGTTCCATCTACTCCGGTTGTTGAGCAATCTCCACCAAACACAGTACGCTCATCCACATCACTAGCAACAAATGATAAGCCATCTCATAATCAAGAACATGATGGGGATTGACGCTTGATTGTGCTTGAGTCAATTCCGAAGAACCAACAAGTTGCAGCAACATGTAAGATCATTCTTATTATTAAGTTGTTGAAGTTTTTTTTTTTTTTTTTAACACTATTGTACAATTAACATCTTATTTGTAAATAGCACAGCCAACCAATGTTCGAGGACCTACATGTCAAGCAACAGACAAATTAGTGACCAAGAAAGGAAAGCTTGAGGTTAAGTATAGGGATCTGAGCTCCAAGTTCATATGTATAGAGATATTTGGTATTTTGCTTAAGTTAATATTTGGTATTTTGTCTATTAAATTTGATTTTCATATATAGATTTTGGGAAGAAAAAAATACAGGTACATAAATTTGTTTAAATTTTGGTGGCCAAAAAAATTTGGTAGCAAAAATTTAGTTTTTTTTGCCCTTTTTGCTACCAAATATTTGGTGGTTGAAACATAAGAATTCGCTATCAAATACCTTTCACTATCAAAATTTTGGTACCTAAATCTTGTACATTTTGCTACCAAAATACATTATGCTACCAAAAATTTGGTCTCTAAGGCCATCTCCAACCCATTTACTCTAATTTAGAGTACAGAAACTCTAAAATAGAGTATCTGTCACTTCAAATACTATTTTATCTCCAACCCATTTACTCTATATCATACTCTAAAAGGAATATTTTATTTATATTCTTTATTTTTACCTAAATATTACTTGAAAATTTATTTAAAAAACAAAAAAAAAAACAAAAAAGTAGTTTAGAGTATGAACAGTGATACTTCAAATATGAAGTATACTGTTCATACTCTATATTTGAAGTTCAATATAGAGTATGGGTTGGAGAGCAAAAAAACTTCAAATTGGTGCAAAACTCTATTTTAGAGTGTGGGTTGGAGTTGCCCTAAATCTCATGCTTTTCGCTATCAAATACCTCCTGCTACTAAAATATTTGGTCACTAAATCTCATACCTTTTGCTACCAAAGATTTGGTCACAGAATATTGTACAATTCGCTACCAAATACATTTTGCTACCAAAAACTTTGGTCATTAAATCACATATTTTTTCAACTAAATACCTTTTGTTACCGAAAATTCAGTAACTGAATCTCCTACTTTTTGCTACCAAAATTTTAGTCCCTGAAATATCATACTTTTTGCTACCAAATACCTTTTGCTACCAAATTTATTGGTCACCGAATATCATACATTTCGCTACCAAATACAGTTTGTTACTTAAATAAATTTTGGCAGCAAAAAGTTTTTGCTACCAAAAATTTGGTAACAAATACTTTCTGCGACTGACTTTCTGCTACCAAATTGTTTTGGTAGCAAAAACTTTTTGTTACCAAAAATAGGACTTTCAGCTACCGAATTTTTGGTAACAAAAAAATCTAAATTCTTGTAGTGGATTGTCACAAAAGGGCTATATTAAAAAGGTTCTCAAGAGATATGGCATAAGGGATTGCAAACTAGGTGATACGCCTGTGGCTAAGGGAGACAAGTTTAGTCTCAATCAGTGTCCTAAAAATGATTTTAAGGAAAAGGAGATGTAGAAGATTCTCTATGCCTCAGCGGTAAGGAGTCTAATGTATGCTCAAGTTTGTATGTGTCCGGATATTGCATACGTTACTGGGATGTTGGGCAGATATTTAAGCAATCCAGGAGTAGACCATTGGAAAGCAGCTAAACGGTTCTTGCAGTACTTACAGAGAATAAAAGACTGCAGGCTCACGTATCAGAGATCAGATTAGTTTGAGATCGTTGGGTATACTGACTCCGATTTTGCTGGATGCCAAGATAGTATGAAATCTACGTCGCGCTATATCTATCTACTAGTTGGAGGTGCTGTCTCCTGGAAGAGTGCTAAACAATCACTTATAGCCCTTCTACCGTGGCAGCAAAGTTTATAGCATGTTATGAGGCGTCCAATCATGAAATATGGCTACGAAATTTTGTAATGGGGCTATGCATAATGGATGGTATTGAAAGACCACTTAAGTTATTTTGTAACAATAAGTGAGCAGTGATGTATTCCAATAACAATAGGAGCTCGACAAAGTCAAAGCATATAGACATCAAGTTTGTAGTTGTTAAAAAAGGAGTTCAGAGTGGATAGTTGTCTACAGAACACATCGGAACAAAGTCCATGGTTGTGGATCCGCTTACTAAGGTATTACCACCCAAAGTGTTTCATGAGCACACTGCTCGTATGGGTGTCATGTTAATTGATGATATTCAGTTTTAGTGGGAGTTTGTAATTTTAGATGCTTTTGTAATATAGATATATTTTCAGTTATTTCAGTTTATGGATATTTTGAGGTTGTTTTCTGCATAAATAAAGTTTCAATTTATTTACACTCTGATTTTGATATGGTTTGATGTCACTAAGGTTTAAGGGTGGACCAGTTGGAAATCGGCATGTTAAGATCACATTACATGAAATTTCCACATCAAGATCCATGTCATTTAGTTGTATCAGCATACGTGACCATTGATGGGTTGAGTTATACCAGTTGTAACGAAGACCGCTTTGATCCTATGTTGGTATGATTGATGGACCGGATTGGTTATAGATACACTTCGGTAATGACAACAAAGTTGAGCTCGTTCGGTTATTTTTTGCAAATCATAATTATAAGGTTTACATATATAGCCCAAGTGAGAGATTGTTGGATCATCAATCCAATGTTGGGCTTGTATGTGAATAATTATATGTTGCGGACTGTCAAATAAGGTTAAGTCTAATTAAAAGTGATATACTAAGTTTTGGTCGATTTGGGCTTTAATGTATCTGATAGGGTGTGGGTCTTTAATGTGTAGAGACTTAAAGGATAATTTATTTTTATGATGAGCTAAAACAAAACTATCAAAAGATAACAGGGAAGTTATCTATATATAGTGATTATGGTCCCCAGATCGCACATATTATTATCACTACTCAATTCTGACATCCCATCATCAGAGAGAGAACACAGATAAGATCAAAGGATTTTCTTGGAAAACATGTTGATCTGGAAGGCCAACCACATGGCTCTAAAAAGTGATTAACCATTATGGATTCAAGTACGCTTCTGCTTATTTGTTAATAGATTCTTGGTGATCCAACATAAATATTCTTGGGATTTTAGGTGATAATTTTCGCCAAATTCGGAATTTATCTTACAGTATCTCAATTTAATAATAAGGATTTGTAATTGTATTCGTTCTTATTTAATAATTATCTTTAATTTTTTTCACTTGCGTATTATATATATATATATATATATGTATGTATATATTAAAAAAAAAAAAAAAAAAAAAAAAAGGAAAAAGGAAAACAGCCTCTTAAATAAATGTGTATGTTTTTTATTCTCTTTCTTGAATTTGTTTTATCCTCGTATAATTGAAGGTAAAAAAACTAGCACTATTATAATGGAGAGATATCCTTTTTGAATGGCACTCGTACGAATCACCCATATGTATTGTGTATATATTCAATATGGATTGATTGATCGACACAATGAGGATAGTTGATCCTCCCATTATGGGTTATATCTTGCGACCCCCAATCCAAAAAAGGGAAGCCTAAAAAATTCCTATAGAATAATGCCTTCTCCAAAAACGGTATGACTTTTGGTCATTTGATTGAAGGGAATAAAAAAGAAAAGAAACTATCCAACTAAAAATAATATGAAAAATGCACAGCCAGATGTCCAAGATTTTTTTTAGGGTTACCGTGAGAAGTCATTGTCATGGGTTGGCTCGTAGCAAGGTCCCAAATGAGGAAGTAGGCTGTGGGGGGTCGACACGTTGGTCTTATGTTGGGTGGGAATTTGAATACTTTTTCAAAAAAAAAAATAATAATAATAATAATAACAAAAATGTAGAACATAAGTAATTGGAAACCCCCACCGCCCCACAATATTTGCTAACTTATCGTTCACTTTATGAAATATGAGAAAGTAAGAGAAGTGATTGTGGGAAAGGAAAATGATCTATTAAAGTTAAAGATAAGTAATGTGCGTTGAGGGAAGGCTTTGGATTTTTGGATCTTATGTATCAACCTTTTTGTTTTTTTGTTTTTTTCCCCTTCTCTCCATGTTTCTTGGCAAGTTGCAATAGCGTGCGATATGGGAGAATCCATGACGCTTAAGGACAATAAAACGCCGCATTCATTTCTCTTTAAAAACTGTAAAATTGTTGAGCATAATTAATCTTTTACAGAGTAGTACGACAAAATTAAAAAAAATGTAAAATTAATTGTCGTAGGGGTTGTTCGGTGTTCCAACTTCAGTTAGGGTTTTGTAATTTTTTAAATTCATTTATTTTCACAACTCAATGTTAAATCTACATTTCTTTTTCTCTCTTTTATGCTCTAAAAAAACTCAAACTTTATAAGTTCAAGTTGAAATAAAATGATTATTGTATCTAAATGCTCACATGACGAGAGGTAACAAAACAAGATTCAAGTTACTATTTGTTTCCTAACATATATCAGGTTTGTACACTGTTTAAATATCAGGTTCATTTTCAATTTATACATTTCCACACATTCACTCGTTTCAAATAAAAAACTTTAAAAACTCTAACTTCAATTGGTGTTCCAAATGAACCCAACCCTTAGTTTTTATATATAAATAGGGGTGTCGTTGTCTAGGTTAATTATGAGATAGATTAGAGAAAAACACACACACACAAAAAAAATTTAGGGTGTGTGAGCTTCTTATGAACCTTTATTTTATTATCACTTTAATGAATTAGTATAAGTTGAAACATAACGTAATTATATATTGGGCAAATCTGCATGAATTTTACGTGTTTGTTATTTATTTATTTATATTTATATTTTTATTGCTATTAAAGCTGAGTATTTTTTAACCTGAAAAAAACAGCCCGAATTGTTACACCGACTGACAAGAAAGAAAGAAAGAGAAGAATATATTATGATCCTTGTTTGAATTATGGATGTGGAAAATTCGAATCTTATGATGGGTTTTGGGTCCAATATTCTAATTATCCTATTGGGGAATGAAAGGCTTATCAATCTTTCATTTTTCAAATGGTTTTCTTTTCTACAATTGGTTTAGCTCACGATTTAAACAAATAATGTTCGGTCAAAAATATAACAAAAAGTGCACATAAGAAGCAGTGATAGAAATAGGGAAGAAAAAGCAAACACACCGACTTGTCAAAGCATCATATCGTCTGATTTGTCACACAAATTCTTTATTTGTCATTTAGCTCCCAAAATCTAATTATAAAGTTATTCCGACTAAGATCTTATTGGGACTAGTTCATCCGATAACAGAATAAGAATTTAAGTAGAAATGTTGTTATTTATTTTAAATAAATATGAATCATATGTCCTACGACAAAAAAAAAAAAAAAAATCCACCTAAATCTAATAAAGTTCACATCCCTCCAAAAAAGCTCACATCCTCAAAGGTTTCTTAGTTTTTTTTTTTTAATACGATTATTTCATGCGAGTAAAATTAATACTAAAATTGTAAATATTGTAGAAAGACCAATATCAAAGTAGCCAACAATCTATTACAGTCAAATCAATATTTGTGCTTTAGTAATTTTTTTTTTTCTCAAAATCAATATTTATACTTGTATCATAATGAATGACATTGAGAATTTTTTTCGTACCTTTATTCTGATTGACGTGCACCAGTGCGCGTAAATACCCTTCGCTGGCGGCATAGATTCTTTTAAATGATATAACGAACATTTTGTCGATCTTTTCTTGATTTAAAACTTTCAGATTAGGTCTTAGAAGTAAGGATGGAGCTAGAAAAATTGTTCTGGGGAGCTTGAATCAAAAAAAAAAACAAAACAAAACAAAACAAAACAAAACAAAAAAAGTTAAACTGAATTAATAGTGTAACAAAAGATTAAAAATCTTGTAACCTTATTTTTTTTCATTTTCTATATGTCTCTTTTTTTCACTTTAATTTTATTTACAAAAAAAAAAAAAAAAAAAAAAAAAAAAAAAAAAAAAGATAATTAAAAACGAAAGCATGTCAGAAAACTTTGATCACTCCAACCATGTCTTGTATTTAAATTAAGCAATCGCACAAAAGCATTAATCTTTATGAACTTTGTACAACTCGAATAAATAGGTTTCTCTCTCCATCCTTGACTAGAACTCTTGTGGTTTATCAATGAAATCATCTTGTGCAACTTCAAAATCATCAAAAAAATGTCATCTTCATAATTTGAAACCGCATTAACCTTTTCTTCTCCTGTTACTTTCATCAAATTCATATTTTCTAATGGTTTTCCATGATATCTCCATCTTTAAAAACTCTAATTTTAATATATTTGTCTCTCACGACCCGAATATTAAAACTGTTGAAATTCATATATTTTAAACATGAACAACATATAACATTTGGGTTGAACATGTTTTCTATACATTAGGAAAACAAAAAACAAAAAAAAAAAAAAAACAACAACAACAACTTGAAGAGCTCTTTTAACTCCCTCTGAAACATGTGACGCTCTATCAACCTAAACTTGAACATTTAGGTTTTATCCATTCTTAATGATAAGTTCTTCTCTCCATCAAAACAAGAGGATTGTTGTGTCTATAAAACACTGGTTTGCTTTCTATAATCGCATCTTACAATAATCCAAAATAAGATCATCCCTATTGATAAACAACCAACACCAAAATCTTATCAAAATAAATTGACCAAACTTTATTTATCGATTCTGAACAAAGGTTTATACTAAGTTTTTTTAACTCATATAACTTGTTACTGCAAGTATTGAATTTTTATGATGTACTGCTCATTGTTATAATGAATTATAAACACACACAATAAATGTATCAATAAAATCATGTAAACCATGTTTAATTTATAACGTCATAACAATTTACAATTATTGCTTAAAAGCCCTTATCCTACTACTTAAAAAAAAATAAAAATAAAAAAAACAAACAAACAGTTGAGAATGGGGGAATTCGAACTCTGCATCTTATGGTGGAGTAAGGTGTAGAATTATCGTTATATTATGCTTGCAACCACCTATCCTAACACTTTGGATGACTATTTCCTATGAAAACCGTCATTGAAAGTAGAACATTTGACTACTGTTATCAAATGTGCCCCGCCAAGTCAAAAAGAAGTCGCCACACCAAGGACATTTGATGATCGTTCGAAGCCATTGTCGTATGTCTGAATCAACAGTTTCTAAACATCGTCAATTCATCAAATCTATGTTTTCTACTAGTATTTCTATCCAAGCCAAAAAGACGTCTAGAAATTCAGTCCAGAACTGTCACCAAAAGCCATTTGTTTTGTCACAACAAAATTGAAGAAACGGATGAAGAGCCGTCCAAATGGGGAGCATAAAAATCTAGAGACTTCGGCACAGGGTTACCAGTGTCCCAAATAATCCATACCCCGAATGAGTTGGAGCCCAAAAATAATTAGCTAGCTTTACATTTTATACAAATATTCTTCTCCTGGAAAAAAGTTAAAAATGAAAAAGGAATTTGAACCAAAGTTTTCTATTGAAACTGATTTGTCAAACGGATTCTTAAGATATTCTAAGCCATCATTTTCAAAAAGCATGCTGTGAGTTAATATATAGTTTTTACTAGAGAAAGAATAGAATCAGAAGTAGCTATATGAAGTTGATTGTTTAAAAAGTAAAAAAATTTACTCTTTCTATTTATTATATTTTGAAAACTAAATGAAGAGAAGTAAAAGATCAGAATCTAGATATATGATAAAGTTGATAGTTTTTTTCTTATCTTACAAACCAGATATACATATTTGACAGTGCACGATTTCTATGAATAAATTTGGCCTTATGATCATGGTAACAAAACATTGTTTAGGCTAAACATTGGGAGTTTAAAAATAGAGTAGTGGTATATGAGAACATCAAATCACGTGATGGTGAGCTGTTATCTTTTTTATTAATAGATGCATTCAATTGATGTAACAATATTCTAAACACGTGATACCAATAAAAGAATAGTAACTCACATGTCATCTAATGTACATATATTGTTTATAATGTCAAGCTATAAGAGTATAATATTATGGTTGATCTGTCTCGTGAGAAATATGTGCATGGTTGATTGTGTTTAAAAAAAATAAATATATAATAAAAAGAACTACAAGATTATAGTATTGTCACATGAGATTTCCTTTATGACGCGCTGGTGTTGTTTTCTCCAAAATTTTGATTGGTTATAAAGTAGTTGCTGATCAAAATAATTTATGAGACGGCCCAAAGAAATCTCCTCTATCGTCACATATATATTCTCTCAAATATCTCAACCAAAATAATTAAGGGGTCGGAGAGAAATCTATTCTATCGTCACATGATATATTCTATTGAGACCAAAAACTAGTGGTAGTCATGGACCACTCTGCCACAGTGGTCCTCAGTCTAATAGATTTTTATTGCCTTCAATTTTGATAGGGCTTCTTCAACAGATTTAAAACGGAAGTCTCTGAGAAAATGAAATTTGAAGAATACGTACCCTAAATTAAAGCAGTTAAGATTAAAAACCTATGATGATTAGCTTTTCGGGAAATTTCCAAACGAACAATTTCAACGAAATCGTTTAATTTTTTATTTTATGGTAATGATTTAAATATTAACTAATAAAAATGATAATTCACATGTCACATAAGTTGATACTCAAAAGTTGAAATTAAAGTTGTTGTCCTTAAAACACTAGTGTATATGTGTGTGTGTGTCATTTTGCCTCTATAGATGAGTTTACAAATTTGGTAAATATAACTTTTTTTATTTATCAAACTCATGTAATTACTAGTTTATCTATATAATATAAAGTTAAATTTAGAATTTTTACTACAAATAACAAGTAATAACGTACAAAATATGACATATAAATAATTTAATATTATAAGGTATTAGTCTTGATGTTACATGCATCGATCCAAATACCACTAGATTTGAGGCTTTTCATATATAAATATATAGTGCATAGATATACTGTGTAACAACTGCATTCTGTAGCTATAAATATAAATGTGTGACAAAATTTGTTTTCAGTCCACTGTAACATCATGTGAAAATACAGTGTGTAATAATTACATTCACTTTATATGATAATGATTTTTTTGGGGGTAAAAAATTAATTATTCAGTAATGGATAAATTCATTTTATTATATTCATTTTTAAAGTCAATGTTACATTAAAAGTAATATTGTTGTTTTTGTTTTCATATATGTTACATGCAGAATTAATGGGACCTTGGAGGAGAATTTAGGAGTTTACCAATATTTATTTGTACTATCAAATATGATGTTCATCTTGGAATTCAAGGGACAAACTTCTTTCAATATGACTCATTAGATGATGTTGACTGGCCCACCATAGACTAGACTGCACCTGCACTGTTTGAGGTAGAGCTATATGCAATTATGTGTGGCTGGGTTTCAATTGAAGTGGGGGGTGTCTTTTCTAAAGGTTCCTGTCTTAGCTAGAGAATAAATTCAAAAATGTCATTTTCTTGATCTAGATAAATTCCAACACAAGTTACCCTATTGGCTAGATCTTCTTAACCCTGTAGAAAAACATTGATCAGTTTGTCCACATATTAATACATACTGGAACGGAGGTATTCATAATTGAATGCGGAATCTCAATTCACAGTAAATTGATCTTTAATTTTTACATTGAAAACTTAATGTTTCTCTCATTTTCCGATTAAAAATTGATTTCTCTACATATATCTCCCTATTATTAATGCATTATCTCATTTAATGTATACACGCGCTCACTAAAATAATATTAGCTCCGCGGCTTAAGGGCATATATCAAAGTCCCTATTGTGGTTAATTGTGTTCCATCCACTTGAAAGTATTTCAACCACTTGAAAGCGCTGTTCCTTTTGTACATGGCCCCTTATCTTTGTGGGTCTAGCTAACGCACAACAAACCATTGGTCAGCAAGATGTGAACGAAGCATAACAACTTACCACGACCAAGACTTTATGAATATATATATATATATGTATATGTATATATCAGAATCACTCACCCCCATCTTAGTTACAACTAAACATGATCTCCAGAAGATTGTAGAAAATCTTAATGCACATGGGGCATATCAGATAAAGTTGCTGGGAAATTTCAGTAAATAGATAGATTTTATGTAGCACACTGAGCTTTATGAATCATTCAACTTTACCTCTAGTGTGCCTCTATATCCACATATACCCTCTCATATTGAGTGAGGAGCTTAGCACGGAATGAAATATTTTCAAAGATGCTAAAGATGCTAATCTTATCAGGATGTCCTTTTTCATTGTAATATCAGTTGTTGCTTCTCATCATATATTCTAAATATAGATAAATAAATATGTTATTTACTTCAACAGTTTCACAAACATACTATTTGATTTATTTTAACTTCCGTTAGATATGCTGAAAAAAAATAAAAGTTGGAATTGAAAAAAGAACAACTCTAAGAAAATAGGATTAAAAGAGATAGCTAAAAAACCACAAGATCTATTTTAATAAGAGAGGTCTCGTTAAAACCCTGTAAAGACCCATACCAACTAAAATATAAGAGAGGAGCTACATTTTCTATATATTAATATATATATATATATATATATATATGGTGGATTTTCCTTGTGCTAATCCAGCATTTAAAAAAAAAAAAAAAAAGTAGTAAAAGTGAAAAAATGACATATATTTTCTTTGAGTTGAAATGGTATGCATGGATTTGGAACACGTACCATTAGAATATTTACAAAGGAGAAAAGTGTCCTTTGTGCGAAATTTTTATCTTGTGAAAAACGGTTACAAATGGTGAAGAGAGTACATTATTAGAAAGTTTTTTTGTACAGTACAACCACACTTTTAAGCTTTAGCGCACAGTACTATCTAGAACACCCTATTTTACCATTCTTTTTCATTTTGTAGGTATTTCCTCATTCCTATAAATAGAAGCCAGAGGAGTCTATTACAGCCCATCTCTCTCTCTCTCTCTCTCTCTCTCTATATATATATATATATATATATCTCACTCTCTCTCTCATAGACACACATATAGTTATCATGCCTTCTGATATATATATGTATATATATTATATATATTTACATGATTTTTTAATAAAAAAGGGTAAGGAGTAGGGAAATTAATAGAGGGAGGGCATTGGAAAGGTTGTTGACAGAAGATAGAGAGCACAGATGATGAAATGCGAAAGTAGTCGGCATCTCACTCCTTTGTGCTCTCTATGCTTCTGTCATCCACCTTCAGCCCCTCTTACTGATACCCCTTCGTTTCTATCCCTTTCATCATTCCCTGTCGTTTTCTTCTCAACATTTCTATATATTTATAGAAAGTTATATATGCACATACATGCTTAATCTTATGTACTAGTTATCTTCATTTTTCATTTTCTAATTATTTCAAAACTTTGAATTTTGTTCCGTGGACTTACAATTTTCCTTCTATTTCCTCTCTGTCATGTTCATGTTAGGAAAAAGAGATATGTGGCAGGATCGATTTCAGAATATCCGAGCGTCCAAGCAATTTTGCAGTTTGGATCTACAAGCTAATAGCACGCATAAGCATTCAAAAGAAGGCCTTTTTTTTCTTTCTTTCTTTTTCTTTTCTTTTTTTTTTTTTTTTTAATGCAGTCTAGCTATATATTAACTTCGGAGTTTCGATTAGCCGAACAGCTAAACCCCGGTACGCTTTTTGTTTTTTTTTTTTTTTTTTGTGCTGTTGGAAGATGAAAAATGTTGTGTTTTTCTAACTCATTTAACTTTCATTCATTGTCATGTTCAAACAAAGCCAATTTTGAGATTAAAAAAGAACAAAAAAAACAAAACCAACAACAACTATTAAGTCGGGTAGAAATTTCTTAGATTAAGTATTTATATCCAATTTTAAACACACATAAATGTAAACATATATGTATATATGAATTTTAACATGTTGGTGAGACCCTCTTAACCGGCTTTAATTTCTAGGTGGAAAACTGTTTTAGTCAATTCCTTCTTTGTGGTCTTTGTGGTTTTCAACTTTGTAAGCCTGTCATTTTCTTTTCTTTTCTCCAAATTAAGAAAATGGAATATGTGAAACCCTCATTAATTACTTCTAATCTTTTGCCTGGATCTGTACGTAATTGAAATGTCGTCATTGAAAGGAAGGGAGATATCGTCTGTCAACGGCTTTATGTAAGTAGGACCATTTCTGCATATTGATGTTTGTGGACGGTACTGGATATGGAAGCTCAAGAAAGGATATTTTCAAACCAAAAAAAAAAAAAAAAAAAAAAACTTATGCAGAAAGTAGAAACGTACATATCTCCAAGATTCCTGATGAATTATGCAGCCCCAATTTGCGATTGCGAGAGTCTTCGCATGGATCACGCATTGTTTTCAGATTTTTTTTTTCTGCCTTTTATGTGGCATTGTTTCGTGTTCATCTTTCTTATCTTTCTTGTTATGTTAACATTTGTTGCTGATTGGATTTATGTTTTTTCCATAATTATTTCCTTTTATAGCTAATTAAAGTGGGGATGAAGGATAATGATAGCAGGCAAAAAGGCTAATGATGCGATGAATCAAATTACGTGTCAATTATGGGAGCATCAAGTTGAAAATGAAGTGGAAGTATTTTGGCCTGATCTCGCAAACAGTACAAAAGAAATGCAATTAGTGGCTTCATAATCTTGTGATAAATTGGCGGAGCCTAGTAAAAAGCGGAAAGTTGTGACTACTTATCCTGGAATATTAAAAATGCTAATGTTCTGTGTTTGAAGTGGAAAGGATTTCAAAGTGTATAAATAAAATCGAATTTGATCATTCTTTTCATTCCAAGGATTTCAAAGTGTATAAATAAAATCGAATTTGATCATTCTTTTCATTCCAATTCATTTGTCATTTTTGTAACATTCTAAATTTCTCTTTTTTTTTTTAATATTTTTTTTACAGCCCTTGTGTTTGGTTTCTGAACTTTCTAGCTTTCATTTTGTAATCTTTTTTTCTTCAATGTTAGAGAGTAATATTTTTCTCAGGTCAAAGAAACAGAAAGCCTGTTCACTAAATTCATTGCGATTACTTATGCTCATTTCTTTGCCATTATAATTTGTGGTAGACGAAAGTTTGCGGGCTTTCCTGGACCACCACCAAAGGAAATGGACTAGCAACTTTACAGATTAATTCTATTTAAAGAATATACCAAGCCAATATCAATGCAGTCTGATCTTTGTCTTATAGTATATAACCTTCATTCATCAGTTCCATACATACATATATATATATATATATATATATATTATGTGTACAATGTATAGAAACAACAGTATAGTGTACTCACCGATGGACTTTCTAGGAGATTTAAACTGGAGGATTAGATATATTTATATGTTAATTCCATTAAAAAAAAACGTAGTAATATATAAGAAATATTTCTCGAACTTCCAGCCAAAAAACAAAAAAACAAAAAACAAAAAACAAATGCTAGGAGGCTTAAGTGATATATGCAAACATATTAAGGTGCAATGTACTTACGTAAATGTATATTCTAGTTTCCAGAGTCAATTAATTAGCTGAGAATATTCAAGTAGTCTATTCATATATATCATGGAGGTACCATTGGGACCAAGTGGACTTATATACTCAAAGTTTCAATAACCGGTTATTAATTTGATCTCGATCATTGTTCAATTAAATATCGTTATTAACTTTGATTTGCGCCACTATGAAGAATCAAAACTGCACTCTTATAGAAGAATATATGTGTGTATATATATATATATGCAAAAAGCTAATGATGACAATCAAATAGCTTAATTTGTCGACAGCTATAGTTAATTACTATGTGGTGAGACCCTTCACTATGAACATCTATAATTAAAGCTACATGAGGAATTTCATTCTAAACTCTCCAATTACATATCTTTGTCTACGAGTACTATTGATTCTCTAATGAGTGTTTTTATCTTAAAACATATCAAAAATAAAAGTTTAGTTCACCCAGTAGACACTAGATCTTGTTCACTCGAGAGTCCCAAACTAACATTATATATAAAAGGGGATATCATTGATCTTCATATATGAAGTACTTATGAATTTCATATTTATGAGTGACCTACTATTCCATATAGTACATCTCCAAAACACCGGAATATTGATCCACCGAATATTCTCCCTTGTTGGTGCTTTAAGAAAAACAAAATAAAGAATATGAGTCTGTCAATCATTCAGGATTAAGGTCCATATATTAATTAACCATTTATTGATAGAATACAAGTACTTGTATTTGAACAAATCTTATCAAGTGCGTATTCCGTCCTGTCATGTCCAATATATTTTCTAATCCATAGATGTCCCTATTTCGTAACACATTCGCAAACAACATAGATAAATCATCCCACCAAATTGAAAGCAAAGGACATAACAACCTTATCAGAATAAAGTGTACAGCTTTACTTACCAGTTGATGAACAACTAATTTCTGCTTAATTTCTCATTGTTATAGTTGCTTTTATATTGTTCTCAACATTTATAATCAGAAATATAACTAAAAGAAATGGATCATGATGCATATATTTCTAACAAATATGTAAGTAAATTAAAGTGAACAAGTAATTTATTGAATAAAAACCGAAAATATTTATAACAATATATAAATGTTAAAGCACGATGTTTTACAAGCATCCTATTCTAACATTAAGTGTCATTAATCCCGAACTCTATAAAAAAGGGTCCTCCCTCTACTCATCAAGAAAAATAAATCTCTCAAAAAATGGAAAAAAAAAATTTCATGTTCAAAATGTTGATTAACATAGGAGAGACGATGAAAAAGGAAAACAACTAGAGAAGGTTAAACTTTAAACAAAAAAAAAAAAATTTTAAAAAAACGACATTCTGACATACATAGCAATGAGAAAAAGAAAATGGATCTACTCTCTTTTAAAATGGAGGCCAAGTTAAACCTTTCAATTAATAAAACCTTTAAGTGAAAAATCTTGGGGAGAAAAAGATTGTAGGAATGAATCCGGCCTTTAGTTGCCACTTAGTTATAGAAATGGTAATTAGGGAGTTGGCTTAGCAAAATATCCCTTACAGAATTCTCTACAAGATATAAAAATTCATCCACAACCAACTAGACCTAGAGTTCCGTTTGTCTCACCATCAGTATTGATTTTGATCCATCACGTGGAGAGATCTAAAGAACCATAATTATTTGTGGAGCTTTTCTAGGTTTTACTTTCATTCCTAATTAAACTATATAAAACTAACAAATCATCAACGTATTTGTTTACAACTCCGAGTTTGTGACACATGCAATGATAGAGCCAGCTCATGTGTCCCCTTATTCTTGTTCCTATAATATTCCTCTAATAATATCATGACACGTCAATTAAAGATTTATATTGAACTCCAATATTATAATAAATCAATTTAAAAAATTATGTTAGTTACATACGTATCATATTATTATTGAAGGGACAGAAATGGAGACAAAAATAGTGGACATATAAACTTAATCTGGATAAGATGCTGCAACGTTCAAAATTCATGTTTTCAAAGACATTTGTTTTCTAAAAACCCATATATCACCTAAAAAGAAGAAATGGCCACCATCCGAAGATTGAAAAGTTGTTGAATCATTTTGATTTTGACCATGGAAGAAATCAAGCGCACAATATTTTTGGTATAATTGGTTTTGCAACTGAACAATTCATTGATAGTAATTATATGAAAAGTAGGCATTCAGAGGCTACAGAGATAAGCTTATGGTAATTTCATACTAATACAAGACATAGAGTTTAAATTTCCAGTTCAAAATTTAAAACAATTAATTAATTAATTTAAAACAATGTCACAACAAGATGGCCTGAAAAAGAGAGAGAAATAAAAAAGATAGACAACAAGAAGTCTTGCACATATAGATTTGTGTAATGAAACTATATTAATTAATATTTATAAAGAACCTCAATTTTGATTTCAAATATAAAATTTGCATTTTCTTTTTCTTCCCTAATCCCTTATAACCATCTTATATGTCCTAGGATTCTCTTTTTAGTTTGCTCTGATTTTGATTTTTATGATCGTACTCTTTACATTTTGTTATAATATGGGATTTGATTAATATCTAAAGTTTGGATATATATAATGATTAGTGTGACCGGCATCTTTACTTGATTATTATCTTATAAACTTAGCGAGGGCATACATTTTAAAGTCTTTGTTCAAAAGGTAAACACAATTCTTATTATATAACTACATATATTTAAAAATAAAAAATAAAAACCAGACGGAACATGATATACCTTCCGTGGATTTTTAGAACCCAATAATAGAAAATGACTAGCATCAAAATGTAGAAGGGTATCCCAACTAAATTGACATCACCAAAACAACTCAATCAACGAACAATGTGAGAATTAAAACGAAAAATAAAATGCATGCCGGAATCACACTTTAAGGCATCAAAAATAAGAAACTAGACTAATGAAAAAAAAAATGACAGGAGTTGATCCCAAAAGCAAAAGCAACCTTCAACATAGATAGTAACTTGTAATATCCATAGTTAAAAACCTATTATATATAGAAAAGACTTTATTATGTTATAATCATTATTTTATTATTATGAGTTGATCTTTAGATCGATCATTTTCTTTCTTTCTTTCTTTCTTTCTTTCTTACTTTTTTTTTTTTTTTTGAGCTGTTTAGCTATGCATTCCCTAATTTCTTATTGCTTGTGATTCTATTAATTACTTTGTTTCTTTTCAGGTGCTATTTTTCCTTCTGGGTAGCAAGTGTCCTTAACTCCAAGGAGTTTATTCCCCAAAAACAAAAACAAAAAAAAAACAAATTACCATTTTAAAGGTTTGAAAATGAAGTAATTAATTAATTAAATTCAAATCCACGACTGAAACGAGGATTTTACACTAGTGGAAAAAAGATTAAAAAAATATTTTAAGGAAAAAAAAAAAAGAAAAAAGGATAATCGAAGAATATTGTCAAAAGGTAATTATGTATATATAGATAGATATATATATATATATATATATATATGTGTGTGTGTGTGTGTGTGTGTGCATTGCATATACCACTTGGCCAGTCAAAAGGATAAGTCCAACTTTCCATGTCACCACCGACAAGACAAAGTAATCGGACAAACTCGATTGATAGACACATTAATAATGCTTTCACAAAACAAAAATTCACAAGCAGAGAGATAAATCAAATTACTGCCATTGGCATGTACGTAGCATCTTCCGTTCCAAAGATTCTTCTCATGGGGAATCAAATCTAACTTGGTTTTAGCTAAAAAGAGCCAACCAAATCTATTTGCTTGTTTGATGTGCTGAAATAGTGTATATACATGCAAATAACAAAGCATGATTTGTCCTAAAAAGCAAAGAACAATATTATGGACGAATTTATTCCCCTGCATATATATATATATATATATATATATCGGTTCATGATATATATAATGCTTCCGTGTTACAACTGTCTTCTCAATTTTGTGTTCATCGAACTTATATAATAGGTATGAATTTATGAGATGAGAGGTTATTATATTCAAAATTATAACACTTGGATGTTGCTATATATTGTGCGTTTCTATCCTGAGACATTAGCAATGACCGCACTACTTAATGATTCGTTTTTTCAGTTGACACAGCCCTTTTAACTCTTCTTATCCTTCTTTTAAATACGCATCTCTCTTAAATTTAAACTGATTAAATTAACTTATTACTTATCCGTATATGTTCCTAAATTATTCCTATATTTATAAAATAAAAAGCACCCCACAACTTTAAATTTCTTTTGACACTCATCCTTTTTTTTTAATGTTTTATTTTTGTAATATCAAGAATATGCTTCTATCAAATGAAAAGGCTGATATATTGCCCGAAACTCAATCTAAAGACATGTTTATTGATTTTTAAATTGATTTATCCACTCTATTTGTAGGTTAAATTTAAAATTTTACAAGAAAAAAAGTTTTCGGAAAAAAAAAAAGGGTAAACAACAAAAGAAATTCATATATATATATATATATATATATCAACAAAAAATTTATATATATAATACAAAAAAAAAAAAAAAAAAAACCAACACAAGGCATCAACAAGTGAATCAAATAAAAAGAGGCAAATAATATAACAAGAAGTAATTGCATTAAGAAGCCACTTGCCAAGGTTGTTGTTGTTTTTTTTTTTTTTTTTGGTGAACAGTTCACAATAAGAATATCACTGGTAACTTTAAAAGGGGAAAAGAGCCAACAAATTAAATAGATAGTAAGGCATAACACAAGCAAAAAAAAAAAAAGTGTAAAACTTTTATAAAGATTAACATTATCCCGATGTATTTTTTTGGAATACTCATTGAAGAGTAAAAGTTATGGTGAAAATTAGGGTTTCGTTATAGGTTTCAAAGTAGTTATGTTTATAAGTTGTTTATTTGGCAATTTGATATGTTGGTGTGTGGAAAGAAAAAAGAATACAATTGAGTTTATATATATATATATATATATAGTATTTAATTTACGTAACTAAGTCTATAATAGTTGTACTTTAATGTTATTTTGTTTGAGGGTTTCTTTGTAATTAAAAAGAGTTGACTAATTTGGGGGTGTGGAGACACAATAGGGACGTGCTAATAAAACCACTCAACAATCAATTATCTTTCAAAACCTTACAAATTCATCTTATAGCAAGTTTCTAACTCGATCAATTTATTAAGATTTAAAAAACAAAAAAAGATTACACAAATTTAAAAGAAAAAATAACCAAAACATTACAATCTCAACAGGAAATTCCACTCAAATTAAAAGCCACATAACTAACAGAAGCTGATGACAGAAGATTTAGTCAAAAGTATACCTTTTAAAATCAATTCACGTAATAAACCTTATTATTAAAAACCTAACAAGTAAAACTTAAAAGGTTGATATTAAACGGTTATTTTTTCCCATAATTTGTTTCTCCTTCTAATGAGAGGAGACATAAAAGACATCAATACATTATGCTGGCCTCCCATGATAAGCCTCCAACTCAACGCTATTTAAAAAGAGGAGGGGGGCACACAAAAAAAAAAAAACAAAAAAAGAGAAAAAGGAATAATACGACAAAAAAAAAAAAAAAAAAAGAAAAAGACACTCATGAGATAATATTCACTATTTATGCTATCTTTTCTCTATTCAAATGGCTTACGGCTTTATGCAATATAAGGAAAGACAGTTACATCTATATCTATATATATAAATATAAAGATGAGTCTCCCATTCGTCAAATATTTAGATCCAATAGATATAATTTTCTTTTTAAAAAAAATTATTTTTACTAATTGATTTACACTTAAGTAACTTTATGTCGCTAGTTATTTTTTAGTACTTTAACTACACATTATACAAATTAACAGAAAATACTATACATATAGACGAGCTAGACTCATTCTCTAAAGAGTATAATATATATGTATCTATATATTTATATATTCTCCAACTCATCAGCTCGTAATGACCTAATTGGGTTTCGAATCATTAGCTTGGTCATTTCATTTTTATGAGAAGAAGAATAAAGAAAAATATTCTTTGTTAATAAAAAAAAAATACTTTAAACTAAAATAGAGAAGTGATAGACGTCATGCATAACGTTGGGCCACCCCGTTATTGTCGTTATCAACGAGCGACATGCCTCTTTCAGCTTTGGACGATATATATAGATAAGAGTTGGGATTCATATTCCTAGAATAAATTACCTCTAGTCTTTTTACTCCCCTTTTTCTCACAGAATAAATGATATGTCATAAAATATCTCCTATTACTTTAGCCTCCATTTGGTTCCTTAGTTAGAGATAAAAATTTTAAGTTAGAGTTACTTGACTTTTTAAAAACTAATTATAATTTTTGTTGATTTTTCAGAAAAAAAAAAAAAAAAAAAAAAAAAAAAAAAAAAAACAAACAAACAAACAAACAAAAAGTGAGATGAAAAATTTAAGTTCCAATTGGAACATCAAACAAATGCTTAAATATTAAAATAAAAAATTCAAATCTAAACTCGAGTGATCAGTACTTTGAACACTAATTTATTATTTGATGATTTAACAATACTTCCATCTCATTTAAACCAAGAGATATTTTCAAAAACGTAACGTCTTAAGCTCAAATAATTACATGTGGAAGAATCTTCTTTTCTATAAGAAGCATCTTTATTACGACAGAATATCACAATCAATATTGTGTATTTCTAAATATTAGATCTAATTAAAATGAAAAAGTATATAAAACTGACAAAATCTGTTAAAGATGTAAAGTTTGAAAACAACCTTCCGAATAGGGTATGGAATATGTTGAGGGTAGATTTCGATCTTCAATCTTCGTCATCCTTTTATCAGCCTAGGCCAGCAATAACTTGCGGGTTGCAAAGAATTTATGATTGAAAATTATTTATTACAAATATAATTTTTTCCTATCGGTTAGAATATACTGAGAAATTGGTATTATTATCATTAAATATTATCCTATCATATATAATTTTTACATACAATATTTAAGGTTGCAGATATAATCCTGAAATTTTATGGTATTTATAAAGTACTATCAAACATACATGCATATAAAAGCATATGTAATGAAATAATCACTTATTTATTTAAATCGCAATAAATTTTTAACATCATAATGTGGACATCATTCCCAACACTTTTACGGTAGGATGTCATAATCAATATTGTGTTTCTAAACATTAATTATAATCAAAATTAAAAAGTATATAAACTGGTAGAATCTGCTAAAATCTAACCTTCAAAAACATAACTTTACCAGTAGGGTATGGATCTTGCTGAGGGTAGATTCCAATCTCCAATCCTCACCATCGTCTTGTCAGCCTAGGCCAGCAATAACTGGCCGAGTTGGAAAGGAGTTATGGTTAAAAATGGATGTAGCTCCTTGAAGTCGAACAAAGATGGTCAATTAACCCTCCTTAAATATCTAGGAAATAATCTAGAAAAGCCTCCTATTATGGGAATTATGAAGAATAGGCGAGATTTGGTCCATTTTAATCAATGGGAACATGATTATCATTCTCAAGTTGACATTCAAGAAAAGCTTAGAATCCGTGTGAATTAAAGGAGTTGATCAATTTAAATAAGAAAACTGTGTATTCAAGCCTCATGAGAGCTACAAATAAAGGAATTCCCATCAGCTAAATGACCTTTTCTTCACGTCAAGCTTTGCCATTTTCTTTTGATTCTCAATAATTTAATTTATCCTCCATTCTTGTATTCTCAAAGCTCCCTTGTACTGTTATCTTGATCTCATATAATGAGAAACCCTAGCTTAATTTAGAGAGGACATAGATCTTGCATTAGAGTTAACTTGTATAATCTCGAGTACTCTCCTCTTTACTTTGTGCGTAAATCTATTTGTTCGTATATTAGATCAATTCTAGGCTCAAATTTGTTTCAAATTGCATAAATTGGTTATTTACCCCCTAAAACTTCTTTCTAGAAAGTGAGTACGTAGTTTTGACAAATTCTACCGTAGAGAGATGAAATAAATACTCTACCGGTGAGATTTTGTTTTGAGTTTTGGATTCTTTTCAAGATTCTGCTAGTTTTGCGTGCTTTTTATTTAGATATGCTTTGATAGTATTCTCGGATACCGAAAGATTACTTTTCCATGTTAACATTAGGATTGTGGAAGAACCATGTGATAGGGTTTTTCTACCCAAAAAAAAAAAATTAATTAATTAATTAATTAATGATAATTAATCAAATTTGATCAAAATAAATCTGACAATTTAAAATTGCATATATATATAGATATATATTATTATTATTATTATTGTGATAGTAGGATTCGCCATCTTATCAGCAGGGGTTCCCAAACTTTTACATATTAAACTGTTTTATCATGTTTAATATATATATATATATATATATATATATATTTATGTGTGTGTGTGTGTGTGTGTCTGTGTGTCTGTGTGTACACTTTTGGTTTACGAATAAAGTAGACGTGTTGAGAACTCAGGCAACCCAAATGAGTAGTGAAAAAGGAATAGCTACAAAAATTCAGAATTATAGTGCCATCTCTTGATTATGGGTGACTCATTTCTTTGTTATGATTGCTTGGTTTGGTCAGTCACTCAAGCCCAAATTTGATGACGTAATTAATTAGTTGACAAGAGTTAATAATATTTGGCACCAATTTCAGCCACAAAAGGGAGAAGATAAGTATCAAAGGGCATTGGCTAAAAACTGTCCTGGCGATAAGACGACAAGCAGCCTGCTAGTTGGTCCCATATTGTTATTGTTGATAGTGAGTGATGTGGCGCTCATAAATTTATCTTATTAAGTTAAATAAATAAATCAAATAGTTATCAATATCCCTTATTAGTGAGATAGTGGGATAACTGATAAATATATATAAATAAGACACCTATCTCAACATACAAATGAAAGATATCTCATTCAAAAAATACGTAATATTCTCTCTCTCATTTCACATTTTTCTCCTAAGGGCCTTTTGTGTTGTGGAACTCCGTGTTGTTCTAGTAATTACTAAATATATAGAGATTTTTCTCGATGTTGTTCGTGGATCAAGTTTTTTTACCATTAGCTACGCTTCCGTTATACATTCATAAGCCAAAGCAGAAAGTGTGACAATTCCCTCCATGTTTTCATTATGACGAGCAAAAATTAAAAGAAAAAATATTCAACATTAAACGATGATTGAAGATAAATAACCTGATCATCTTATGAATATACCATTTGGTATTCTAGAGAAGTGATAATAAATAATATGAGTCCCACGATATCTATAATACTATCATGTTTGGTTGCATAAAGTAATTTTTTCTTAAATTGTCATGATAGTTGATATTAAATTAGATATTTGTCATTTTAATTGAAAGAAAAATTACAAAAAGTCTCGAGGTAAAAACCTAAAAGGACAAAGAAGCCAAAACTCACACTTATTGCATATAGTTCGTAATTTGTAATGTAATTTTTGTTACAAGGATAATTAGGAGTTTCCTCAATGTTAAAACTATTTTTCTTCACAATAACACTATTTGGTGGTAGCTAAATTTTTGTAACAAGGATAATTAGCAGTTTCCTCATTGTCAAAGTTGTTTTCCTTCGCAATAAACACTATTTGATAGTAGCTAGCTACCACCAAACCTTTTTCCATTATACACCATCTTGATAATTATAATCTATTTCTTATAATTCTTTTGACAGTCCGTTTTTCATCGATTTTTAAAACTTTTTTTTTTTATAATGTTATCTCATATAAAAATTTAAATTTACTATTTGAATTATGATTTAAAACTATATCTAAATTGGATTTGGCATATTATTTCGAGTACTTATTTGGATCATTCTGATCAAGCTTTTCGGACCCAGATGTCAGTATCCCTAGTCAATCCTCATAATCAATACAAGACATTACTTACCTTGCTGGTTTTCCATCATTTAGTAATTATTACCCACTTATATATTTCACATAAATATAGAAAGTTCTCGAATTAATTAGGCATGCAAATTATTATGTAAGTAACTATACACGTACATGTCAGACCTGTTGGTTTTGGAGATCAGAATCCTAATAACAGACAGGTTTTTCTGGAAACATATATTTATGACAAAATTGACTTTATATAGCAAGTGTTTAAATGCCTCCATCTACTGCTTGCGGATATAGAGTGAAATGTTGGAACTGGCCAACTTTGTCAACCTGCACGTAACATGAAAGTGGTCCAAAACTGTCAAAATTTTAATAGCTTTTTTACATGGACACCCCTGAACTTCTTTTGGAATTCAATAATTTAATCCTCTAAATTTTTTGTCTTCGCAATTGACACCATATGTACTTATAATTTTTGGCGTTGTCAGTCTTTCTTACTCAAATCTGTTAAAATTTAAACGGTTTTTTATATATGACTTGCATATATAACCTAAGAATTAGGGAAATTGTCAATCATTTTCACTTAATTTTAATACAGATTTGTTAGAAAACTTAAACCTCATTCAATAATAACTCAAACCTAAACCTCAAATTTTAAAATGAATTTGTATTAAAATTAAATTAAAATGATCAACATTGTCCTTCCTAAACTATAATGTGCAACTCATGTGCAACAAGCATGCAAATTTTAATTGATTTGAACAAGAAAGAATGATGATGTCAAAAATCATGTTTCGAGAGTTAATTGTAAAGGAAAAAAAATCAAGGGCTGAATTGCCAAAATCGAAAAGTTCAAAGGGTGTCCGAACAAAGAACTAGATTTAATGCCAGCAAGAGTTTTAATGCCAGAATCCACATATATACAGTTTGTGGAGCCTGATTTTTGTCGGAGCCAGGTAGGGTAATTGCACAATCAGATTTCTTAATAAGGAAAGCACAAGACCCGAAAACAGTCATGTCTGTCAAACTTAATTTCATTTGTCACATGAGTACCCAGCACACTGTAGCATGGTTCATCATCAACCACAATGATTGAGAAAAAGGTCTATCAATAATGAGGTTAATTTCTACGGCTTTTAACGGTTCAAAAGTAAATAGTATGTTACAGTCCTCTGATAAGGATAAAAAGAGGTGGGGCAGAGGTTGGTGGCCGTTGGCTTTAAGCGTTATTATTGGCTCTTTTAAGGTTGCAATTGAAATCTTTCAATGGTTTGATTTGCGCGGTGGTGGGATTTCTGTGCTATTGGCAGTATGGTTTTTTCGGTGCAATGATGGTGGCATGTGGGGCGCTACGCACTGACATTCAACATGTGCTTCGACTACGTCATGTGTCTCTCGGGCTCTACTGCTTTATTCAGTGGCTCTTTCATCAATCGTCTCGTCATCGGAGGATTTGTTTGCAGTGTTTGGAGTTTTTCTTTTGTTTTTCTATGTATTGTGATTTGTAATTACAGAGATTTTTATCCCTATATAGTAGTGTATCTATCTTAGCTTATTTTTCTGTAGGCATGTTTTATGTTCTCCATACTTATCTAATATAATTTTTTTTTGAATGATATTATTATGAGTGAGATATTAATCTAGAGATGTTCTTTTTAAAAAAGCAATCTTACAAATCACCCTAGAAAATTAAAGCAAGGTCCAGCTAAGAAAGTCAGCGTAGCTTAGTTTAAGCCTTTACATTGGCCGAACGCAGCCCATTTACAGTTCCAGAGAAATACAAAGATGAATAAGTTGTATTCTACCGTTTCAGGGCTTATATTGATTTTCTCAACATTCTAAAAATCGTGGTAATAAACTCTTTTTTTTTTTTTTTTTTGAAAATGGTAATAAATTCATTTTTGAAACATGAGTATAGCTGCATATACTATTATACATCAAGATTAGGGTTTTTCTGATTCATCTCTCTCTATATTTCTTTCTTTTCTTCACTTCTTTCTTTGCATGGAGGTGGATTTAGTGCATCTCTAATACAATGCTGAAAAATTGTGCCAATGGTAAATTTTGATATTTAGATAAAGTGTTCTTCAATATAGTGCTACATTTGATCTAAATTTTTCATATGCTAAATTTTGATTTGATTCCTATGGGTTGTTGGCTTGATTTTTGTCACGTAATTATTACAATAGTTTTAGTTTTTAATCATTTAAGAGTAAATTGCTGATTTAGTCCTTAAACTTTTAAATTTGTGCAATCTTGGACTCTGATATTTTTTTCATAGTTGGAATGCTCCTAAACTTTTAAAATGTTACTTCTTTTCGTTAATTTTTTGACGAAATCTGTTAGTAATTTGATAAAAAAAATTATCCTAATTAAGGGATTCTGTTCAAAACTTAATGGAAATGACTAGTATAGCAATGTTTTTAATAGTTTTAGGGGAGAAAAAACGGGGTTCAAAGTAGCATAAACTAAAAAGTTTAGGGACCAACTTAGTAATTTATCCTTTATTAATTTAAATATAAAATGTTCACTTATGATCTCTCGGGGTCACTTAGAGCTTTACTCACATGAAGCTCAAGGAGGCTCAATGAGCCTGACTATGAGTCATGGAAAGGAGGGGATTTGCAGATAGGAGCGCAACCGAGACACCTTTGGCGGGCCATCACCAACCTAGACAACAACTACGATTGTTCCACCATGAGAAACTAGTTGCCGATGGTTTTTGTGATTTTTTTTTTAAATCTTCTAGTAAGAAATAAATATTCTGGTGAGAAACAACTATTGCGGTGATTTTTTTTTTTTTTTTTTTTTTCATTTTTCCAGTGAGAAAATGGGCGGTAGCACTCTAGGCTACCATCAGAAGTACAACAGGTTACAATCGGTGGCTAGAACTTTTGGTATCATGATGAACTACCTTCAGTATCACAATAGGATACTATAGGACACCGGTAAGATAGTTACTGCGGGTGGTCGATATTTTCGATGTCACGACAGGCTATATTCAATACCATATGATATTGTCGCTCACCCGTGGGCTACTGTCGGTATGCTGGTGTGATACTATCACGGACATCTTTTGTATGCAAAATGTGTATGGTTTGATTTTTTTTTTTCTTTTTTTTTCAAATAATTTTGTTCATGGTAAAATCAATCTAAGGTTGTGGTTGTGGCATTTGTGTAAAGGCCTAAAAACTACTATTTACTACCATTTTCAATGGAATACTAACCTTTTATATTACAGGATAGGACCCAATTCTTAGATTTTTAATATCGTGATGATTGTACTTTCTTATTATATATTTTGTTATGCGTTATTTTATGATAAATAGCAATATTTATATATAGTTTAAGGTCTAACCCTATTCCAAATTTGCTTTCTACTTCTAAAATGAGATAAAAATGACAATGGAAAAACTAGAACCAATAACAGAGAAAGTAATTATACGTTGACATCTTCAAACAACGTTACTTCTTCAACCTTTTTTTTCTCCCTCTCAAATATATTTACGGCGCGTTTACTCGACATGAAAGGGAGAGAAAAAACAGGAACGATTTACCTTTGGCTTCTAATTATGTGTCTATTTACAAATTTATAATAAAGAAAAGTGCAAATATCAGCAGGTTGGTAAAAAGAAACGTGGGAGGAGGGATGGTCTCACATGAAAAAGAATCACAACTCTTTACCGGCCTCACCATCAAGACGCCAAAGCAAAGCCCATTCCAAAAACTTTTTTAATTAACAGACCTTTTCATTGGGCTTTGACATTTGGTGAAAGCTGATACAAATTTAGAAACTATTGTACTAAAATCACATTAAAAAATTAATGTTAAAATAATATGATACAAAATTAAATAAAAGTTAACTAAAACTTGTATCATGTTGGTTAAGAGTGAAAAATTTATGTCATGTAAGTCAATAACCGAAAAAAGTGATTATTTAGGTAATTTTCTCTTAATTTAATAATATTATTTCATACGTATTCAACTTTTTTTCCTGAAATATTTTTAAATTTTCAAGAATTTTCAGGACAGTCAGAAAAATATCGTACTTAATTGATTTTAGAACTCGAAATTTTTTATACAAATAGACTTGATCAACATGACAAAAAACCAAACAACAAATAAATTATACCATGAATCTACGTACATAAAGAAAGTTCCACAATGTCACCTAATTCTCATGGAGAGAGTAATATTTTGCCATTTCTTCCTTAAAAAAATAAAACAAAATAAAATAAAGCAGGGAAAGAGAATGGCCAAAAATGCCTATGGATTTTATTTAAATCATCTCTCTCTTTTTTTTTTTTTTTTTTTTTTTTTTTTTTTTTGGCCTCTCTCCTCCCACTTCACTCCCTTGTTAGCCGTTAGAGGTAGGCCGACCCTGAGAGATCTAACCAGCATTGACGGAGACAACTAAGGCCTAGGGGAGGCTTGAGACCCACTCAAATTTGTTTTTCTTCATATTTATTTATGTATATGTATAAGTTTATATATAAAAATTTACATAAAGCCTCCTCTAAAAAATGAAAAATCTTATTCACATCCTTCAAAATTTTTTAATGTAGTTATTAATCCCTTAATAAAATTTTTTGGCTTCGTCGCTGCTTATCAGGGATGCCAAAGATATATCCCCATCTTCATTCCCATGGCAGGTGGCCACTGCAACATAGTTGTTGTCTGACTATTTTCGTAATTTGATTTTGTGCTTTTGTTTGGGATTCTGCTGAGAAAACCAGCAGTAGCATGTTAGGCTACTACCTGTAGCACGTTCGGCCATCACTGGTTGCTGAAATTGTTAGTGTCACGGCCGACTACGTTCTAGTAACATGGTAGGATACTACTAGTCATCGTGGCTACTACCAATAGCTAGGTATGATTCCACTGGCAACATTTGTCGTATTCCAAATGTGTTTATGTTGCATTTTCTGCAACCCTTTTTTATTTTGGTGGTTGTTGTTGTTGTTATTGGAAAAAATCAATCCAAGACTCATAGGTATGGATCACATTTGTGTAAAACCTTCCCCTCTTTTTTTTTTTTTTTCATTGTGACTATGAAAAGAGTATGAAATTTAAAATTAAAAAAAAAAGGTGTGGGCTAATCATGTTTATGCAATGGGTTTATCCCGATCAGTGAGAAACAAAGCAAGAAGAAGACAATCATTGAAAGCAAGATTGAAACAAATCTTGGACGAATTTAGCAGATGATGAATCCTCTGAAGAACTTCAAGAATATGATGGTACCAACAATCTTTTTTCTTAACTCAAAAAGGGGTGGATTTTGTTGCATCTGAGTTCTTGAGAGAAATTAACAGAACTAGATACTTTGAGGGGGGGGGAAAAATCTAGACTCCGTTTGGTTCGCAGGTTTGATTCCAACTTTTCAACTCAAATTTTGTTTTTTTCCTCAAAAGTCTTTGTCTTTTTCCCAAAAAGTTTTTTGTCTTTTCTGAAAAGTCAACAAAATTTACTATTTCAACTTCAAAATATCAACTCAAACCTGCGAACCAAACGGACCCCTAATAAAAATCCGGTTAAAAAAATAAATCATCCTACAAGCGTAAAGCTTAGTACTCATAATAGGAGGGCATTCAAAACGAGAAAAGCATAGTGATTTTTCCCTCAAATATTTTACATTCTTTTTTTTTTTTAATTTAGTTTAGTTTGGTTTTAGTCTTTTTTTTTTTTTAACATTTTTAATTTTGTAAGATAGTTTATTTTAGTTTTATTTTTAACAGACTTTTCACTTATTAAAAAAAATGATTTAAACCGAAAAAATAATATAGATAAGTTATCAAAAGAGGACGAGATCTCACGATAACTAACCACAAGGAAAGTGGTGGTATGGCAATAAGGAAATCCTACTTAGAGTTTTGGCTTCTACCAACTCATAAGTTCGAGTCTTGGCACGTATGCTTTGTCTAGCCCTTAACACTAAGTCAATGTGTAGCCGCTTTTGAAGCCTAAGAGTTATTAGCTATTGACGACCTAGGGTCAAGACCCTTGTCATCTCATCTATTGTCTCAGTAGACTCCAATATGATACTAGGAAAATTAGAAAGTACAGTCTCAGGCTTAATAACAAAATTAAGAAATACCTGGCAGTAAAATTTCTTCCAAAGGTCCTAATTCATATCACTGTCCATAACCATGAAGTACTGAAATACATCCACAGAGGACACAGCAAATTTTCTCTGTTCTTTCTCATTCAACGTGGAAGACAAAGCAAAGAAATTAGTAACAAACAGTACCATATACATCAAATCAAGTTTCTTGAATGCTTGGGCTCAATCCTACCATAGCAGTATCACCAACATTTTATTTTCAAGAGCACTCGCAACGGCTAACCGGCTGATTCCATGTCAACGGGTTTTACGTCCTCTTTGAGCGAGTGACTGTGAAGAAGCCGTGTAAAACTAGTGGTTGTGTCCAAGAAATAGAGAGTGAAGGCCATTATGACAGAACAAACAAACATGGGTATAGGCCCGAAAATCCAGAGGAAGAGAGGGAATGACAGATAGAACGCTCGTAATCCAAGGGACCAAAAAATGCTTCCTCGATTCAAATTTCTCGCAACGTACTCGATAGAATCGTTTTTGTCTTTCCATGTAGGTACAGTTGCCAAGAAACTTACATGGGCGTAGTACCGTATAGACTGGACATTGCAAAGAAAGGCAACTAGGAAGCATAGCAAGATGCAGAAGTACTTGATTGAAGAGAGAGTAGCGGTCTTATTGCCATATATTAACTCTGATGCTCTGTCACCAGATCTCGATGAGCTGCTTACAAATACACCAATCAGAGAACTGAGGGTAATAGCTGTCGTCGCCAAAAGCGTCGATGCCATGATGTTGTTGCGTATTGTTTGCACAGTCAAAACACCGTTCTTTAAAGGGTCCTGAAAATAATGAAGTGATTAAAAAAACTCCTGAACTACTGGATTAGAACTTGGATTTCAACAACTTTTTCACAAGAATTAATCAGGAAAAGCACAATGTGAATTCGAGTATAAATTTCAAGATAAGCAGATAGCAAGATTTTATCGAGAAAATAAATCTACTGCTAAAAGCCATTTAGATTATGGCAAAACCATTATTACTACCATGAAAGTAAAGCGTAATTAAAGGAAGCAACAGCAAAAGCAGATGGCAAGATTTTATTGAGAAAATAGATCTACTGCTAAAAGCCATTTAGATTATGGCAAACCATTATTTCTACCATGAAAGTAAAGCGTAATTAAAGGAATTAATACAGTGCATTTATAAACTATAAATCGAAAAAAGTGCACGGCTATCAATGAACAAGAATTCCATAGAAGATGTAGTTTAAAGTCACCTCTGTTGCGATCATAAGGAATGCTTACAAGGAGCTATAACGCACAGATGGCATTTTCAACAGCAATCATAACCTCCTTACTGCCAAAAGAAAGCCAAGTACTTTTCACACAGGCTATGCTACAAGGGTCTGTTTAATTAACCATTAAATCATACTTATCTCCGAATATGGCTCAAGAAAACATATATGGTATGAAGCACAAAGCAAGCCATTCACACCTACACACACACACACACACACAGACAAGACAAAACATAAACGCGCACCCGAATAGCACTAGCTTCGAGAATATTAATGAATGTAAAGAGACACAATACGCTGAAAAACATTAGCTTCTATGATTCCCATGATCCATATAAATGGCGAAAACAAAATTTCAGAAACGTAACCATCATTCTACAATCCACTCTCAATTTCATCAGTTTATATTGCCTTTGTTCCAACAGATTAAAAAGCACCAAGCCATTGAGCGTATGGGCATTCATAGCAGCTGGTGCTTCCAAGGAAGTTTGAGGCAATAACAGGTCTGCGATGCCCTTAGATGTTCTGAGCCGCACATGTGCTACACTAATGTATTCAATGAGTCTATAGCCTTGGCCGACAGGCCCGGGTAATCTTTGAAATTTCATCGTGATGGGGATAGGTCATTGCAATTGTTGGTCTTCAATGAGGAATTCCTAGCAAGCGTGAGTATAAAACATCCTACAAGATTGTGATGATGCAATGCAAAGGTGCTAAGCCGGAGTTATATTATTCCCAAATTTCTTTACTGTTTCCATAATGCGTTCTTTGCTATAACAGTCCTTGTTATGACTCTCAGTTTTGGCACGGACTTAAAGAATTCATACTTGAAAAGCCTAATAATTTTCACCCTTTTTTGTTCTTATCCTCCTCTCTGTAAATGCCTCTTCATTCACTTCCTCAGTTCCTCTACTTCTGTCTTTCAAATACTTCCTTCTTCCACCATAGAACTCTTCCCCAAAATTTTTATAAAAAAAAATTATAAAAAAAAGCACAAAGAAATAAATCCATCTAAAAGAGGAAATACCAGATCACACACACCCAGCTGCTCCATTTTTGATTCACTAAGTAAACAAACACCAACGCGTGGAAGCCCATCGAATAAATTTTTCATACCTTGTAGTTACAAACCTAAACAAGATCAGAAAAGCTGATCGCGCAATTTTGAGGTCGAGCCTCTTATTATGCAGACAAAAAATTTGTTCCGAAGCCTAAAACGAGTGATGTGATGGTAACAATTCCTAACAGAAGGCCTCTTGGAACTTTTACTCCGAAAGTATAGTAAAGTAATGCTTAAAAGTAACATGGACTCTAGAAGAAGCCTCTAGGCATAAGGTATTGTTAAAAGATTCCTATCATCTTAACCCTAAGATTATATCTCCCCCTCGTGCTAAAATTTCCCATTTCAATGTGCAATGACCGATCCTACACCTGTATAATGTAAAAATAAGGGGTGTATCAAGGCATTTATTCTGTTTAATAATGACTTTCCAAAGGTGTCATTCCTCTAAAAATTGTAAATGATAGGAGAGGAACCATCAAATCCATTAAACACCACTCACGACAAAACTCAGGAATCCACTCTCACTACTCTCGCTACTATCTGTTTAGGCTCTTACTTCGAGGAGTCCCTTACAAATCCGTAGGCACACCCAATAGACGAGCTCCGACACTAAAGCACCTAACTTCTAAAGCTGATTCAATTTCTCTCACAACCAGAATAACCCATCAGTTTTAGAGCCAGAACAATATACGTAGCTGTGAAAGATGTCTCAATAATGACAACCCAATAAAAAGTGCAAGTTTTTATAGCAAAATTCCATCTGAACTCGGAGAAAATTCAAATGGGTTTTTTGTCATCTTATTTTTGGACATAATTCCATGCCCACAACCAGAAATCATGGAACTTTTCATGCAAAACAATTATCCAAAGATACAGAAAAAAAATAGAGAGAGAGAGAGAGAGAGGACAAACAGCCATCATGGAGAAAACCCATTGGTGCCGAGACTCGGCGTTGAGGCCAATCACAGTTCTTCGGGGATGACGGCCAATGGTGAAGAACAACCAAGCGTGGTATGTTCCGAACAGAAAAAGACCCATTGGTACCAGAACAAAGTCCAAGCACTCTTCTTCCATATTCTCCGGCTCTCTAGCAGAGAGATACGCTCGTGAAGTTTCCAAAAGGAAAGAAATATCAATCAGCTAAGAAAACACACTCATCAATGAATTAAAAAATAATAATAATAACAAAGACGAGCTACAGTTGACTGGTTGAAATCCTCGTCATGTTTCCACTTCTTTTTCATTTTCCCAGTCCCACTAAACAGATTTAAAAATAAATAAATAAATAAATAAGTAAACAGAAAGGAAAGAAAATTACAGTTTCCAATGACATGAAAGACGAGAGAATATCTTTTAGTTATACATGTTTTTTTTTTTTTTAAAGCTCTTAAATTATACAAATTTAAAAACTATTACGTTAACATGACATAAAAAATTAACACTAAATTAATATAACATAAAATTAAATTAAAATTAATTAAAATTTGTGTTATAACGATCAAAATGATGTATTTATATCATATTAATTAATATATTAAAAAAATGATTATTTAGATGGAAAAAATGTAATCAATCTCATCCCCTCCCCCTTCCCCTCTCCCTCCAATGTCTTTTGTGTAATAATTGAATTTTTCAATGATATGAATTCTTGTAAAGAATGTCAAGTTGAACCATAAAGGTATTTATGTATAATCCTGATTAGGATTTTATTTAATTGTATGAGCTCTTATGACCTTATAAGACTCAATAATGAGTTGCTTAGAGAAGCACATAGCCTTTTTGGGTGAAAAGAGAAAGAAAATCCATAATTTTATTATAGTCAAAGTTTGACCAAGAAAGTCAAAGGTTGATAAAAAAAATGGTCAAAGATTTGACCAACACATATGTATGATGAACAGTATTGAAAATATATTGTAAAAGCCGTAATTACGGACAAGATAATATTAACAAGGATTAAAACCACCATAGAAAAATCAAGCACAATAAATAGGATTAAATGGGCCAACAAGTTTTAAAAAGGAGAGAAGAATTTTTGTACAGTCCATTTTTATACAGATAAATTTTGGATTGCAATGGAGCATAACAGTATTGTGTACTAGTGAGCACAGTACTAGAAATATCTGTTTTGACATTAAAGTGGACTGCATTTAAGGAAAAAGAGGCAAACAAGCCTTAATTTTTGCTTACATCACTAAAGCCCCAAATTATGACATCATTATGGGAATTAAATAAAAGTTGGAAAATCTTGGACCCTTCTAGAGCATGAGGTGGCCGGTCCTTTTGGGGTCAAAATAGAATTTGTTTTGCTCCAAGGACTTGTTAGAAAAAGGTGAACCAAAATTTTTTGCAAAAAGGTCCAAAATTTCACCTATAAATAGGCTTAAGGGGGGGCGGTTTTTGGCTCTAAAAAATGGGAAAAAGTAGCCAAACTCTTGTCAAATTCTCTCTCAAAAATCCGAAATCTTAGGGTGAGCAAGAACCAAGAGAAAAATCTTGTAATCCAAGGGAAAAAGAGTTGGTTAGTGGTTGATTTTCCTCTACCTCATCAAGTAAAGGTTTTTGAAATTTCTTGGAGTTTTTCCTAGCCTAGAGGCCGACGGTTTTAAGGAGGGAAGGTAAGGAAAATTTTTAATTGGTTAGTGGATAGCTTTGGTTCAAGAAAATACCAAGGGATCAACTAAAAATTTTGGTGCAAAATTTGGTGAAGGAACCGGTTGGTGGAGCCAAGGTGGGAGGAAATTTTGGAAGCCAAACCCTAACCCTAAAATTTGGGGTTGATCAAGGTAATTATCCCTAAACCCCAAACTCTTTCCTTTGAGCATTCAATTTGAAATTTAGGTGTATTTCAAGAATGAAATTGTAAGAGCATAAGCTCAATTTTATTTTGTGCCCAAGTTTAGGATTTTAAGTTTTGTGCTTGATCTAGAATTAAGGGTGGTTTGATTTTGATTTGCATGCATGCTTTAGTTCTCGTGATTTTACATGCTAAATACTCAATTTGTTGTATGTCCCTAAGTATGCTCTAGAATGTGGATGGATATGGTATGTTAGGTTGCTAGACATTGGAATGGAATATGAGAACCATGCAAACTTTGGTTGATCCAAAGTCAATTAGGGTTTGCATGGAGTTGATGGAAATTATGTTTAAGGAAACCTTACGATAGAAAAACGTTGCATGTTTGAATTTTAGGCTCCCGCGTGTTCGGTTGAGGTAGATTATGCGAATAGGACCTAAAACAAGAAAACTGCCAGATTCGGGTGAACATTGCCCAGTTTTCTTGAGATCTGGTTTTGAGGCCTTTAGGGGCCGAATTTGAGAAAACTTAAAACATGAAAGTTGTTCAAAACAGTTTTTTCTAGGGGTAAACGCTAACAGTTTTCCAAAATGAGACTCCAATGGCCTCCGTTTTCATGAAAACCCGAGACTGATGTGCCCAGACTTCATACACGGCCAGTCGAGTTTCAAGAGAGAAAACGAAAGGGTTAGAGGCAGAACTGGGTTTTTTGTAAAACATGAAAGTTTTAGTATTTTTCGAGATCTAAAACTTTCATGGAGACAATTTTTTCAAATTCAGTATGGATTTTAAAGTAAAATAGGATTTCTAAAAAACTGTGCAAGAAACAGTAAATTCCTGTACAGGATTTTCTGAAAATCAATACAGGAAAATGGTATTTTGTGCAAAAACTGATAAGTTGACTATGGGGACTGTTCCAAGGGCAGTTCCAATACTTCAAAGTTTTTTTAAATACCTTTCTAAGAAACCCAAGTTTTTTACAAGTTAAATAAAAGAAAAAAAGAAAGAAATGGGTTTTTGTAAAAAGGGGTGGTAAAACACCAAATTTTTATAAAAGAAGACAAATTAAACTATAGACCTAATTTTCGTAAAATTTGGGTAGTCTAACGGATAACCATCTATAATCGAGTAGAATACCCAAATTATAGGATTGGGTCCAAAGCCCAAGGTTACCTAATGTAACCTAATAAGGTATGATCCAAGGAGAATAATAAAAACCACTAGGGTTATTTATAGTAACCCAATAAGCTATCACATGTTTTGAAAGAGACATATAACTAAGATTATGTGCGAATGTTGGTTAGGTTACCAACATCCTATAATGATCAAGGTTTCTTACCTATGTCCTTCAATGAAGCAGGAGTTAACCTGCACTGGCATCCTAAGTTGAAACAGACATATTTTGGACATAGCAATCCAAGTAAGTACAACTCCGCCTACAGCATAGGCTTTGTTGTGTATACTTGCCCAAGTATGTTTGATGTGTACAATATGTTAGAATCAGGTGATACTAAGATATAATGTTGTTAATTTATGACATGCTAAATTATGGTTGGATACATGCTATGATATGCCAAGCTTAAAACATGATTTTCGTTATGATGATTTCGAAGTATGATTATGTGACATCATGAAGCATGTTCACTAATTCAGTAAAATAAAATAAGAACAAGATAAGGTAAGATGGCAAGCGAGCTTGCCTGTGACGTACCGACCCGTCCAAGGTCGGGTAGGACTGTGGATTGAGTTGGAAATGGACTGGCCGCCCCAACCACTCCATAGTTGCGCGCCCGGTATAGTCACTTATGTAAGGGGCCCATAAGCAAGATAAGTTAAGTTAAGATAAGAATCATGTTACGGAAGTTTAAGAAAGCATAATGAAGCATAAATGGCTCATGCATTATTAAGTATGTTATGATGATATTATGAATTGTTAGGCTAAGTTAGTTGTGTCGCGGATAGAAATTGTTGTATTTGCTGAGCGAAAGCTCACGTCTTACGTTTATGCTGTAGGTAAACAACCTATGGGAAATCAGTAATGCAAGATGGAGGAGCGTGGCGGAGCGACTGTGAAATGTGGGAATGTTGACCGCTACGCGTTTTGTTTCATGAATATTTTGTTTAACGTTAGAATATCTTTACTTACTTATTGTTTATATGCTCGGTAAATGCCTTCGTGTATTTATTTACGTTTAAAAAAAAAAATTCCACTATTTATGCTAAATAAATAAGTACGTTTTGTATGTATGCACGTTTGGTAACGATCTGTGTTAGGCGGGTCGTTACATTTTGCTTGTCGTTTGAGTGATTGTATTTGCCCCACAAAATGTATAAATGTTCCTTACTAATTTTTTTTTAATAGAATGTTAAAAGTCTATCTCTTGTAGTTTTTTTTTTTTTTTTTTTAAGAAGTCCAATGACTGTTTGGAGGCACATTTGGCGTCTGATTTTCATATTCTTTTTTTTTTTTTTTCTTTTTCCTCAACTCAAAATTACTTTTCACCATTTACATATCCAATTGACTACAATAAACTTAAATTTTAAAAGTCATAATTTTGTTATTAAAATCCAAATAAGACAAATATTTTTTAATCGTTTAGAATTTCAAGAATAACGAAATAAGATCTATATTGGTATTTTTCTAAATACTGTTTAAGTTTATATATTTTTTACTCCAAACTGTTTTTTATAACCAAACACATATTTCCAAAATTCCAATTAAAATGTATCCAAAACCATATCTACAAAATCTCTCCCAAACGGTCCTAATTTAACCTTCTAATACCCTTGCTTTTATAACCTTCTAAAACATCTAAAAGTGATCAGACTTCTATCTACCACAATCGTCCTCTCATTGGTTGACCCTTGATCTTCCTTACTAGTCTTTCTCTTACATTCAATCTTTTGAATTGTCTTGGACATTAGTTCTTTTCTTGATTATGACTTTCTTAACTCGAATGGCAGAGAGTCAAGCGTTCTATGGAGGCTAGAGAATAAGTTGTTAATCTTTTAACCCTACCATACAACTCTAAGAGTTAGTTTGGTGTATGAGTTTGAGTTAAGATTTGTAAGTTTAAATAGTAATTTTGGTTGATTTTTTCATAAAAGAAAAAAACTTTTGGGGAAAAAGATAAAAAAACATGATAAAAAAAAGTACAGTTTAGTTTAAACCGAACTTACCAACTAAACGGGCCCTAAGGGTCTATTTTTACACTGGGATTGCATATTACATGGAGAAAATTCCCTCCTGTCCTTGATGATAATTAAAACAAATATTTTTCACAAAAATATAATTATTGATTTAATAATTAGTATTGTCATATAAATATCTGTAACGTTAATTTATCGATATTTTATTAATATACATTTTTTAGTGTCACATAAAATACTAACTGTTAGCGTGATTTTTAATTCTGAATCGAAACCGGTATCACATAATCGAAACTACGTATTGTGATAAAACTCATAATCAAATGAATGTAATTATTAACTTTGAGCCATTATCAGGGACCAAAGTAAATTCCACCTGACACATAGGTGGAAATCATGTTCACACCTAGAAAACGAAACAAACCCAGATAGAAGAAGAGCTCAGCTCAATGTTCATTCAACAATAATCCAATCTGGCTTTCTTTGTGAGCACGGAGGTCCAAATACACCAAGGAGCAGCGTCAAACGACACATTCAACTTAAAATAACTAGGCCTCCGAAACGGCCACGTTTTGGACTCGGAACCAACGACAAACCAGCAAAATAGACGACAGTTCAACTTATTACCAGCAGCAAAGATAAGCAAGTGATGACAAACAAACAAACCCGTGTCCCGACATCATAATATTTAGGAGGTTTTCTAGCCTGTGGTTAACAACCATCTTATAAACATCTCTTTTGTGATCAATGGCCTTATTCTTGCTTCTAATGAGTGTAGCTCTCCCTTATTCTTTTTATCCAGACCAATTTCTCCTCTCTTTTTTTTTTTTTTTCCCAACTAGCAGCCAGAATTTTGATTAACTTACCTTGAAAATGAATTACTGTTTTTTTTTTTTTTTTATTCACACAAACAAACAAGAACATATACATAATCCCACAAGACTGATCAACCACATAGGCCTTCTGACGAGAAATCTTAGTGGACTCATAAGTGAATCGCACTAAATTACAATTTTAAAAGAATTGCTGACTTAAAAAATAAAAAAATAAAATAATATAGAAACTTACGGCACTTATAAACAACTAGAAGCCCTCACTCCTCACCGATGTGGCAATTATTGTTCTCTGACCTATCCCATGACTCTGGATTATGGAATATTTTAACTTCATCAAGAATCCCAATTTGGTCTAAGACCCTATGGCTACCACAAAAAAAAATTTATTGAATACTAAAAATATTTAAACAAATTGATGGGTTGTCAAAATAATATTAGAAAGACAATAATTAAGACATGAACATGAAACAACATATTTTAACTCACAAGCAAGATGGGATTTTGGGGGAAGTTGCAGGTTTGGGATAAAATAATACTTTAATCAAAATAGTATTTTTCTATGGTCACGTAACATTTATTTATGGGTTAAGTCCTCAAAAAGAGTTACACATGTCTGCTAAATAAAGCTTTTCATTTCTTTTTCTTAAAAATTAGTTATATGACAAGCACTTCACGTTTGTGGAATAGATAAGTAAAGCAAAAGGCAAAAGCCCGACAAATTCCACATGGCGATGAAGTAGTGACCACGTGGTGATGACATAACTGTCACGGGGCAAGCAAAAAAGATATAACCAAAAGAGTCATTGGCTTTCTTAAATATAGGTAAGAGATGTCTTCTAGCTATATCCAGTCAAGTTATTGGTTTTTTGACCTACACACCAATCTAGAATGAAATGTAAGGATAATCATGTCTTTTTTCTTCAATAAAATATTCATTATCAATAGGAAAGCTGATATGTGGGGTTAAAATTGTAACTTTAATTGGGAAAAATATGTGATTTTCGATGGAAAAGAATATTTTACGTTTAAAGTGAACATAACGAAAAAGGGTGCAAATATAAAGTTAAAACAAAAAAACCTAATGGTGAGCCATTTTGAAATTTTCTTTTATTTCTTATTTTTTGATGTTGTTTTGTAGTTTACTATAATGGTTTTTGCTCAAACCAAAGGTTCACACAAGACAATTCCAACTAAACAAGCAATCCCAAATGATCGTTCCATCCTAATTCCTTTACGAACGTCGTCGGTAATGATCGTGAAAAATGCCTCCATTTCACCACCAACCCCACACACATCCACCACCCACACGTATATCACGTGGAAAAAAATTTAAAAAAAAATTAAAAAAAAAAAAACGTTTAGACCATGATCACCATCATAATCACAAAAACCATCACCTTGCTCTGCACCACTGCAATAAAAATGTTAAAATACCCATCGAGTCCTTTCAACAAGCTCCGAATTTCTTCTCTCTCCTTTGGATTTTCCCACGCCAAATTGCAAAGCTCATGAACAACAGGTGCGAGGACCACACCGCACGAGGTTGAGCACCAAACGAGGAGCTGGAATAGGTCCTTGGCTGACAAGACCCAACCTTAGGTGGCCCATTTGGCGTCAAAGGTCACTGCCAAGGAGAGCCAATCGATCTCCAAAGATTGGGATTCAGTGTGATAGTCATCTGTCTCTATAAGAAAAATGATAAACTATACAGTCTCATATCGTTTAGGAATGAATATATATAATGATTAATAAGTAAAAATACTATATCTTAATGATATAAGATATTTTGAGATTAAATCCAAAAATAATAACATGCAAATATAAGATAATATCACATCAAAAGAAGATAATATTCAATTTGAAGAAAATGGAGGTGCATCTCCGGTCGAAGAGTACTTTTTGAGCTTTTGTTTCAAGTTATTTAATTTTTAGTGGAATTGTACTCAACCAATATCTAATAAATAAAGTAATAAGTTGTCCTTTGACGCCTCTCATAATCATAACCCTACCCTTAATCAATTCTCACCATTATATACCCTAACAATAATCCCCAATTCGTTTGTTTTTGGCTCCAAATTTTTTTATTTTGCATGGTAGGAAAATTATTGAAAAGTTTTATGAAATATCATAAAATTAAAATAAAATTAATTACAAATAAAAATAAAAATAAAATAATCATTTTAACTTTACAAAATTTATGTAATTTAAACACTTTTGTTGGAGTAAAACTTCCCTTGTTGTTCTAGAAACTACTCGAGCTTTTCTACGACTCTCCCCGAACACCGTATAAAACACAAAATCAAGAGTAGAAGACCAAAACACTCCATTTCCCAAAAATCTCCGACATCAAAATCGAAATCAAGATCGGCCATGTTCGGCGTGGTGTTCCCCGACCGGAGCTTCCCGATGGACATCTCCGCGTTCTCACAGATCGACACCTTCCACTGGATCCTCGACATGAACACCTTCGTTGGCGACTCCTACGACCAGGTCCGCGAGATCTGCATCTTCCTCCTCAACAACTTCTCTCTCCCTCCCGACAAGGCCCTCGCCGTCTACGTCCAGTCCCCCGGCTCCCCCTTCGTCTTCTGCGGCGCCGTCACTCTTGCCCGCCCCTCCGCCGTCCTCTCCCTTCCCTGGCCCGAACCCGGAGGCTTCGGCGCCGGCGGACAGCTCCAGATCGCCGCCGCAGCCGATGCAGTGCCGCCGGCGTCGGCGAAGATCGGGGTGTCGGTGGAGGAGCTGGCGGCGCTGCCGTCGCTGGACGCGGCGGCGGAGAAGAGGATAGAGAGGGTGGCGATGAAGGTGGGGGAGAATCTGTTCAATTTCATGCAGTCGTTTTGTGGGGTGGATGGGTCGAAGCTGGTGGTGCCGATGGATATTCTGGACAGGTGGTTCAAGAAGTTTCAGGAGAAGGCTAAGAGAGATCCTGACTTCTTGAAAGGTTTTGCTTTGTAATTTTTGGAACCTTGACTTATTAGGAGGTTTTAGATATTTTTATTTTTATTTTGTGGTTTTATTTGGGGAATTTGTAGTGCATGTTTCAGAAGAGAATTGAAAATTTATGTTGTTCACCTTCAATTCTCAAGTTGTAAAAATAGAATGGGCAATTGTCAATCTTTTATTTTTTACTTTTTCTAATTGAATTGGGTTTTTTTTTTTTAAATAATTTGAGGTTGGGATTCGAACCTATACTTGAGAATTTAAATTTAAAATTATCGTTAAATTATATTTAGAATTATGAAATTGATTATTTTTAAGTGATCATAAAATTGATTTGATGACACTAATTCTATTCTTCTTATTTATATATATATATATATATATATATATATATATTTTACTAGAAAAGTGAAGCGAAAAAATTTTAAATTTTAAATTTTAAGAGAAGCAATCCTAACTATGATGGGCACCAGATTGTCTGTACATTATTTAAAACATCATCTTACGAATCAGAAACTGACTTGAAGGATCATTTTTCTGATATATCCTTCATCAATTCTTCCTAACTACTTCGCGATCCCCAACAAGACACATAAGGCGTGTCAACATTACACCTATTAAACCATCATAAAACGTAGAAAAATTTCTTAGAACATAGATAAGTGGATCCACCGGTGGATCTTATGTTGTGAGTCCATATTATTAGTGATTGATATTAAATATTACTGATATTCTCTAATATTGTTCTAAAACATATGTTATTTTCTCTCTCTCTCCAAAGTCCTTACTGAACTCTAGTTATGTTTGACATTGAATATGTTGTTTCCAAACCGGACATTCTAGTTCTAAACTCACAATTTTTGATTTGCAAGTTTGTGGGTTGGTATAATAAAATTTAAAACGAAATATCGGCATTATTTAATAGGAAACATTATATCGAAATATTAGTTTTCTTTTCGCTCCTACATAGAGACATTATGGTATTTGGGAGTAACACATCTCTCGGCCAACTTAGTTTTTTTTTTTGTTGTTGTTTTTTTTTTTTAATCTCTTTGCTTCCAGCCGTACAATCCACATTCTTTGTGGCAAATCCTCATTTACAGAAAAAGCGGCTCTGTTAGCTGGAGATATATATTGATTACATTCATTATTACAAATGTTAAAAAAAAAAAAGTTGATAAATAAATTGTTTCTTATTTTACATGGAAGACTACAAATTAATATCCCTTTTATGAGCTTTTTTCCGCTAGCTTTGCCCAGAGAAGTGAAGCTCAACCTGCAAGCGTAAGAGACAATAAAATGAGACTATTAACAAACATAAAATTAAATAGTGAGCTTGAATCTATTTATGATATTATTTAGAAAAAAAATCATCTGTCCGCTAGGCTGTCGTCCCTTCCCTGCTTCCTAAATAGTATAATTATTTACTTTTCCAAGTATAGCCAACGAAGCAATTTTAGCTCTCAACAGAGGAAAATAAGAAAGCAATAAATGATTCCAGCATCCTTCCATTATACGAAAACGATATTCATCACAAAACCACAACAAACAGAATTGCTCTTCATTTAGCAGCATCAACCCCCATCACTTTTCCGAACAAACCGACTCCGAAAAGCACATGCTATATCACAGATTGTCAACAAAATTTGAAAAACTCCCCTGGCTAAGTTGTGGAACTCCTAAGACATTAATGACCACCTCAATTCCATTCCTCCACAAGAACCCAACTCAACCTCTGCTGAAAACATCATTATTCCCACCTTAGCATGTTTTGTCCGTGATTCTTGCTTAACACACTATCCTAATTACCCCGTTAAACCCGTGTAAAGTTTTCACGCCGACATAGTATAATTTGTTTAGCAGAAAATGAGATAAAAGACGAGAACAGAAGATCTTTTTTTCCCTTTTTCACTTGTACACTAATGTTTTACTATTTTTTTAAGAAATTAAATTAAGTGCTAAATACCTGATGATTGGCTTTCGCTGCGCACCAGGTGCAGAAGATCCATTAGAAACTGGCGCCATAAGTTCAGCAGGCTTTAGAGAAAAGAATAACCAGATATTGTCAGTACTACTGCATTCTGAAATCATACATAAGTCATATAATAGCATATATGTATGAGTATATATATATATATATATAACTGGCTATTGAACGTGATAGTAATACAACGAATGAGAGCCATGCTAATTGGTGGGTCAATAATACCCGACAGGAGCTACATGGCGATTATTAAGATTCTTTTTGTTTTCTAGTTTGAGAAACTTTTCATGCGACTTTAGAAAAGCGACTCTTCAAAAACAGAAAGGAAGATAAGTCAGATGAGAAATTTTTTCCATCTTCCATAAACTGAGAAGAACAAAAGAACAATTTCATCTTTTCAAATAATGTATATTACTAAACACATACGTCTATAAACTTGTTTCTTTAACACTTTACCATGGTTTTGGACCAAGAATAATGCATTCATAATAAAAAGAATCTGAATGGAAAAGGAACATAAGTAGATGATAAAAATATATAACGAGAGAAGTACAAACTAATGAGGAAACAAAAGTTACAGATTTGACCTCGAGCTCCTCTAAGCCCCCATTATAGTATGAACCAGTAGGAAGACCCATTCCAGTGCTCGACGTTGATGGAGCTGCTGTTTGATTTCCCTTTGAAGTCTCCACTTGACCGCTCTTCGTGTTCCCAGAAAAATCTTTTGCTTGATTTCTGTATTCAAAATCATCAAGCTCATCTAACTCTTCTGGCAAAGCATGGTGAGAAACGTACGGACCAGACATGATATTGTCAATAGCCATCTTCTCTGCTTCTTTGGAGCTCGATGCATCAACAGCATCAACTACAGGGACAATTTTTGTCAGTGGACTGCATCTCGATGATGCTTCGTTTTCAACCATTTTGCGTTGGGATGTCTGCTGAGTTCTTAAAGCTGTCTGCACAATTGTCCTGAGACTTTTCTCTCTGTGATTCTACCAATCTGTTCATATCCATATTGTCACACTTTACAGTTGATGAACTGACGGCACTAATTGGGGAACCTGCTTCAAGAACTTCCCCACTAAAGGGTACCGACTTGACATTTCTCAGATTGCTCTCAACATTATCATCAGCCCGCTTTCTCTTATGCCCATCATCTGATCCATCTAAAACGGTTTTACTTTCTTCTGACTTATCTGGTTGAGCATGTCCAGAAGCTTTCAGTTCTGAAGCCCGCTTCATGTCCCAAGTTATCTTAGATGGACGGGCTGGTCGAACTCCACCAGGAAATACAAAATTGGGTATGCTTTTGCGTTTTACATGAGATACGTGGATCTGCATTCCAGGCTTCCGCGATGTATACACGTTGACAGAGTTCTTAAATTCTTCCACAGTTAACCGTATATCAAAGTGTCCACCCTCACTCACTGGAACTCCTTGTTTTCGTTGCAAACCCATAAAGTAACTACAATGGAAAGGTTTGGATTTGTCTGAAAATTCCCCTGGGTATGGGTGGCATTGTAGCATGTTGTAAGTGTGCCGCTCAATCTGAATATGGAGATTGTAGCAATAAGAATCACTAATCATAAGGGCGATTCAAGGAAATTAATAAAATAGTATATAACACATAACAGATATACTATATTTATATTTGGATAGGTAGTCTCACCTTTAATGTCAGTTGCCGGAGGCGAGACTCAACCCAGCCTTTCCATATTCTCAAGTCATTGACATTTTCTGCGCTGATGTCTATCTGTAGATAATTTTTATATGCTTCAAAGAAGGGATAGGGCTCAAAAAGGGTATCCCAATCAGCCTTGTCTGTTTCCATAGCCTGCAAGCAATTACAACTATCAAACTTAGAAAAATTAAAATAAAATGAAAATGAGAAAACAAACTGTCTGAGTTTGAAATAATGTGAAACATGTTCGCTCGAGAAAAAAATTCGATACTTGACAAGAAATTTGAACTGGACCAAAAACATAGAAAGGCATCAAGCTTAGCACCATAATTCGAAGCTACAAAATAACTATCTGTCTACCCCAAAACCATTGTTTAAAATTGCGCAATTTGAGGCGCACCTCAGTGAATTGCGGAAAAAAATAGTAATGAGGCCTAAGCCTCAATTGCCCTCTAAATTGCGTACGCCTCTATGAATTGAGGCCTACTCAGAAACGCACGCAATTGTGCACTATTGAGGCTATAGCCTCAATTTTTCTGAAGTTTTTTCCAGTCCAAAGAAATCGTTTGGCTACCATAAAGATGAACACATTGGTTTACATAATGTTCAACAAGAGGCTGAAAGATAGACATTTGAAGAAAAAAAATTTGATGTTATGTTATGATTTCTACCTACTATATGATTTTTCATATTTTTTCGACTTATGTTATGGTTTCATTTGAGGCTTACGCCTTAACTCGCAAACAAAAAACGCCTTAATACCCAATTGCGCAATTTTAAACCTTGCCCAAAACTACTCTTTCAATCTCATTCACCCAAGGATCGCAGGTCTGCCCTAAGACGAAAGGTAATATCAATTAATTGGAAACATCGCTACAGGCACATATTTAAAAGTACAAAAATGAGAGAGAGAGCATAGCATTTAAGGATAACACTATATGTTGCAAGTTTGTTTATAGTGGTGAGAAGAAATGATTGCAACACAATTCATAATGTCATCTTCTGATACATTTGATTTCAATTGGAAACGACATGTAACATAGATCAAATGGTAGGATCATACCTCACAAATTTCACTCCCCCTCTGAAATTCTTCTGACATGACACGCAAAGTACTTGATGACACATTGTAGCTTGAATTCATGCAAGGATAAGCTGGAGTAATTATAGGCATCAAGTGATACCTGTCCTTTGGATTTCTTCTAGGATCCCAAACTTGAAGTCCAAGAGATCCTTCTTCTATGGCGCAAAGCATAACTGGATTTGGCCAACGCCATTGAGTATATACTCTGAAAAACCGAGATACTAGCATATTTGGCAGTGCATTAGGGTATAATTGGCATATCCGAGCAACAAGCAATGCCCAATTTATACCACCAAGAAACCCAGAAACCTGGCAGTGATAAAAGAAAGAAACTCTAATAAATATGAAAGAAGATTGTAGAAGCAACAACTACAAGGACACCATAATCTAGCATAACAGAGAAATTTGTAGTATACGTTAGAATAAACACCACGACGCTTTGCCCATAATCTCATGCATCTTAATGTTGTGCGGAAATTCTGGAACACAAAGAACATAAACAAAATCAGAAAGAGAGACTAATATAAAACGATTGCAAATTTAACCATGCAAATAAAATTAACCTAGAAAGCAACGAACAAAAACCTGAATATTTGGAACTAAACGCAAAATTTGGTCAGTAACTCTACAACCATTCAGACTACGAACTGTCTGCTCATCTGCATTCTGCAGTATTGAGTCTTGTGATATATCCAAGTCCTGTCCAGAAAAATATATCAGGCACAGAAATCCAAAAATCAAAATAACAAATTGCTTTTTAAGCAGACCTAGCATAAACAAGAGCATGATAGCAAAACAAAGAATAACTCTGTCACTGCATATGGAAAATGTCACTTGACACATGCAATCCTAATCTATCAGACATTGCTCCAATTAATTATCATCACCAGGTGACTCAAACATCCAATACTGACTTCCATTTGATCCATCAACACAAGTTGAGAAACAAGCCTGATTGAACTTGAGAAACATAACCACAAGTTGATCCAAAGAAACAAGTCCCTTGCACCCAAATCTCCTAAGGTTTTCAAACTCAATGTTCGGTACCTTGTCATATAATTCATCAAAGTTGAAGCCTTAGACGAAAGACAAGGGAGACAACCCATTCTTATCATCCAAGTTTCTAACTCACTTCCACACATCTTTTTTTCTTTTTGTATTCCCCTAGGCCCTAAAAATTATTTACAGGTGTTCAACCTAAATCAAGTAAGAAGCTTATATGAAGGAGACGTAGGTTCTTTAAACAGTTAAGCTCTTCACCCTAATTGTAATGCTTCTTATTTCCTTACTATAAAACAAAGAATTATCAAAATCTTAGATCACTTGAGAAAAGCATACAAGTAATTTGGTTGGTTATCAAGAAACAACAACTGAATACGTATCCATCAATAATGACTACACTTCACAGAGTTGCAAAAAACAAATGTAAACAAAACTAGAGGTCTGACAGAAATATAAACATATAAATATGAGCAAGCTTTTCAATTGCAAATTCCAGAACAAACATAGATATGAGGGTAATTCGTCTGTTTACCTCAGGAATAACCCAAAGTGACAGTTTTGCATATAGTAGATCTATAGAAACCCCATTGAACTTGAATCCGAGCACTGGAACATGAGCATCAGGCACAGGGTGCACCTCTGTTACTTCAGGCATCTCTACTAACATTCTATGTAGCTCACCAAAAAAATCTTCCTACAACCAATTTATAGGAGCAACTCAAGTTTATTATTAAATGGAAGCAGAAAAAAGAAAGACTTGCGCTACAAAAGGTTAAAGTTGATACTTCTCGTGTTGCGTGTCTAGGACCAACACAAAGGGTGTCTATATCTGCACCTGGACCATGCACCTAACAAATGAGGGAATTGTAAATATGTAGAGCGTTAAAGTTCAAATAATAAATAAAGCACAGTTTCGGATAATTACAAAGTAACAAAAGACACATCAATTCGAAAGCATGGTTTGACCCTCTAGAAACCCCCAATTACGTTCAAGTCCTATTCTATTGATTGCTAATGAACATTATACAATTTTGTACCAAAATACAACACAAATTGAAATTTCCTTCTCAAATTGAAAAAGTTGAAATAAATATACATTAACTATGCCTCAAAGAACTTCAATGAAGTCTAAAACTAGACTTTAGGAAGATCTCAATCTATCCATCTTGAAAAATCTTGAATATACAGTGTCTAAAATCCAAGAACATAAATGTTCAATTATCACATTAAATCGTCATAGCATAACTAGTAAAAAATAATAATTGTAAATCAAATCCAAAGCCTGAGGATTAAGCATTTGTTGAAAATCATTTTTCCTGTCTTCTTCTCCAGACAAAAACCATAAATTCAATACTGGAAATATGCAAATAAAGAAACCCTTCTGAAAGTGAGAGACGAAAAAGAAGCTCCTACCCCTAGTCGATAGGAACCGAAAGTGAAAATCTTTGCATTTGCTTCTTGCACCAGCTGCTCATTCAAACCCTTTGCCCGGCTAATTGTTTTGACCCATAACTTCACAATCTGTCTCATTTACGACCAAAAATAAATAAATAAATAAAAACACATAACAACCATATCAACAACACCAAGCATGATACAAGAAATCAGATATACTCCATGGAAGGTTAACCTTTTACCTTTTTTTTTTTAATATGTAGTGGACCATTACAAATCCAATAAACTAAGACATGGGAAAGTACAACGTGAACCAACTACCAAAAGTAGTATACTAACAGAAAAGGAACCAAAAAATAAAAAAATAAAAAAACTGAACTTTCTTTCCTTCTCAGTATTTTTCTCAGAAACCAAACAGAGAGAAAAGAAACTGACAGAAACGTAATTCAAACCTGGTCTAGTCTGCCAAGCACCTCCTCCCTACCGACAGCCTCTTCTTGACTCTCATACAATCCTGCATCTTGCAAATACTGGAACACCCACAAAGCCAAACCCAATTCAGCATAATTTCATGTAAAAAATTTCACAAAATTTAGAATAAGGGAACTACTTTAAAATGAACCCAAAATAAAATTTAAAAAAAAAAAAAAAAAACCTTTTCAAGTTCCCGGGTTTTCATCACATCGTACTCCGATGGGCCACCCAGTGATATGGGCTCCGTAATGCCTAATCGCTGCCCGTTATTCCTGTTGCTTAATCCGGAGTTCGCCATTTATGAATAATAATTTTTCCACAATATTAGTTATTTTTTCCAATTTTTTTTAAGACTTTTTTTTTGGCAGAATTGGGAACGTAAAGAACAAATCTTTTTATATGGATAATATTTTACTGGCACTCTCTTCCTTCTTTTTTTCTTTTTCTTTTCTTTTTCTGGAAACAAAAATCGATCAGAAACGAATAAAATAATAATGAAGTAAGAAAATGTCTGATTACAATTTTTTTCTACAAAGAGAGACGAATTCAAGAACAATCAAAAGAAAAAAAAAATTCCAAAATTCCAAAACCCTATCACTAAAATCGAACAAAATACAAACCCATCTCGTGATTCTTCGAGATAAACGAAAAAAAAAAAAACCCCCAAATCCTAACCCTAACCCTAAACAATCGAAGATAAGCGCATGAAAATCAATCGGCGAAGCAAAATTCGATCAAAGTCCGGTCTATCCCCTTGCGCCGTTCGTGAGGGAGGGTCTCTTCGATGGTGGTGGAGTGAGGAGAGAGAATCTTCTAAGAGGACCAAAGCCTTCGACCAGCCATACACAGAAATCCGCGGCTTCGGCAAAATATTTTTATACGGAGACACAGAGAGAGAGAGAAGGCGGGTAAAGAGAGGAGGAGACCTCGGAGATTAAAGAGTCAAAAAGTTAGGTTTCGCAAAATTTGCTTAAATATGTCTAGAAATATTAATTGTCGGTTTTTTTCCCCCTAAAAATAATCTTTCTTTTTTTTTTTTTTTTTGGTAAATTACGAGGTTGAACTCTAATGCGATTGGTGCACCGATCTGTAATGAAAATTTTTGGTTAAAATTGATTCTTGAAATGTTAATTATAATTTTTATTGAATTAAAAAAATACAAAAACTGAAAGAAAATTTTAGGTCCAAACCAGAGAGCCAAACAAAGGTTAAATTTTTAAGTTTGTACAACTTTGATCCTTTTTTTTTCAAAATTAGAGTGACCCTAAATAATTAAAAATGTTACTAAAATAATTCTTTTCATTAATTTTGAAACGGAATCTTTCAATTTTAGGTCCAAACCAGAGAGCCAAACAAAGGTTAAATTTTTAAGTTTGTACAACTTTGATCCTTTTTTTTTCAAATTAGAGTGACCCTAAATAATTAAAAATGTTACTAAAATAATTCTTTCATTAATTTTGAAACGGAATCTTTCAATGGTAAAAAAATGATACTAATGAATTCATACTAAAAATTAACGGAATATACTATCAATATTTTAATAGATTAAGATTATTTTTACTACAAAAAAGAAGGCAATTAAAGTTGTATTAATTTAAAAATTTATTGTCTAAATTAGCAATTTAATTTTTTATGAAAATTTTTTCTTTTCTCTAAAAATAATAATTGTTTTTTTAACAGAAGTATTTAAAAAAAAATAAACATTAGCATCTTCACTAGAATATGCTAAATTAATAATTTTAAAAAAATGATAAAATTATCATGTGCATGTTGTGCTATAATTTAAAATTTGTGGGAATAATTGTATTAAGTACAAAATATTTTAGTTTTAGTGATTTTAATCCATGATGAAGTCTTGTATATAATGTAATTATTTCTCTGAAATTTGATGTAATTGCAATAGACTCGTGACAATCTCTGTTTCTGTTATAAAGTTAATTTGATAAGTCGAAAAATGACCCTTTCGAAAAACATTTCTTGTTTATAAATATCTTGGTTTTGTCAAATTAATAAAATGATCATTTTTTAAAAAATTGTTAGAGTAATTTGTCATTTTAATCCTTAACCTATGAATATTCTGTAATTTTGATTACTTAACATTTGATTTTAGTAAATTAATCACTGATTTTTTTAAGGCAATTTCTGAAACATAAATAATCGTACCCTTATCATATAATAACTAAAAATTTTAAAGAATTTATTACATTAAATTTAAAAGGTTTTAGTTTTTAATGGTTTTAATAAGAATGAGAAATAAATTTTTATACTTAGTGTAATTATTTTTGTAGAATTTCATGTTAACATGAGTTGAAACATGGTTGTATACACTAAATTAAAATATTTTCATCAATTTCAATGTAAGGGATCAAAATTATCAAAAATCAAAAATTCAGGGGACTAATTAACCAAAATCTAAAATTTAGATACCAAAATGACAGAATATATGACTTAGGGACAAAATGAACAATTACCCAAAATAATTAGATCGATCATTTGATAATATTAATTGATTGACCAGTATCAATATATGTCACCTTTAATCAAGGTCAATTAATAATTTATTGATCAATCATTTAATTGATTATGGTCAATCACAAATTGACCAATTCATTAACCATTTTTTCTAAATAAAAAAAAAAGGTTTTGGCCATTTTTTTCAATTTTTTCCAAAATCAATCATCAGGTCTAATAACCTTTTTTCTTTTTTTTTTTTTTGGTTATTAACATTCTCACTTGTTGAATTACAAGTGTTGTTTCACTTTTGTTGAATTTTATTTTATCTTATTATTATTATTATTATTATTATTATTTTAACATTTTAGACTTGACATTAAAATTGACTAAAAAGTTTATATCTATATCTATAACTATATTAGAAATAAGAGTTTGTTAACTATTCATCCTCTCATAATTTACTAGTCAAGTTATTTTGTCTTATAATGAGTTATTCATCCTCTCACAATTCACTATTCAAACTTTTGGTCAAGTTATTTGTTGTCTTGTAATAAGTTTTTTAAAAGTCTATATATCCTTTACTGTAAAGAAATGTTCCCCCAATATTTTTCAAGATTTAGGACAAACTCATATATTAACAAAGTTACAAACCAAACCTCACTCTCTTTATTATTATTATTTGTTAAAATTCGCAATATCTTTTGATTAAAAGTATGTCTATCATATATCAAAATAATTATTATAAATTTAGAGTTAATAATCAATAACTATATTATGAATGAGACTTGTTTGTTTTACACTATTCAAATATTTGATCTGTAACTACGCGACTTATCAAACTATTAACTAGCTTACTTATTCTTAGTTAATATAGTATTAACACTTGTTTATGTTTTATTTTAAAACTGCTAAACTTTTTTTTTTTTTTTTTTTTTACATACAAATCATACTGGTACTTGAAGAGTTTAATAAACTAAAATTTTAACTGAAGAAATTAAATTTCTAAATAATAAATATCATATTCAAATTCGTACTTAGATAGTTTTTAAAAAGCTATAGTTAAAATAAAATACCTTAAAGTCTTTAAGTACTCATACTAATTTAGTAATACTGAAATATTGAAAACATAGTTTTAAAATAATCGATACAAAATGATTTAAGAAATCTAAATGCGGAAATTAAATTTGTGGTGGTATCCTACTCCCTTCCTTCATCGCCTCCGCACTGCGTCGCCAATCCAGAAAACATCTAAGTGGCGGGCTGCTTACCCGTGTTACCTATAGTACAAACAAACATATATGAGCTTTCGCTCAGCAAGCACAAACTATATCTCATAAAATATTTTCATAGATCACATCATCACACGCACAGTATGAATGTTCAAAATATATGTGATATATATGTGTTCAATTATGTTTTATAATATACATATCTTGTCTACTTAAGGGCCCCTATGTTGTACCCATATGCGCACAACCAATGGAGAGTTGGGGGAGCGATTTTCCAATAACCTCCAAGGTCATAACTTATAACTTTCATTCTTATCATATTTTCTTACTAATTGGAGGCTTGTACCACACTTAATCCTATCTTTCGTTAGTCTCATTCTTATTAATTGTGACAATGTATAGATTTGCATGTAACTATACATCTATTATTGTAGTATTAATATATGTGAGGCATGTCGATCATATTAGTGCAAGAGAAAGTATTCATGTCAAATGCTTAATCAAAGCAACACATATAACTTATATACTCATCACATCATCAAGGCAAATCTTAGCAAACATAAAACATCAACAAAGAAAAATATTTTGTTCCATGCTGTAAGTAAGGTTTGTACTTACTTGTCTCATGTGCTTAAACTTTAGGAATTGTAACTCCTAGTATGTAAGTTCAGGGAACTGTCATAATTTAACAATACTTCGTCATTAGAGTGAATTATGATTAAAAATTAATAAGAATTAATTTTTAAGTGTAAAAGAAAATTCTACTAATTAACATTAATTTAATTTAATTTAATTGATTAATTAATCAATTAATTAAGTAACTAATTAATTAATTAATTAAGTAATCCTTAATTATTACTTAATTAGGAAATGATAAATAAATTACATAATTTTTATTAATTAATTAGTAATTATATCCTCAATAATTAATTATGTTCTAAAAATATTCTTTCTCATTTATTAAGTAATACTTAATAATTAATAATTATGTTAGTTATTAATGATTAATTAATCTTTAATTAATTATCCATTATTATATTAATAATCATATTAATAATTAATGATTAATTAATCTTTAATTGATCATGCATTTTAATTATGTAATTACTCAACATAATAATCTTGCTTATACAATTAATGATCACTTATTAACCCTTATAATCATTTAATTATTTAATTAATTACTTTATTAATTACTAATTAACTTTCTTAGCATAATTATATTTTGTTATATATTTATTAGTTTATTTATTTATTTCTTAATTAATTAATCAATCAATATCACATTGATGACAATGAGTCACCAGTGTATACCCTTAAATGGGTTGCCTTCCATCTAGTATTAGGCTTGGAAGGCCCAATCATATTAATTATGATCATTTAGTTGGACTACGGTAGTCTCTTCGTATATATCTAGAAATCCTCTAGTTTACTCTATCTTGATCCATCTAAAAACTTATGATTCAACTTTATAAAATTAGGGTTTTTCACATTATTTGATCATACACTTAATACCAATTCATTTCATCAATATTTATGTCCATATGTTATGACTTACCCTTATGTCACATTTTAAATGTTTAATCATTTTATCGGTGTGAAATTTTAACTTCTAAGATTCATTTAAATTTGTGTATAATTATGTTTTGGACACTTGATAACTTCTTAGAACGCTTAAAGTATTTAGTTTTTGTTCTTATAATTTATTTTCCAAAATCTCAGGGGATTTAAACCTTAGTATGGATGTTTTCCTTGGTGTCTCATAGTAAAATCTAAGTTTACCATATTTCAATCTAATGTTATGTGATTTATTAAAAATTATATACTTATTTGTTTCAAAATTATATAGCTCATTGCAAGGCTCAAGATGTCTACTTTATAAGCATAAAGTTATTTTCTTAAGTTTTGAAGTTTTATATGCTATATAACGAGCTTTTGTTATTATTAGTCTCACGTCTGTATCATATGCCCAGATTTGTGGTTAAACTTAGAAAAATTATAACAATTCACTTACAAGTCCAAATAAGGCAAAAGATATGTCATTGAAAAGTTTATAATGTCTACTTTATGCAACCAAAATAGTTTTACAAAACATTATGCTTTACTAACCCAAAATATACAAAACTCGTGGCTAGAACAACCTCTCAGTTCATAGTCTTAACTTGTAAAATTTACCAAAAATTGCATATTTATTCATTTGAGGTGCAAGATACCTTGTTGGAAAGCTTAAAGAATCTAATTTTTCAATCTATAACTTATAATCCAAAATTTTGAGCTTAAGGGGTTCAGATTTCATAAAACCCGTGGCTAGACTGTACCCCAGGGATTCCTTTTCGTTCTAGTCTTGTGTCACAACTTCAAATGCACATAACTTTAGACATACATAAGCAAACTAAGTGATTGTAAAGCCTAAATTGTAGCTTATCATCTGTAGAATCTTATCATATAATTTATTTTCATACCAAAGTTTCTAACTCATACCATATTATCACAACATCTACAAGCTTTAATAAAGTTCGTAGATCTTACCGAAATAGTCCGTGGATCCTCTAAGACCTCAGACCTCCAAAGTTCTTCCCAAAACATTTAACTACATAAGAAGGAGTCTAACATTAAGATTCTAATTACATAACATACCATAGTTCTCTAAAAATAACCAAAACACAAAGAGAATCATTGGATTACCTCTAATAACATGTCCTCTAACTCCATTTCACACTTCTTGAAACTTGGTAATGGGGTTGCTTGAAGCTTTATAATGGAAGGAGGAGGGTGCTAGAGGGGTGTTGGAGATCGAAAATAGTGTTGGTGGTTTTTGAGCTTAACTTGTGTGAGAATGAAATGGGGTTTAGGGTTTTTTTTAGCCAATATGTGTCTTTAATGGGGCTGTCTTTTGAGGGGTAAAAGTGAAAAATATTAGTTGATTTCCTCCTTGAATGTCGCCACTTTGAGGGAGGGAGTTGGTGTGAAATTTTGTTGTACCAAGTGGAAGAGAAAGGGTCACTATCAAGTGTACATTGTGTGTGTCATTTTGCTTAAATAACTCACACCATTTCTTGTTTGATGTTCCATGTATGCACAACATTCTCTTTTTATATTGATTCAAACCTCTTCTTGCTTTTTGACTAGTAATATCCGATTCTCCCTCTAACTCTCCTATTTTTATTTTCATTTTTCTTTCTTCTAATTTTCCATCCATTGATCAAGGGTTATCTTCTTTGATTTCACCCATTTGATCATCCACCGCACCAATCCTTGACCTAACCTCTCATTGGTCACTTAGTATCCAAAACTTGGCCATTGATTTGCCTATGATCATTTCACATGAAATCTAGACAATTGATTTCCAATCTAATCCCAATTCTTGATCAATTCTCCACATTTGGATTTACTTCTAATCAATCTTAACCATTCATCTCTTATCTATATGACATATTAATTTTCCCAACCATACTCTCAATATTTAAAATATTGATATAACCAAAATAAATACTAAGGTCATCAAATTGACCTACTAATAATAGTTGGGGTTCCTTTCTAAAAAATAAAATTTATCCCTCTAATACAACATAATAAATTTTTCATATAAATTTATATGTCGTTTGACTCATTTTCTATGTATCTATATAATTTCTTATTTAAATAGAAAAACTCAATATTATTAGATTATTGACATCATCATATTGATGATACATATGAAATTATTCATGATCTTGAAATTTGATATTTATCAAAATAATTCATTGGAAGTATATTAATGAAGGAAATCCACGAAAATAATTCATGAAATCAAGTTTATGAATTTCTAGGGTGTCACATGATCTCTCTATTTTATCTTTTTGTGCACCTTTTTTTTTTTTTTTTGGTTGTTGTTGTCTACTCCTTTGTTTAATATTTTGTTTTCGCTTTTTTTTTTTTCCAAAAAATTTTACATATTTATAGTTTGCTCATTTAAAATACTTTTTGTTTTTTCAATATGTCCCTATGTAAAATAACTTTTTTTAGATATGTCTCAATAAAATTTTTTTCTTACGATTCTTCAAATTGTTATGTTCACTTATAATCACATGTTACTTAATTCTGTTAAACTCTTTAAGCGACAATAAATAAATTAAGAAAATATATTGATTTCTTAAAAAATTAAACATCTGCTTTTTTTTTTTTTTTTATAAAATTGACATTTATTATTATTTTTAAAAAAACAACACATTATCTATGCGTGTGAACACGTGCCTGAAAATTAGTTTAACTATCATATCTCAGTTGCAACCGGACAGTTCAAGACGCCCGATCAATGTCAACATGCAAATGTTCGTCGGCTGACTCTTAAGACTTGTCAATGTTTCATATTTACATCTATTATATTCCCAAGTAGTCCTGAAACTCTTCCGAGCAATACGCAGCCCTTGAGATTTAGAGAAGTGAGCTTAGTAAGATCTTCAAAAATATAAAGAAACTTCACGCAAACATTCACAGAATTTATGAGTCACACGTTCAACATTTAAAGCCGGAGAGAGATGGGGGATTTCAATCAACTTCTTGGAGAGGCTTAGATCAATATCCTTTTAAGTTCTCAAGACTCTGCAACACAGAAAATGAATGGTCAGAATAAATTTGTATCAGTTTTGATAAGCTAAATCTAGTACTCGTAATTGAACGTTACCTGGGCACCCAGCCATAGTTGTTCAAGCTTGCTATATTCCAATTTTAATTCAACAAGATCAAAGATATCGAAGAGCATCAGGTAGCTCAAGATCACCATGAGGAAAGCGTAGCCGCCATGTTGAGAAATAGTTACGAAGCTCAAGTATTCTTAGTTCATGCATCTTAAAGAAGACTGTGGGATGCAAGTCTACCGCCTGAATTCTAGACTTATCTAGAAACATGCCTTCAATTGCCGCAGTTTCCTTCAATCAAGAGCGAAGTATGGTTAAGTATGAGAACCATGCAATCTTGTACTATACTTATAGATGCACATCTATGCCTTGAAGTATACAGACACACCAAGTTATTCGGAAGAACCCCCCAACAACTACAAAAAAACAAAAAACACTAAAATTCCTTTAAAAAAAAAGTTAGTGTTGAACTTGCTGTTCTGACTTGTATTTGAAGACCCTCTAGATATCTTAGCGTGTCACAACCTACTACGACGTTCAGGGTCTTTCGTAGATTCTAGCCAAACAATTGCTCTACCCATTTCTTCAGTCAAATCATGCATCCATGGCTTGTTAGAATCTAGGACTGTTATTGGAGACTCATCAATGAGATCATCAGTTCCATTATCAGTCACCAATCCACAGTCATCTAGCATTCCTTTCTCAAAATCTTTATCATGTTCTTTTAACAAAGATGAGGTTCTAGAAATATGTTCTCCTCCTCTTCTTCTAATGCATCATAACTTATTCTTAAGGTAGCTTGAATTTTGCTATGGGGGTGTTTTTTAAGTTTATTCAGTGTACTGTCCCATAAATATTTGGACTTGTTACAAAGGAAGGAACCCCAAAACCTTGAGAGCTAATGGAATGCCTTTAGCATACTTCACCAGCATAGCAGACAACTCATTAGAATCTTTGGTGGTGAAAGAGTATTTTCCAAAAGCATTTAACCAAAAGAGATGAAGAGCTTCCTGAGAATCTAATTTTTCAACTTCGAGGATGGCATCTCCTTTTCTAAGTACGTGGGCATTTCTACTTGTTATAATGATTCTGCTTCCAAAGCCGTACCAATCGCGATCTCCAGCTAGAATCTCTAATTGGTCCTCTTCATCTACATCATCAAGAACAATAAGCACCTTTTTCCGCCGCAGCCTCTCTTTATCAAAATTTGGCAAATGTAGATACAGAGTCTCCGCGTGTAAATTTGCTTCTCCCAACAACTCATAAAACAGCTTGTTTCGTAAGTGGATTTTTTGTCGACCTTTCTCCCATACTTCTTTGACATTTTCAAGAAAGCAACAAGCTTCAAATTGATGTGAAAGTCGGTCATATACAGCATGAGCAAGGGTTGTTTTACCTATACCACCGACGCCCCATATGCCAACAATGCGAACTTTTGGTGAACTGATGTCTAACAATGACTCAATTGGTCTGAGACGTTCATTAATTCCAACTATGCCCTTCACATCATCACTGGATGATCTACGCTTCAATTTATTCATAATATCTTGAACAACTGCCTCAATTAACTTGGATTCGGGCCTTGCATATTCGAAACAAAAATGACAGTTGTTATAAGAACGGACTACGCAGAATACAACTGGTGGAGAAAACGGGGAAAATGATAACCGAATCATCATCCTTTTCTAGTATATGATCAGTAAGTGTTGACTAAATAATTTCAAACTAGGAAGGGACGAATATAACCAAAATCTTTTAACAGCTAACAGAGTTATGTTTCCTCACGTGCTGCTAATTGATCATCATAATCAATAGAGCAATATAAATTGAAAAAAAAAATACTAGATAGAAGTAATTACCTTTTATTTTTATTTTTATGAAGAGATAGAACTAATTACCTGATGGTAGTTGAATCCCAGCCAGATATATTAGCCGATGCAGTCAAAGCGTGTCCCCACTCGAGCATCTTGTTCTTGTAACATTCATCAGGCATAGAAAGTGAGATATGGAAGCTTCCTTGTTGTTTTCGCACTTGTGATGGATCCACGTGATAAAAAATCGGAATAACAAACTGACCATACTTTTCTCTTCACTGAAGTATATGTACGAGTTCGTTTAAGCACCAGGATGAATTAGCGTAGCCTTTAGAAAAAATGACGACAGAAAGTTTTGATTCTTCAATAGCTCTTTGAATTTCTGACCATATTTCTTGTCCTCTTTCAAGTCTGTTATCAATGTACGTTTCAAGTTTGGTTCTCTCTAAAGCAGCATGAAGACGGCTTGTGATATTATCACGAGTGTCTTCACCCCTAAAACTTAAAAAGACGTCATACGTCTTTGAAGTAAAGGCAGAAGAAGAAGAAGCAGCAGCAGCCATGTTATAGCTAGAAAATCCACAATATTAATTCAAACAAGCACCTCCTGTCAACCTCGTGCATTCACAACAAGAAACTCTACGGTGATGCTAAGATTTGAAACGGCTAGGCGATTAAACCGGTAAGAAAACAGAACGGCAGCCGGGAGCCACAAAACCTCAAAACTTCAAGGCCTTGTGACTTCTTGCTTTGCACTTGTCCACTTCTTTCAAATTTTACCTTCGGTGGAAAAAAAAAATGTCAACTCTGTCCTAAAGTGCTCAGAGTACTCTTATAAATGATATCTATGTTAACCTCAAAACGCATGCAAGTAATCAAAGTTGCAAGGGGATGAAATTTATATGTTAACTAGTTCTACTTTTGGCTTTCTTGATTTCAAGTTTTTTCTGAAAGTATTTGAATGATGTATCAGAAAAGGTTTTCGTTAAAACTAGAAAATATGTATATGAGTTTAAATTAGATATTCTTCTTATTAGAAAACTTCAAAATCATTTTGTCTTCATAAGCTCTTTTAAAAATATGATTACTATACACTTATTCCGAACCACAGTTTTTACTTTTTTCCTCTTATCGACTAAAAGAAAAAAATAAAAATAAAAGCAAAAGCAAAATGTATACCAAACAAACGCTAAACCAGCTCCGGAACCTACAGTTTTTTTTTTTTTAATTCAATTTTTTGCGGTAAAAAGGAATATAGGGAGGCTTTTCTAAGAGGGCTTTATTTCTTTGTTTGAAGTCAAGATCCATACATCTGCCGCTTTATGGAGCCCAACTTCCTGGTGTCATTTCGTTGTTTTTGTTTCCAAACTTAACAATCATTTTTTTCATTCCACATAGATCAAATCTACTCTAGCCAACTAAACCCTTATTCGAAGCATCAATAATATGAGTTAAATCAGTCAAATAGATCTTTCCATATGGAAAAAATAAAAATAAAAATGACTGACGTAAAAGCTAATTACCAATAGCCACTTTTATTTATTTATTTATTTTGTTTTTGAAGTTGTTATATGCAGAAAGTTTTTTTTTTTTTTTTTTTTGAATGAAAGACTTGAGTAGAGCCTAACTGCTAAATATTAACGAAAACTTATAGTGTTAAATACTAAGACAGAAATCAGACTCAAGACCACAGAGAGAAAACCTATACAATTTATTTTTTCATAAAAGGAGACAGAGAGAGAGAACAAATTAAGCGTACCTTAAATAAGCAACATATTTTTCCACTTGCCTTTCTGAGTTCAGAAAATACTTGATTCTCAGACAGTGGAAGCACCTGAATATTTACAGACCTTTTTTATGGGACATATTTACTGAAATTATTTAATATACTAAAAGGATATAAGGTTTCACTGTTACTTTAACAATAATATACAGTAAATTTTGTTTTTTTTTTCCTATTTCCGTTGCTTTAGTTACAATAATGTACAGTAACTTTGCTACAGTAATATACTGTACTTTTACTTTTTCCTACATGTATTGACTTTTTTGCCCTTAATTACTTCTTTTTTTTTTTTTTTTTTTTTTGCTACAGTGTTATGTCGGTTTTACCCTTTATTTTTTTGTCAATTGACAATTTTGCCCTTGGGTTTTAGTTACTTTTACTATTTGATACAGTGTTGGGACAACTTTGTCCTTCTAAAATTATTAATGGACGATTTTACCCTTCTTTTGTAGTTACTTTTTTCCTTTGATACAGTGTTACTCCGGTTTTACCCTTTTTTTTTCAATTGGCAATTTTGCCCTTGTGCTTTAGTTACTTTTACAGCTTACTACAGTGTTAGGACAACTTTGTCCTTCTAAAATTATTTATGGATGATTTTACCCTTTTTTTGTAGTTACTTTTTCTGATAGCTACAATAAATGGACATTGTTACCCTTTTAATGTGCATTTTTGATTTTGTTCATTGAAGATGTGTTAAAGTACAATGTTTGTATTTATAAAATTTAACTGAAATTTATTTATTTTATTTTATTTTTTTTGCAAAAAACAATAAACAAAAAAATAATTTAATTTTTTTTATTTTGTTGTTTTTTCTTTAATCTTTTTTTCCCCTTTTTAGTTTTTTTTTACCTTTTTTTTCTTTTTTTTTTCTTCTTTCTAAGATTTAATTTTTAAAGTTTAGTTTTTTTATTCATCTTTTCTTCATATTTTGTTATTTTATAATTTTTAATGATTTTTGTTTCCACATTTCCGATTTTCAATTTTTTTTATTCTCTTTTTTCGATTTGTGCTTGGTTTTTTTTGGCTTTTTCATTTGTTGGGTTTTGTTTTTTTAGATGTTATAGTTAATTTTTGTGTTTTGCATGTATATAATCTAACTAAAATTTATTTCTTTTTCTTTTTTTTTTTTTTTGTAAAAAACAGTAAATAAAAAAATAATAAAATATGTTTTTGGTTTTGTTGTTGTTTTTCAATTTTTTTTCCCATGTTGAGTTTTTTCTCCTTCTGTTTTTTTTTTCTATTTTTATTTTTAATTATCGTGATCATTTTTATTTCTCTGTCTTTATCTCTACATCACCAGAGAAAATTTTTTTTATATGATAATAATAATAATTATTATTATTATTAGTTTACATTTTTATGATTGAGAGAGATCCTGAAAAAAAAAATATTAAGACAAAGAAGATGGAGCAAAATATAGGTATGGTCTGCTTTCTTTTGTTTTGTTTTTTATTTTTATAAGTTATTTCTAGCTTTTTTTTCCCTAGATTTATATATTTTGTTTTTCACTTTTTGATTTATGTTAATTTGTTTTTCTAGCTTACGGTGATGATGGTTTGGAATGAGAATGTAAAGAGAACTATTGAAGAACTTTTTTTTGTTTATATTTTTGGAAACTTATTGTAATTATTTTATTTATCATAACCAACTGTCATTATTAAATGTTATTTAATTTTTTTATTTATTTATCTATTTATTTTCCTCTTTTGTGTAACATACGGGTATTAAATTAGTTTAAGAACTAAGAGAATAAGTTTAGCCAAAAAAAGTACTAACAATATTTTAGTCAATATTTTAGTTAATGTTACCAATAAAATAGAATTATATGGGATCACACAGAAGAACGAAACTGCAACGAATTATTTCCGCCAATGCTTTGCGACTTCTAAGACCGAAAAGAAGTCAATGCTGCCAATGTGCCAGCTCAGCTTATTCAAAAAGAGGAGGTTTTGACTATACTTGATTTATATAGAGTTTGAGTCCCTTATTCACAAATTCAAATTAAAAAAAAAAAAAAACCAAGTTGCTGACATCTGTCGATGAAATACAACACGGATGTACATGCTAATACAGTGATTGTAAATACTTTTGGTTCATTTTTTATCATGGATTTAAAAGATAAATATTAATATTGTAAGAGAAAATATGATAGAAAACTTTTTTAAATAAATAATACTTAAAAACAGTTTTAAAACGATGAACCAAACAACTCAAATGTCTTTTCTAAATTTAATGTTAGAGTTTGAATATTCAATTTTTATTTTGAGATCTGATCTTAAAGATGATATTATGTAGAAACTAAGTGCTTACTTGATAACTATGAGTTGAGCCTGACAGAAAAATAATTTTGGTCTTAGCATTGTTCTACAATATGTGGCTTAATTACTCAGTTGATCGCTAAATTGTTAAGTTTGTGACGTTTTGGTCTCATCATTTTTTATTGTTGCTAAAACCTCAAATTTTATTGAATTTGCTAAAGTAACCTTTAGAATATTTTTAAAAGAAATAAAAACTAAACCTTAAAATAAATAAATAAATAAAGTGTATATCTATGTCGATTTCCCTTTCTCAAATCTCGACGCGATGACCTAGAGGTAAGCTGACCTTACAACAATCTTGATTGAGTGTGAATGGGGCTGGCTGCGAAGGGATTTATGGGCAAGTAGGCCAGAAAGAGAGGGTATTTAAATTTTGTATTTCTTTTTCTGTTTTTAAGATTATTTTATTTTGTTTTTATTTTCTTAAGCTTAGTAAAACGAATAAAAATTGAGGTTTCAGCTAATGAAAATCAAAACATTACAAATGTAATATTTTAGGGACCAATCAAGCAATTAAGTCAATCCATTAACTGGGATTCTGTTAAAAATGACCTTTTTGTACCATTTTTAATGAGTTTAGGGCTATTTCAGCTATAAATAAAGAATAATGACCAAAACGTCACAAACATAGTAGTTTTAAAAACCAACTGAGCAATTAAACCTCTACAATAATGCTGAGTTTTACCCCAATTTGGTGGTGTATTTTTCTTATTTTCTAGTGTTGGTTATCTTTTTGGTCCATTGGATTTCTTTCTTAGCGGTGTTTTGCATAGTCTAATTAGTACTATTAGTTTTCTACCAAAATTAGTACCATTAATTTCTAAATTTCAATAGATCGGATTTTTTTCATTGGTTATCCAGATTTTGTTAGAAAACTATGTATATGCTCGATTGTTGACATATTTATTTTGGTGTCTGTTTTTTAGTTTGGTATACTTCTATTTGTCATGAGCATTTTGTTCAATTTATTAGAGATCCAATTATATCTATTAAGGTTGTGTTTTATGTATTTTATTTTTATTATTGTTTTCTTTGGAACCTATTCCCCTTAAAGAAATAATAAATTGTAAAAAAAATTAAAGCAAGTATAAGGCAAATTTTGCGAGAAAAAAAAAAAAACGACGAACCGTGAGACAAAGGAAGTGTCAGTGGGTTACGACTGCCGAGATACCTTTTCTGAAAGAAAAAGGGGGAAAAAACCAAAAGATCGAGTCAGTACTCAGTAGTTGGAAGCATTGACTTCAGCCATCTTAGTCGCTTGCTTTGAGGGTAATTTTGTTCGTTCATGTTTTAATTTTTAGTACTTAGATTGCGTTCGATTTGTCGTTGATGATAAAATTTTTGAATTGAAGTTAATTAATTTTTTAAAAATTAATTATAAATTTGTTGATTTTTTAAAAGAAATATAAAAATTGAGATGAAAAAATTCAGTTTAATTAGAGTTAAACTGTAATGCTAAACGAAATCTTAATGTATCCCAATAATACGTTTAGCACATTATTTTAAACCAAAACACTATAAACATCAATTTTAATCCAAACTTTTGAATATAAACTTATGTCGTATATGAGTTGTTTTTTTATTAGTAAATGTTTAAAGTATTATCACATTAATTGATTACATTTACCAATAAAAATATGATATGTGAGTTAATACTCAAAAAGTTAATATTAGATTTGATATTCCTAGCACTATTTAATTTTATATATAAAAAATTTATTAATTTTCAAATTCAAATCCACTTTTTCATTTTTGTTTTTTAAAATCAAAACCATACTCATTTTTATTTCTCTGTCATTTCAAAATTATTATTATTATTTTTAAATTTCAAGACTGAGTGTCAAATGGATGCTTATTTTTTATCATAGACCTTGCATTGTATTCTCTTTTCAGTGTATAAAAGCTAAGCAAAGGAATATATTTCTTCCCAATAGTATGCTCAAAGATAAAAATGTCGATATCGACGGATTTATTGATGCTACAACCAAGAACAGAGCTAAAGAAACCTGGGGAAGGGGGATTGAGCCCCCCCTAAACCTTTTTCTTTTTTTCTTTTTAGCCCACAAATTTATATTTAAATTCACATAAAGCCCTTTTATCCCCCTCTCAACTTTTTCTTTTTTCTTTTATGCTTCCCACCCTAAACACTTAGAGTATCATTAAATACACTATTTTTATACTTTTGTACTAAATATAGCATTGATAGTAACAATTATATCAAAAATAATTTTATCGAGATATTTTCTTATCAAAAAATTAATGGCTTAGATTATATTTAAATCTTTATTATTATTAGCCCCCCTCAAAATAATTTCTGGCTTAATCACTGGTTTTAACTTGTTGATTTTTTTTTACCTCAAATATTGATAATAACGATTAATATTATGGAAAACATTTCAGGAAAAATGAATAATTTGACAAAAACTTGAGTTTTTTAAAACCAATATTTATAAATGCTAATATAATCAATATTAGTTCATTTGTATTAATTTAATAAGAAATATTAAACTTTTTTTTAGTCAAAAAAATAATTGAAAGCTACGTGGCATAAAATGACAAGAGTCATCGTAATTATATATTGATTATTATTCCAATATTATTTTACATACTCAAAATAAACAATGGAGAATAATATAATAAAAAGAAATTAATTACCAGCATAGTTGCGAACATACAAACTTCAAGTGTTTTTAATACCGAAAGAGTTTCTAACAAGTCGAAAAACATTCGGTTCTGATCTTGATTTAAACATTAATACATTTGCAAAGACATTATTCTTGGATAATTCTAGAGGTAATTGTTAGTGTATCACATGTACATTTCTTGATCTCTTCCTAGTGTTAACCCGTAAATCGGATAATTATTGGTTTATCCAACTTGATGAGTAGCTTTAATAGATATGTAATGACATATCAGCATAAATTTGTGTGAAAAATACACAAATATCGAAGAAACCATCTTCCCTATTTGGATCGTATATCCATTTTCGAAAAAGAAATTTTTTTAAAAAATTTTAAATGAGAAAGTTTTTTCATTTTGAGAATAAAATGGTGTTTAGATGTGTAAAAAATTTTCTTAATGAAAACAACAAGTTGTTTGGAATAAGAAGAAATGATGGGAATAGTGCATTGTGAAACTATTTCAAAAAGATTCATTTTTTTTTTCAAAAGAGTACTGAACAAAGTAAGTTTAAAAATAAAATAATTTTCCTTTTTCAAAATGAGAAAATGATGAAAAAAATTGAGAAAAACACTCTTTTGTAAAAAAAAATTTAATTTCGAAAATAGGACATGCCATCCAAACAAAGGGTTGATTTTGTATTTTTGAACTAGACCATATTTCATAACTAAAAGGAGAATTATACCAATTTGAGAACTAAGATTGATTTTTGTGTTAAAAAGAGAGAGAGAGAGAGAGAGAGAGAGAGAAAATTTTCCTGTTGTTTTAAGGCATTATGTGGTCACTTTCAAAAATATGTTGATTATTCATTGGCATTATATGTATTTTTGGTTATTATAGGTATATTTCTCATAATTCTGAAAATAAGTTATTGAAAGATAAATATTAGATTGTCTATGTTGCAAAACTAGGATTACAGGTGGACTACAAAAGTTAAAAGAAATTAAGAGCCCGTTTGGGGGACATCTAGAAATGATGATTTGAATGTTGGGTTGGAAATGAGTGTTTGGAAGGAAAACTTTTGAAAAAAATTTTGTGATATAGAAAATAATACAAAAATTTAAAATGTATTCGGAAAAAATATGCAAAATGGATCTTATTTTGTTCGTCTTATCATTACGAGCATTTTGAAATAAAATAATCTCATTTCAATTTGAAATGAGAAAGTTGTCGACTTTTAAAGTTTGAGATTTTTTAAAAATAAAATAGAGAGAAAATTTGATTTATAGTTTGGATTTTGAAATCCAGATGACATTTTTCCATCTGGAACTGGCGCTCTAAACGAGCCCTAAAAATCCGAAATAGTATCTTTTATTTTCATTTGTATTTAGCACCCCCCCAATAATTTAAAGCAATGAAAACTAAGACTCTGCTTGGATTGAGTGTCCATTTTTGAAAAGGAAAATTTTCTTATTTTAAATGAAAAGTCTTTTCATTTCAAGAATGAAACGGTGTTTAGATGAATAAAAAATTTTCTATCTTGAAAACAAAAGGTTGTTTGGAATAAGAAAAAATGATATTAAAAATTGTGCATTGTGAGAAGATTTCAAAAAATTCCTTTTCTTTTTCCAAAAAGAAACTGTACAAAATAAATTTGAAAATTAGATAGTTTTTCTTTTTCAAAATGAGTGAATCATGGAAAAAAAAGTTAAGACAACCACTTTTTTTGTAAAAATTTTCCAATTTGGGAACATGTCATCCAAATATAGGTTAGAGAATCCCATTTACATAAAAAGGAAACAAACATAACACACGTGAAAATAGCCTCTAGTTTAAACCATCGCATTTCCAAATTTCTAAAGATCAGGAAACCATTGAATTTCCAACAAAGCACTACTCTAATCATTGCAAGAACTTCAAAAGCTTTGGGGAGTAGTCAAGTTTTGAGCAACCGGAGAGTTCAAGACGCCTCATAGATGTCAACGAGCAAATGTTCGCCGGCAGACTCACAAGACTTGTACAATGTAGCAGATTTACATGTTTTATATTCCTTGGAAGTGCTAAAACCCTTTCAAGCAATACGCAGCCCTTGAGATTTAGAGAAGTGAGCTTATCAAGATGTTCAAAATATGAAGGAACCTCACGTAAACGTTCACAGAATTTAAGAGTCACGCGCTCAACATTTAAAGCTTGAGAGAGATCCGGGATTTCAATCAACTGCTTGGAGAAGCTTAGATCAATAGCCTTTAAGTTCTCAAGACTCTGCAACACAGAAAACGAATGGTCAGAATAAGTTAGATCTGATTTCATATGCCAAATCTAGTACACATAGTAAGAGGCTACCTGGACTCCTTCCCATAGTTGCTCAAGCTTACTATATTGCAATTTAAGTTCAACGAGATTCTCTCCGCGAAAACTTGGTGGCAAGAACCTGAAAGGGTATTCGTCCCAGTAAAGAAATCTAAGAGCATCAGGTAGCTCAAGATCACCTTGAGAAAAGCATAGCCGGCATGTTGAGAAATAGTTACGAAGCTTGAGTATTCTTAGTTCATGCATCTTAGAGAAGATTGTGGGATGCAAGTCTACCACCAGAATTCTTGACATATCTAGAAATACGCCTTCAATTGTCACAGTTTGCTTCAATCAAGAGCGAAGTATGGTAAGTAGAACTTTCTTGTTCAAAAGAAGTACACAGACACATTATTCAAAAGAACAAAAAATAAAAAAAATAAAAAATAGTACACTTCATTCAAGAAGTCATTTAGAACTTACTGATTTGTTTCTGAAGACCTTGCAGACATCTTCATGGTTCCACAGCCTACTACGTTGTCCTGGATCTGCGGATTCTTCCCGTACAATTTCTCTGCCCATTTCTTCAATCAAATCATGCATCCACAGCTTATTAGAGTCCACAATTGTGATAAGAGACCTATCGATGAGGTCATCTATTCCTTTATCTGTTGAAAACCCACAGCCATCTAGTATTCCTTTTGCAAAATCTTTATCATCCCCTTTAAAGAAGCAAGCGATATCAAGAAATATCTTCTTCTCCTCGCGATCTAATCCATCATAACTTATTCTTAGTACATCTTGAACTCTGCTAGGGGGGTATTTTTTTAGCTTATCCAGTGTACTTTCCCATATTTTTTTCGGCTTCTTATAAACGGAGGAACCCAAAACCTCGAGAGCTAATGGCACGCCTTTAGCATACTGTACCAGCATACTAGACAACTCTTCATAGTCTTTGGTGGTGAAAGAGTTTTTTTCAAAAGCATTTAACCGAAAGAGATGAAGAGCGTTCTGAGGGTCTAATTTATCAACTTCGTGGACGGCATCTACTTTACTAAGTACCTGGGCATTTCTACTTGTTATAATGATTCTGCTTCCAGCACGAAACCATCTATGATCCCCGGCTAGGATCTCGAGTTGGTCTCTTTCGTCTATACCATCTAGAACAATAAGCACCTTTTTCCTCTGCAACCTCTCTTTATCAAAATCCGACATACGTAGGTACATAGTCTCCATATGTAAATGAGCTTCTCCCAACAAATGATAAAAGAGCTGGTTTCGTAAATGGACTTTTTGCCGACCTTTCTCCCATAATTCTCTGACATTTTCAAGAAAGCAGCAAGCATCAAATCGATATGAAAGCCGGTTGTATATAGCATGAGCAAGGGTGGTTTTACCTATGCCACCCATGCCCCAGATACCAACAATGCGAACTCTTGGAATGTGTAACAATTTCTCAATTGGTCTGAGACGTTCATTAATTCCAACTAATTCCTTTAAGTCATCACTGGATGATCCACGCTTCAATTTCTTTATAATATCTTGAACTACTGCCTCAATTAACTCGGATTCAGGCCTTGCATAATATTCAAAAGAAAGTGACAGTTGTTATAAAGAATGAACTACGGAGAATATAGCTGGTGGATAATAAGGGGAAATGATGATCAAATCATGATGATCATTTTTCAGTATATGTTCAAAAACATTTTCAAAAGAAGAAGGATGAATATAACCAAAATCATAACTGATCATCATAATTAACAGAGCAATATAAATTGAAAAAATATAAATATTACATAGAAGTAATTACCTGATGGTATGTGAATCCCACCCAGCTATATTAGCTGATGCAATCAAAGCGGCCCTCCATTCATTCATCTTCTTGTCCTCATAACGTTCTTGAAGCGTAGAAAGTGCAGTTTCAAAGCTTCCTTCTTGCTTTCGCACATGTGATGGATCCACATGATAAAAAATTGGCACAACAAACTGTCTATACTTTTCTTTGCATTGAAGTATATGTACGAGTTCGTTTAAGCACCACGATGAATTGGCATAGCCTTTTGAGAAAACTATGACAGAAAGTTTTGATTGTTCGATAGCTTTTTGAAGTTCTGGCGATATTCCTTCTCCTCTTTCAAGTCTGTTATCAATGTAGGTTTCGAGTTTGGCTCTCTCTAAAGCGGCATGAAGATGGCTTGTGATATTATCACGGGTGTCTTGGCCTCTAAAACTTAAAAAGACGTCATACTTCTTTGGACTTATGGTATAAGAAGAAGAAGCAGCCATGTTTTGGCCAGAAAATCGACAAAATTAATGCCAACAAACACTTCCTCTCAACCTTTGTGAATTTTATAACAAGAAACTCCACATGCTGATGCTAAGATTTGAAATGCCGAAAACATAACGACAGCCAGAAGCCATATAACCTCAAACTTTGCGCTTGTCCACCTCTTTCAAATTATACCTTACAAGGGTAGAAAAGGAGTCAACTCTGTCCTAAAGGCGCCTAGAGCATTTTTAATGATATAAACCTCAAAAATGAAAATTCATGCAAGTAATCAACGTTATCTTATAAGTGAACGAAATTTATAGGTTTTTTTTTTTTTTCCTTCAGGAAAAGAAAAACTATTCATAGATTAACTAGTCGTTCTTTTTGTATCTAGAAAAATATGATAATGAAATGGGGTTGCTTTTTCTCTCTCCTCTGTTTTTCCTCTGCGTTTTTCTCTTCTCATAGCAGCTGCCATTTTTAGTTCAATGTCATGTGTGTCAGATTAATACCCCCACCCGATGGTCTCTTGCTGAAACAACAGCCAACAATGGTTTTAGTTTTCTAGCGTAACAACTCATTTTTCCCCTGATCCCATCTCACGTAGTAAAAAAAAGGACCCCCACCAAATCAGATCTAGCCAACCAAATCCCCATTCGAAGCTTCAATTACGAGTGATAAATCAGTCAAATAATAGATCTTTTCACTATTGACCAAAAAAAAAAAAAAAAGAAAAAGAAATGAACGAATGAAATAAAAGAGATGATTGAAGATACCGAAAAAAGATTATAACATTAACTACTAAGATACAAATCAAACGCAAGACCACAAAGAGAAAACCCTAAAAAATCCATAAATCAGAAGAAAAAATCCATAAAAAATCAATCAAAAATCCATAAATCATGGGAAAAAAAAAAAAAAAAAAAACAAAACAAAAAACATATCAAACGTACGTAATCTGTCGCCCCTTGCCTTTCTGTGTTCGGCAAATGACCTTTAGATTCTCATACAAAGTCGGAGAGGGGTGGTAGCACCTGGAAATTAATTACTAAGAAAATTATTCAGTAAGAAGAAAAGTCACCAAGAGAAGAGAATAAACAGTATGTACGAGACCACAATGAATGAAGTTGCAACGAATTGTTCCTGTGACTTCTAGCAGCTTCCAATAAAAAATAAACTTTAAAGAAAGTGTAAACTTTAAAGTAAGTGTAAGGCTAGCTAACAATTCCCCTTAAACTTTAAAGATTCCACACCATCTACAAGATCATGCATACCGGACCAAATGACATGGCAAATTCTATGTAATTAAATTACATCTAACGGTCTGTTTTTAGTAGAGGGTGTCAAAAGGAAATTTTAAATTACTGGTTTCAAGCAACCAGTTGTCTGTCCTTGCTTTTGTAGGCTTCTTTTTAATTAGTAAAGAATCGACAACGGCTCATATGTATTTGTCAAACCCAGTTTTTTCTCCGATAGATTCTAAAAACTGATGCAAGACAATAGAATTTGAGATTATAAGGATGATAATGGGCCAGAGCGGTGTGGAGTATGCTTCTTCATTCCCGTATCATATCATTTTTACCCTTATATATGGACCTATTTTAGAGTTTTGATATATATGATATAATTTTAGAGTTTCATCATTATGCTTTAAGTGTAATTGCATAAAATACATTCCTCTCTTATACCGATAACTAATTTAGTGGTTTTTTTCTCCTCTGCTTGTGTTTTTTTTTCCCATCTACGGTTTTTTCACGTAAATCTATGTGTTCTTGTTTTTCCGTGTTTTCTGTTGCCTATTCTCGTTTGCTATTTTCGTAACACTATTCTTGTACCCACTTAATTTGTGACAAAGGTAGGAGTGGAGAATCTCTATTTGAAACATAATTGCGAATGTATCTAAAAATAAAACTTGCATATTAAAATTATATTCGAATTCAAATTCATATTAAGGTGTTTCTGTTTTACTTAATGTGGAATTTTTTATTATAGATTTGGTCTATATTCATAAATACAAATCAAAAGTCTCATACCTAAATCTATTTGTTCTTATTTTTCCATGTTTTCTATTGCTTATTTTCATTCGTTATTTTCATAACACTTTTCCCATACCCACTTAATTTGAGGGCAAGAGTGGGGAATCCCCATTAGAAATGGTGCGCTTATACTATATTCGTTTACCCATTAAAAGACTAAAAAAAGCTCCAAACATATTTCATTAAAAATTTACTAAATTTAGCAACATAATTACGAAATATATATCTAAAAATAAAACTTGCATATTAAAATTATATTAGAATTCAAAATTGTATTATGATGTTTCTATTTTACTTCATGTGAAATTATTGATTATAGATTTGGTTTATATTCAAAAATAAAAATTAGAAGTCCCGCACTTTCTTTTTCCTCCTTTTTTTCTTTCTTTCTTTCTCTTCTTCTTCTTTCTTTCACTTTTTTTCCTCCTTTTTTCTTTTCTTTTCTTTTTCTTTCTTTCTTTCTTCTTCTTTTTCTTTTCTTTCTTTCTTCTTCTTTTCTTCTTTCTTCTTTCTCTTCTCTTTCTTTCTTTCCTTTTTTTTTTTTTTTTTTTTTTTTTTTTTTCAGTTTTGAGGTTATACTCTTCCTCACACGCTTCCCTCTCACGCCCTTTTCTCTCTCAGCCAAGCCCCAACACAGAGAAAGGGGATGCCTTCCACTCATTTGCAGCAGCCCATTTGGGAGAAGAAGAGAAATCTAGGGATTCTGAGAAATTTGGTATGATGCACGGACTGAGGTAGGGGGATTTCCTTCCTTTCGTCATTTTTTCTGAAATCTTGTTTCTCTTATGATGTGTACGAGTTTGTGACTGATATTTACATGCAAACTTTCATGAGTGTTAGTATTAAGTTGAAGCTCCAAGTCTAGAGGTTGGGTTTTACTTTTTGAAGCTTTGAGATTTCTTTTTTTGTTTTTTTCCTCGTAAATTTGGAGTTTTCCCTTTGAAATTTATGAGATTTCTTTTTTAGCATTATGATTTGATATAGACTCTTTTCTTGACCTAGGATTCCAGATTTGAAAATGAAACAATTACGCTTATACTTGTCATGCATGAGCTCTAGAAGTTCTAGAGTTAGTAATTTTGAGATTTAATAGATATATTAGTTTTATCCAAGTTTTGGAGTTGAGTTGGTGTGTCTAGGATCTGATTGGGATTTTGCATGTCGATGGTCAAGTACTTTTAGGTAACATTAAGAGTTGTCAAGTTCTTTCTAGTCATTTACATTTATAAAAGCCCCACATATTTGATTGACCTTAATTTCACTTGTATGAACCCTAAACTGTTCTCCATCAATTCCTTCTTAAAAATCTTTTTCTTTTCATGAAATTTCTTAATGAATACAAAAGTATGTATTTTTAATCTTTTAGTTCATTACAAGTTTAATACCCGTACGTTGCACGGGGAAGGAAGAAAAAACAAAAATAAAAAAAATTGAGTATTATATAATAAAAACAGTTAATTAAAATATAGATTATAATTACATTATGTATATATTTTTTAGTATTTACTATTATAATAGTAGAGTACATACATTCATATGTATACGCGTAATTTTCTTGTAATAAAAAAGTACACATAATAAATGAAATTAAAAAATTTTGAAAAATCAAAGGGATAACAAAGTTGCCGGGTAAATTTAATAAAATAAAAACCAATTAAATTAACAAATAAATGTAAAAATGAATAGAAATTTAAAAAATTTATTTCTAAAGATTATAGATATAAATATAAAAGAAACTTATTGAAAAATTTAAAAAAAAGAAGAAAAAAAATAAAAGAAGTCAAAGAATAAAAAAAATAATAATATCAAATATTAAAATAAAATATTAAGTGTAAGAATTGTTGTTAATAAATAAAATATAATTATATATTGTTATTAAAAAATAGAAAGAATAAATAAAATTAAAAACTTTAAACTTAAATAGTCAAAAAAATTTAATAACTTAAGTAAATTTATTAAATTTAAACAAAATTAATTAAATCAATAAATAAATCTAGAAATGGATTAAATATTTAAAAAATTAATTTTAAATAATAATTTAATATATGACATAAATAATAATTTAGCTATAATAATTATAAATATACATTTTTAATAATTACGTTTCATTACATTAGAAAAATTATTTATTGATTTTTAATTTTATTGTAATTTTATAGACCATTTTATATTTTGGAATTTCTGTAAATTATTATTTAATTTCAAATTTTTTAGTTTGTTTATTTATTTTAAATAATATAATATAATTGTATTAATTTATTCTTTAAATGTATTAGTCTGTTTTTTTTTTCATTAAATTTTTATTAATTCAAGACTTTAAAATTTTCACATATTATTTAACATGTATACCTTTATTTTTTATAATTAGAAAATATTTAATAAAATAGAATATTTTATCTTATTAATTTTTTTGTCTATCTTTCTTTTTTTTTTTTTTTTTTTTTTGTAAATTTATACGGCTTTTACATTCACAAATTTTTATAATTTATTTTCTGAATTTGCTATTTTAAACTGATTTTTATTTTTAATATTATAATTTAATTATGTTGATTTATTTTTTAATTATATAAAAATGGTTGTTTGTTTGTTTTTTTTTTTTTTGGTAAATTATTCATAGATAGAGTACTTATATTTTGTTGTTTGTATTTTTTTTATTACTATTATCATGTCTGTTTAATTTTAATTCTTGAAAGTATCTGAATATGAATTATATGATTAGTTAAATATATTTAGTAAATTCATATTTGTATATAATAAATTGTTTGAATTTGGACTTATATATTTTTGTTTACTTTTTTAAATTTGTTGTTAATTTCATTTTACAACACATGTTATATTATTAAACACATGTTATATCATTAAGAGCAAAAATTTGACGAATATTAAGGAAATATATAAACAAATATGATATTTTATTTGGTTAATTTTAGTTAATTATAATTTATGATATCTAATGAAAATATTAATCTGCATTTTAATTTTCAAAGTTTTGTTTTTCATATAAAAAATTATATTCATTAGATGAAACAATAACTAACCTAAGTCATTTATGTTCTTTATAAACTATCAATTTTTTGCAATACAAATTCAAACTAACTAAAAATGCATATGGAAGAAAGAATCTAATATTACATCATCAGATTACATAATACAAGAAAAAAAAAATACAATAAAATTTACAATAGTTGCTAACTGTAAAAACATTTCTATACAAAAATGCTGATAATAAATATAAACATCTTAAAAACTTGATAAAAAGTAAGATAAACCGCCGGGTCATAAAGATATGAAAAAAAAAAAAAATTTATCAAGTTACAGAGGGAAAAATAAGAGAAAATAATAATATAACAGTAAAATCATAACCAGCAGGAAAAAAAAAAAAACCTATAACATAATCAATCTCATATAGCAATCTAAATAAACAATTTAATATATACATAACATAACAAATGTTCTTAAAATTTTAAATAAACAGTTTGTAGAAAAAAAAAACTAAGAATTATTAGATCAAGCTAAGATCTCTTATATGATAAGAATGTCTGTAAAGAATAACTCAATTATAATTCAACTTCGTCTTTTGGTAGCTACCAGATGAAATGTTTGGGAATCTGCAGTGGGGAAAAAATTTAATAGGAAGAAAGAAAGAATGGTAGACAAAGAGAAGAAAAGAATGAGATAAGACTAAACAGTAAAAGAGGCTGTGAAAAATGAGAAACAACCGGTATAGATAATATAGAAAACTAAAAGGTAAGATTAAGAGAGTATAACCTAAAAAAAATCAGATGAGATAGAGAACGGCAGAGGGCTAAAAAATGAGAGGAGAATAAATATTAAATCAACTAAACAAAATACTAACATATTTAATAATATTTTGTTCTCCAAAGAATAAAAACATCTTAACTCCCAAACATCCGTAGTAACTATAAAGACTGTCAAATAATATGTATTAGTTATTCATGAGATTCTATCAATGATATCATATTCAGCAACATATACCAAATTAATTAAAACATTTAGTATATGCATTATTACATATCTAAACTGAGATCATCATAGCAAGTTACATATTTTTTACAAAAATTCCTTTAAAAAACATTTATAGTGTCAGGGGAAAAAAAAAAAAGAAAAAACAGGGGGAGAAAAAAACCTGGAAACAAAAACAGGACAAAGTAAACAACACTCATCACAACAATACTCATCAAATAGCATCATACAACTATAGATACTAAACTTTTATAAACTATATATAAAGAAGAATACATTTAACATAAAACAGGTGAAAAAAAAATTAACACAATAACAAAATTATAAACTGTACAGTATTATTATAATAGTAATAACAATAATCATAACTAAAAAAATGAGAAGTTCAAAAATATTAAAGAAACAGGAAGAAGAAAAACAAACAAATATAAAATAAACAAACAAACCAATCAATATTGTTGTAAAAGCAAAATGTTAAGAATTAAAATAGCAATTTATCATAATACAATAAAACATCAATCAACTGTAATTAAGATACATAAATAAGAGTAGTACCTGAATAAAAATAGCAAGTTTGCACAAAATGAATATCCCAAAATGATTAGTCTTCAGAAGGTAAGAAAGAGCACAATAAAACTTTGCAGGTAAGAAATAAAAGAGGTTCAAACCAGAGCAATTAAGAGAGTGGTAAGAAGAAAGTGATAGTAAACTGTGAGAACAATGTAATAAATGAGAGAAAAACTTATTTGTAGAAAAAATTTGAAGCAAAAAAAATTAATAAAAATTTTAAAAAAAGAGTCGGTGAACAACAGAGGCATTATCTGAACCAATACACATTCACACACAAAGCAGATTACACAATTAAAACAACTTAGAAGCATTAATGACAAAGTTATATATCTCAGTCAAAGCAATCATTACAGTGTAAATAACAGATTTATAGCCAATAACAAAATTACAGCTAAAAGAAAATAATCTATAAACATTAAATGTGTAACACAGATCAGCAATAAAAACACTAAAATCTCTAACCACAGAAAGAAACTGTATGAATAATCTAGAAGATTAAATAAAGGGAAAGCTTAACAATCCATTGAAATCTAACTAAAGATCAAATATAGTTATCAAATATATTAAGAAATTATAGAAGCAAAAAATAAGCAAACAAATTTCGGCCATAAAATAAATAAAAAATTACCCAGGGGATAAAAACCAAAAAATAAAAAATAAAAAATACAACCATCAGAAACAAAAAGTTTTCAATATCTCCGGTAACACTCCCAATCAGCCATTTTAGTAGCATTACCACTGCAATCTAGAAAAAACAAATTAACAAATAACAAATATCAAAATTAATTTATATTACATCTAAGAAGAAAAAAAAAAAGGGGAAAAAAAGTTACTGAAATAAATGGAAGGAAAACAAAAACATTAGAAGAAGATGGGGACAAAAAATTGTGGCATCAACAGTAGAAGAAGATGCAAACGAAAGGGTAACCAACGAAGCTTAAAAAAAAATAAAACTCAAAGTTAGAATTCGGAAACCATGAATCCAAAAAATCAAATGATAGAAAAAGTAGTAAAAAAAAAAAAAACAATCAACCCCTAAAAAAAATAACAAAGAAAATCGGGAGGAAAAAGGACAACAAAATCAGAACTTTCTTTCTTCCACTAAACACATACACAGAATGAAGGAAAAAAAAAAACAAAAAACCCTATAAAAAAAAAAGGAGCCGAAAAAATTTACAAAATTGTGAAAGAAAAAAAGAAATTTTTTTTCAACAAAACAAATAAGAAAACCCAAAACTCTAAAACAAAAATCATACAACAACAAAATAACAAAAAAACAATACACACTAAAAAAAAAAACCCCCCCTAAAATCTAGTCTTAAAAATCCAATAAAATAAACCCACCGAAAAAAAAAATCAAGATAGACAATCGGTGAAGACAGTAACAAAAACCAAAAAAACAAAAAAATTATACACACCATAAAAAAAAACCCCTAAAATCAAACCCTAAAAATTCGAAACAATAAACCCGCGCAGAAAAAAAAAAAAGGAGAGAGGATCAGTAAACACAATAACCAAAAACCAAAACCTAGGGTTTGAAAACCCAAAATGCACAAAATCTGAAGAGAGAAAGAGAGAACGGAGAATCGATAAACACAGCAACAAAAAGCAAGAAATAAAAAATAATATTACACACCCAAAAAATAAAAAAAAAACCCCCAAAATCAAACACTAAAAATCTGACAAAACAAATCCACCGGGGGGAAAAAAAAGGGGGAGAGGATCGGTGAACACAACCACAAAAACCAAGAGCTAGGATCTGAAAATCCAAAATACAAAAAAAAAAAAAAAAAAAAAAAAACCCCTAAAATAAAACGCTAAAAATCCAAGAAAACAAACCCATCGGGGAAAAAAAATGGAAAAAAAAGAAAAAAAAAAAAAAAAGAAAAAAAAAAGAGAAATAATGGGTAAACACATCAACAAAAACCAAAACCTAGGATTTTAAAACCCAAAATGCATGCAATCTAAAGAGAGAGAGAGCAGCCGAGAGAAGAAAAACCAAAGAGAGATGAGCATTGAGGAGACAAACACAAAATGAAGAGAGGGGCGGCGGCAAGAGGAAGAGGAAGACCAACATAGGATTTGGGGAGCCAAAAAAATGTAAAGAGAGAGAGTGACAGGAGCGCAGAAGAAAAAAGGAAAGTTAGGGGGTGTTTGGTGTGTAAGTTTGAGTTGAAATTTTTAAGTTTCAATAGTAAATTTTTTGAATTTTCAGAAAAGACAAAAAACTTTTTGGGAAAAAGATAAAAACTTTTTAGGAAAAAGACAAAAAAAAGTTTGAAAATGTTAGTTTGGACTAACAAACTAAACACCCCCTTACAAAACAATAAAGAGGCAGAAACCAAATGAGGAGAGGGGCGGCGGCAAGAAGAAGAGAAACCCACAAATAGGGTTTCAAGGGCAAAACGGGAAACCACTATACACCACATAACCGGTACACACAAAAAAAGGGGCAAAAATGTCCGGACAATGCCAAAAGGGCAAAACCGGTAAATCACTGTGCAACCCGGAAAAAGGCAAAGGATTTGAAGGATATAAGGGTCATTTTACTATATAATTTACTGTTTACTGAACAGTAAAAGTTTACATCCTTTTAATATATTAAGTAATTTGAGCATACATTGTGGCTAGTGCCCACATTAGAAGATACCCAACACAATATAAATTTTCCATTCCTGAGTACCAGCATGACACATTTTTTTTTTTTTATTGGAGCTCATATGCATGATTCTCTCTGCCTCTCTATTTATAATATATATATATATATATATATATTTATTAGTTTTGGATTGAAGTCACCCCCTTTTTCTTTTTATTGTCTCCCTTCCTTCTCTTTTCCTTTTCTTTATTTTTGGAATTTGCATAATAACGTTTGAGGGAGATGTTACTTTTCCTGGATGAATGAAGATTTTCTTGTGTATAAGTAATGACAAAGAAACTTTAGAGAGTGATGATGGCATTACCATGCAGCAATTTGAAAGCATGAAAATACTTAATATTTTGTTTGAGAGAGTAAACAATTTTATTTACTTGTGTCCCTAGTGGATTCAAATTCTAGATTGTTTGGGAGGGCATAGCACAATTCTTCTTCGAGGAAATTAATTTCATTTTTTAAAATATCACATGTATTATGTGAATGATCTTGACAAAAAGGTATTAAATCAAATCAAATTAGATATATGAGAAAGAGAAAGCTACTTGAAAGATAGAATAGTAAAGGTGATGATGCTCTCACTTTGAGCGATATTGGAACTCCCTTTATTTCTTTCGAAGTTTTACGATTGCTTCAAGTTTTTTAGAATATATATATATATATATGTATGTATGTATATATATTTTGGGAATACATTGATATATTCAATTAAAGAATCTCCTCATACCATGAGCGTGCAGAGTAAAGAGGCTCCCCCCTCCCCTCTTTGCAAAAAAGGAAATACAAGTGTCATCCTGCCGTCCATATCATACGTCACTTTAAAAGTTTTGGGATCCACTAATAGAACGAAAAGGATTTAACCCAACGAGTGAAGGGTTGTTTGTAGTTCTTTTTATTTGTTTGTTTACTTTAGCGTATTGGGGCTTAACTTGATATTGCTGCTCTGTTTAAAAAACATAGAGCTCTGCTAAATAGGACAGAGTTATGCAGAACTGCCCCGATGTAGAGCTGAATATCAATCCTCTTCTATTCATGTTTTAACCAACTTTATGAGAAAGTTGACTTTTTTGTTCTTCTTGAAAGGTAAAAATTAAACGACGAGGATGAGCACAAAGCAAGGAATTCCCAGGTCTTGTAATTTATGGGTCATAGAATTCATTCTATTTCCTGACTGGTTGGCTGCCCTTTCATGATCTCTGGTGCATTCTTTCTTGGATGTCACCGTAGGGTGATAATTAGTACACAAGGTTACGAAAGTGCTTGTTTGGATTGATTTCGTGAATTTGTTGGCTACAATTGAACATGGCTGCTTCTTCTGCTGCTTTTGCTACTCTCTCTCCAAAGAAGTTTGACGTGTTTCTAAGTTTTTGTTATGATGACACTGGTGATAGTTTCACAAGCCATCTCTACGGTGCTTTGCGCCGAAGGAAACTTGAATTCTACATTGATGACAGTTTTGAGAGAGGAGATGAAGTTTCACCTGAAACTCTACAAGCGATTGAAGAGTCGAAGATTTCTCTAATCATTTTCTCCGAGAATTATGCTGATTCGTCATGGTGCTTAGATGAAATGGTGCAAATACTTCATTGCAAAGAAAAGAATGGACAGCTTGTTGAACCAATTTTCTATCAGGTGGATCCATCACATGTACAAAATCAACTAGAGAATTTCATATCTGCACTTACATTTAAAGAGCATTACAAGGATGAGGTTCCAGCAAAAAAAAGTAAAAGAAAATCACGTTATAAGAACAAGGTGAATGAGTGGAGAGCCGCTTTGACCACATTTGCCGAGTTACCTGGGTGGAGTTCAGCTCATATCAGGTAATTACTACCATCTTGTAACTTTTAATCAAGATTGATCTCTCTAGGTGTTGAAAATTTATAAATATATATATATATATATATATATATACATATATATTGTTTGTCTTTCTTTTAGTACCTTTTGTTGCCAGTTGTCATTTGTCTTTTGTATGTGCAAGGCCTGAATCCCGATTAATTGATGAAGTCGTTCAAGATGTTACCAAGAAATTGCAGCTTAATTCACTGAGCGATGACTTCAACGGTTTAGTTGGAATTCATAAAAGTATTAAAATCGTCAAGTCGTTGCTGGACATTAGCTCACCGAATGTTCGCATTGTGGGAATTTGGGGGATGGATGGTTTAGGTAAGAACGCCCTTGCCATTGCGCTATTCACACAACTCAAACACCGATTTGATGCTTGTTGCTTTCTTGGTAATGTCAAAGAATACTCGGCGACGTTTCAAGAAAAGTACCTTTTGCGACATATTTGTTATAAATTGTTGAATGACTTGCCTGATCGACATATGGATACCATGTCTCTACGAAACCATGTTAAAGACAGGTCGCAACGTAAAAAGGTGCTTCTTGTTCTTGATGATGTAGACAAAAGAGAGCAATTAGAGATTCTTGTTGGAGGTCGTGATTGGTATGGCCCTGGAAGCAGAATAATTATAACAAGTAGACGTGTTGAATTACTTGAGAATGCAGATGCAATATACGAAGTCCCAGGATTAAATCCTGCCGAAGTTTTGCAGCTCTTTATTGAGCTACACGCTTTTGGAAAAACCTCTAACAATGAGGACCATCTCAACTTTTTAAGCGAGTTGGTAAATGAAAATTCTGTTGATAAAATTCCTTTAGCTATTCAGATTTTGGGTTCACGTCTTTGCGGCAACAACGGTATTGCTTTAGATTCAGTCCTCAGCGGTGAAGCTCAAAGTGAGTGCCGGGGAGAAGATGAACCGTGCTACTTGGCTGGTCAAGTATTGAAAGCGAAATATGATGGCTTGGATGAAAACATGAAGAGCATATTTCTTGACATTGTATGTTTCTTTCAAGGTGATGACAAAGATGTTGCAAAAAGAATACTTGATGGTTGTGGGTTTTCTGCTGATCGGGGGATAAATTCTCTAACTGAAACGTCTCTTGTAGCTATCACAGATTGCAACAAGCTGTATATTCATGATTCAATACGAGAAATGGGTAAGGATATTGTTTGGCAACAATCACCTAGTGAACCTGGAAGGCGCAGTAGATTATGGGATAGTCAAGATATCTATCATGTCTTTAGAACTAATACAGTAAGTACTGAATGCATTACATTTTCTGTGTAAATTGTGTGAATTTTCAAAAGAAAAAGGAAGAAAAGAACAGAGAGGAGAATATCCTTTTGACATAGGACAGTGGGAAAGAAATCAGTGGGGGAGAGAGAGAAGAAGAACATTGAGAGTTTTATCATAAATAGAGAAAGTAAACTAACAAAAAAATACCCAACTATTAGTATAGGAAAATCAATTGAGACTTCACAAAAATAATGGAAAACTAGTCTTGAAATTACTTTTTATTGTTATGCCTAGCATAAGGGCATAATTTAGTATACAATCTACGTCACTTCTTAATGAATAACTTTAATGTTATATTTAAGTAAAGATTGTACTAATTTTCTGTCCCTCTTGATTTCAAGGCCACCGCAGCAATTGAAGGCATATTTCTAGATATGTCATGGGGTAGAAAGCGCCTGTTCTTGAGTCCTACAGCCTTTGGGAAGATGGTTAACCTGAGAATACTCAAGTTCAGTAACCGTTTTCTAAAGCACAAATTACAGTTCCGTCAAGGTCTTCAGTCACTCCCTGATGCCCTTAGATATCTTTACTGGGATGGATACCCTTTTGAGTCTTTGCCCCAAGAATTCAGTGGAAAGAATCTTGTTGAACTGAAATTGCATTATAGCAAGGTTGAGCAGCTATGGAACGGAGTCCAGGTACACTGATTAACTTTTATCAAATCTAGTTTCTTTGTTTTACATACTAAATCTGGAGTCCGGACATTCCTATTTTGCTTGCAGCGCTTTGAGAACTTGAAAGCAATCGATCTTAGTTTCTCCGAGCAGCTGATTCAAGTCCCAGATCTATCCGGAGCACCAAATATTGAGAGTGTTACTCTGAGTTACTGTGTACGTTTGCGAGAAATTCCGTTGTATTTCGGCGGTCTTGAAATGCTCACTTCTTTGAATCTCAAGGGCTGCTCGTCTCTTGACAAGGTTTCAGCACTTCCAGAGAATGTAATAAATGTGAATCTGAAACGATGCGAAAGTCTGAAGAGTCTGCCTCGGAACATTTACAAGTTGAAATCTCTTAGGCGTCTTGAACTGGCTGGCTGCTCAAAGTTTGATGATTACTCCAAAAGGTTCTTGGAGTTCTTGGACAATTTAAAGCACAATTTGGAAAACTTGAATTAAGTGTTTGGAATTATGCTTCTGTTGTAGACTAGTGTTAAGTTTGAGCACAATAGTTGCATCAACTGATCTATATTCTATGAGTATTATTATTTAGGGTGGTTTTTTTTTTTTTTTTTTTTTTTTTTGGGTGCATTTCTATTTCTACAATCCAAATTTTTAAGTGAAGATGGGATGCAATGAAATGTCATCGGGTATTAGCGTCTAAAGGTTTTACTAATGAGCTATTAAGCACTTTATGATCCACTTAAAACTTACAACAACAACCTATAAACTCGTGTTAGTATTTGATTCTATCATCTTTTCATAAAAAATGTCTTTACAGTTTTTTTTTTTTTTTTTTTTTGGGGAGGGTAAAGTCTACGATATATTAATTCTAGGATCACACATAGTCACATTACCGGAAAGAATAGAAAGAATTAGCAACATTTTTCGCCTAGCTTGCAAAAGAAGAAACAAACACCTCAATGACCAAGCAAATTAAATAGATCCTATTTCCCCTCCTAATTAGCCTCCTCTTTTACAATAATAATATCCATCACCATCATCACCATTAACCTTTTCCTAATCTGTAATTTGCTTAATCCCCTTCTCTACTAACCTTCTTCTCAAAACAAAAAAAAAAAAAATCCCGCCAAAACCAATGTCCGACCACGCGACCGCAGAACTTATGGTATCCGATGCCACCGCCGCCAATCCTTCGCAGTCAGACTCTTTCTCCAAAGTCTGAAAAGCCATCCAATCGCTCTCCACCATCCTCCCCTCAATCCCTCCCTCCCTCTCCTCCTCCTCAAACCCCTCCTTTTCCCTCCTCCACGACCCGGAGATCTCTACCCACATCTCCGCCCTCCTCCGTCGCCCCTCCGCCGGAGCCTGCGACGACAACCTCTGCTGCTGGCTCTACGACGCCTTCCAGTCCGGCGACCCGGGCCTCCACCTCGTCGTCCTCCGCTACATTCCCCTCCTCGCCGGCGCGTACCTCTCACGCGCCACCCTCCGGCGACGTCTCGCTGGCTTCGAGGCCGTACTCCTAGCCCTCTACGCACACGAGACCACCTCACGCGCCGGCCAACCCGTCACCGTCAACGTCCCGGACATGTCCCTCCCGAGCCTCTACCACAAGCCGACGTCACCTGCAAAAAGCAACTCGACCACTCTCAATCTCGCCGTCATGTCCCCGACGGTGGAGGCCCACGGCACGGTGAGGTCCACGCGCCGGGAGCAGATCGTCGGCGTCGCTTTGGAGCTTTACTTTAGGAAGATCTACGAGATGCTCAAGAGTTCCAAGATTGATTTCTGCGAGTTTTGCAGGGTTTGGGCGGGTGATCGAGATGGTCATCACAGTCAACGGTCTGATCCGAGCCAAGTTGGAGATACTGACGGTGGTGATGAGGTCGAGCTGGGGAAGCATATTCCTCCACCGTGGGAGCTGCTGCAGCCGATTCTGAGGATTTTGGGGGCACTGCGTGATGGGGAGATGGGCAAATGACAAGGAGGTTTTTGATGCTGCCAAGGAGGCGTGTAGGAGTTTGCACGTTAGAGCCTTGCATGATATTAATGCCAAGGCGATTTTGGCGACTGAGAGTTTGATTAGGCTTGGGAATAATATGAGTTTTGAAATGGAATTACCAAACGGGAATGGGTGTGTTGATCCTCATGAAATTCCCACCACCAATGTTATCACACTTAATTAGGTTATAAATACACATTCCTTTTTGTATTTGAGACGGGATTTAAAGTCTACATTTTTTATCGGAGTTCGTATAATATTATCGCTAAACTTAATCCTTATAAATACATTAGTTTATCCCTCTCTTTAACAAAAATAATTTATTGGTTGTTTTGGGTTTTCTTTTTAGTTTTTGGCGCACAAAATATGGATGAAGATGTCTCATACACAAGTCATAAACTCATGAACGTAATATTTGTCTTTGTTTTCTTTTAAAATAAATAATAGCACATGTCGTGTCCATTGGAATAGTTTGTTTATAATACTTTAATAAGAGATAAAATAAATGTTATGTATTGCATTTTTATAATTGTTTTATTGTGTAGTTTCAATCTCATTAATTTTAGGTATTTGCTTTCTGGTTATCTTAGTTTTAAACTAAGATATTTTTTAATAAAGTATGAAAACTGTACGAATATATATATATATATATATATATATTATTTTTGGTTCTTGTTTGATCGAAAGAATCCGTTATATCTTGGAACGAGAGGTGGAGGGAGGTGGGGACGAGAGGGGATATGCCCCTATGGATTTTTAGTAAATTCCATTTTAGCCTTTAAAATTAAGGACTCATTATAATTTTTTTCCTATGATAGTACATTTACTATTTGTTCCCTAATTTGCCCTATTAAATTTTTAAAATTTCTACATTTGCATAATTTTAAGAAAACTTCAAACTTCACTCAAATATTCTGTTTTAAGTACTCACAATTAAAATTTAGTATGTCAAACAAATCAACTACAAGAATTTGAACTTTCAGCGACTAGATATTCCGCGACAAAAAAAAAATTTGGTAGCCAAAGAGACGTTTCGGAGACCAAATTTAGGTAGCAGAAAGTCACATTCTTCAACTACCAAATTTTGGTTACCGTAAGAGACATTATGAGACCAAATGATTTCTTGGTCACCAATGGTAGAGCGCGAAAAAAAAGAAATTGGTTCCCGCGGAAAACATTTGACGACCAATAAAATATTTGGTAGCGGAAAATTATTTTTGGCGACCAAAATTTGATAACAGTAAATCTACTTTTGCGATCAAATTTATTTGGTCCCCGAAAAATGCACGCGAAAAAAAAAATTTTGGTTCCTACAGATAAGTAAAATGCGCGCAAAAAAAAAAGTACCCCTTGTCAATTATTTTCTGGGACCAAACTGCAATTTTGGTAGTCGATTCCACATTTCTGCTACTAAATATTGATAGTAGAAAGCTAGATTTTGCTACCAAATTCAAATTTGGTAGCTGAATGCGCAACATTCAGCTACCAAATACCTGATTTGGTAGCGAATTCTTGTCAAATTTTTTTTTCTTTACCATAATGTTACACCTTTTTATATGGGTAATTTCATGAATAAACTCTATATAAGTTTTTAATACAATACTAATACACATATATTAACATCAATCAATTTACAATTGATTTAATTTTAAAGTTAATATTGAAAGTGCGTTTCTTTCTTTTTTATTAATCTCGTATTTATAAACTATACATTGATTCGAATAACCAAATCTATAGTAGTTGTTATATTTTTTATGAAACATACATATGTAAAAGCATGTTATTCTAAAATATATCCTAAAATATCTTGTTTGGGGAGGATAAAAATTTTTTTAAATAATATTTCAATAAAGAATATTTTAAAAATAAAATGTAACTTTCGACTATCAAAATATAGTGGTGATAGCCGATTCCACATTTCTGCTACCAATATTTGGTAGCGGAAAGCTAAATTTTGCGACCAAATTCAAATTTGATAGCTGAATGTTGCTTTTCATTTACCAAATTTTTGATTTGGTAGCAAAATCTTGTCAAAATTTTTTTTTTCTATTTTAAGATTTCTATTGCACTATTTTCATATAGTTTTTTTAAGTAAATTTTTTAATTTAGTTTTTAAGATATATGTGCGAAAAAATTTGAATTATAATATCAATAAAAAAATAATATCATCTCTCTTAATTAATAATTAAGAAATACTAATTCTATTTTTATAAAAAAAACTATTTCAGTAGCATGGCTACCAAATTTTGGTGGCAAAAGATAATATCAAATTTTCATTGAAATTTTAAAGTTGCCGCCTGTAATTTTGTACCAAATTTTTCATATAAAAAAAATTCTCATTTTATTTATTATCACTCTCTCACTTTGTTATATATGAGTTATTGAGAATATGAGTTATTAAAAAGTAGAGAAATAATGAGAATGTTGTTATATAGGTTATGATTTATAAAAGAATGGGAATTATAAAAATAATGAGAATATGAATTATTGTAAATTTAGGAGATTAGACAAAAAAAAATTATAGAATATTAATTATTGAATAATGAGAATTGAGAAATTGGAAATAAGAGAATATAGAGAAAGAAATTAGAGAATAAGAGATTGAAAGGAGAGAAGATGTGTGAAAAAATGAAAAAGTAGAAGGGTATTTATAGAATGTGAATGAAATTTTAAAAAAAAAATAAAAATAATAATTTTAAAGTTTTAATAAAAAATATATTATTATTATTATTAAAAAAAAACATTAAAGGCTTAAAGCCGTTGGGACCAATGGCTGTAATAGCCGTTGGTCCAATGGTTATGCATATATTCGGGCCGGGCCGGTCGACTCACCAGGCCTAAAAGGAGAGCCCAGTCCGGCTCTTACTACAGGGCCGGGCTTTTACCAGGCTCATAGAATGCGGGCCACTGACTGGGCCTAAATTACAAGCCGCGGGCCGGCTTGTTTGGCCCGGCCCAAATTTCCAGGTCTATGCCCAGATACCTTTTCTGAAAGAAAACGGGCGATAAAAAACAAAAGACTGAGTCAGTACTCAGTAGTTGGAAGCATTGACTTCTGCCATCTTAGTAGCTTGCTTTGAGGGTAATTAACTGTCTATTAAATTCATAGAAATTTCGTTCTTTCATGTTTTAATTTTTAGTACTTGAATTGCGTTCGATTCGTGTTGAAAATAAAAATTTTAAATTAAAATTAATTAATTTTTTAAAAATTAATTATAAATTTTATTGATTTAAAAAAATTAAGATAAAAATATACAGTTTAGTTATAGTTAAACTAAAACGTTAAATGAAATCTTAATGTATCGCAATGATGTGTTTAGCATAATATTTTGAACCAAAATATTAGGAACATCAAATTTAATCCCAACTTTTAATTATCAACTTATGTGGTATATGAGTTGTTTTTTTTTTATTAGTAAGTGTTTAAAGTATTGTCACATCAATTAATTACATTTATCAATAAAAATATGATATGTGAGTTAGTACTCAAAAAATTAAGATTAGATTTGGTATTCCTAGCACTATTCTATAATAAAGTTTATTAATTTTCAAATTCAAATCCACTTTTTCATTTTTGTTTTTTAAAATCAAAACCATACTCTTTTTTTTTTTTCTCTCTCATTTGAAAATGAATTTTTATTTATTATTTTTATTTTTTTTTAAATTTCAGGACTGTGTGATGCTTAGTTTTTATCATAGACCTTGCATTGTAATCTCTTTTCGGTATATAAAGCTAAGTAAAGGGAGATATTTCTTCCCAATAGTATGCTTAAAGATAAAAATGTGGATATTGATGGAGTTGTTGATGTTATAACTAGCAACAGAGCTAAAGAGGCCTTGATGTTATGCTCCCTCTCAACTTTTTCTTTTTTCTGTTTTGCTTCCCACCCTAGACACTTGAAGTATGATCATACACTATTTTTATACTTTTGTACTAAATATAACATTGATAGTAATAATTATATAAAAAATAATCTTATTGAGATATTTTCTTACCAAAAAAATTAATGGCTTAGATTGTATTTAAATCTTTGTTATTATTAGCCCACTCAAAATAATTTCTGACTTAATCACTGGTTTTAACTTATTGATAGTATTGAATCCCCCCCCCCCCCCCCCCCTCAAATATTGATAATAACGATTAATATTATGGGAAACCTTTCGAGAAAAATGGATAATTTGAGAAAAACTTGACTCTTTTTTTTATTTTTTAAGTTAGAGTTTGAATATTAATTTTTTATTTTGAGGTTCAATCTTGAATATGATATTCTATGAAAACTACGTGCTTACTTGGTAATTATAAGTTGAGCCTGATAGAAAAATAGTTTTGGTATTAGTACTATTATACAATATGTGGCTTAATTGTTCAATCGATCGCTAAATTGTTAAGTTTGTGACATTTTGGTCTCATCATTTTTATTGTAGCTAAAACCTCAAATTTTGTTGAATTTGCTAAGGTAGCCTTAAGAATTTTTTTAAAAGAAATAAAAACTAAACCTTAAAATAAATAAATAAACAAAGTGTATATCTATGTCGATTTCCCTTTCTTAAATCTCGACATGATGACATAGAGGGATGCTGACCTTACTACAATCTTGATTGAGTGTGAATGGGGCTGGCTGCGAAGGGATTTATGGGCAAATACGCGAGAGAGATTTTGTATTTTTTTTTTTTCCCTGTTTGTAAGATTATTTTATTTTGTTTTTATTTTCTTAAGGTTAGTTAGTAAAACGAATACAAGTTGAGGTTTCAGCTAATGAAAATCAAAACGTTACAAATGTAATATTTCAAGGATCAGTCAAGCAATTAAGTCAATTCATTAACTGAGATTCCATTAAAATGGACCTTTTTGTACCCTTTTTAACGAGTTTAGCGCTATTTCAGTTATAAATAAAGGATGTGGACCAAAACGTCGTAATCATATTAGTTTAAGGATCAACTGAGCAATTAAATCTTTACAATAATGCTTCTTTCAAACCTTTACAATAAATGCTCATATTATTTTGATTTTTTTATTGGTTTTTCAAGATTCAATTGAAAATTAATAGAAACGATTTCTTGAACCATGATATTAACTGCTGCTTTCTTTTCTTTTCCTTTTTTTTTTTTTTTTTTCCCTCCCTCATCCTCATTTACCGGTTGCAATTTGCTCAGATTGTCTGATATTCATATGAGTTTAGTCTTTTTTTTTTTTCATATATAGATATTATTAGTTTAGTGTTTAAAAACTATTTTGAGGGTTAGTTTAGTAATTTTGTTTAAAAATTAATCTATGTTAGTTGTTTTGTTAAAAAAAATAACGAAAAAGACCAATTTACATTCGGGACCATTAAAACTATTTCTCCTTATTTTTATGGGTTAGTGTTTTTATTATTTTATTTCGAATTCTTCTTTTACGTTTAAATTTTTTAAAGGAAATTTTTGTAATCCCTACTTCATCTTTTTTTTTTTTTTTTTTTTAACCCTCTTCTGATAATAAATTATAAATATTAAAATGCTTTCATTAATCTTCTCCGCCCCTCTCTTTTATTTTACTTTTGATTTTCAACCAAACGCACCTTTTAATGACTAAAGTAGTCGTTGGGAGCATTGACTTCTGGCATCTCGGTCTGGGTTTCTGAGCGATTCGTGGAATCTCTAGGTAGCCCACTAGCTTAAATTCCTAGCAATTTCGTTCTTTTCCTGGGTGTCTTTGCTTCAATTTTGACTCCTTAGAAAAAAAAAAAAAAAAAAAAAAAAGGTTTTGTACGTAATTGAGCCCGTGGTTCCTTGTTTCTACCCAGACAACCCATCGATTTCTGATTCTGAGTGCAATATATGATGCTTGTGAAGGAAGATATTTCTCGTCCAAGGAATGCTTTCCTTGATGTCGGTGTGCTTCAAATCTAAGGTTACTATTATTGTTTTAATTTTCGGAGTTGTTTATTCATTTCTTTTTTCTTTCCAGAGTTCTGCTTTTGATTGGTTCATTTTTCTCGTTTATCAGGAAAAAAAAATCATGTGTAGTGAAGGGGATAAATGAATTGATGAGCTAAACTTCTTTTGACCAACTTGTTATAGAGTTGATTTTTTTTTTTTCTTTCTTGGAAGGTAAAAAGGAAAATTTTTTAAAAAAGGGAAAGGATACGCACGGAGCAAGAAATTCCAAGATCTTGTAATTTATGGGTTGTAGGTGCCGTTCTATTGTCATTAAAAATCTCTACCACCTTCCTTCGCAAAAGTGACCGTGGGATTTCGTATTGTAATAAGTACACGAGGTTCAGAAAGTGTGTGTTTGGATTGATTTCGTGAATTTGCTGGCTGTAACATGGCGGCTGCTTCTGCTTCTGCTTCTGGTTCTGCTTCTTTTTCTCCCCTCACTCCAAAGAAGAATGATGTATTTCTAAGTTATAGAGGTGAAGACACCCGTAACAATTTCGTAAGTCATCTTTATGTTGCTCTAAATCGAAAAAGAATTAAAGTATTCATTGATGAAGCCGTGCTTGAGAGAGGAGATGAAATTTCAGCTGGAATGCAAAAAGCGATTGAGGAGTCAAAAATTTCTGTGATCATTTTATCTGAGCACTACGCACATTCATCATGGTGCTTAAATGAACTGTTGCAAATACTTCGATTCAGAGAAAAGAGTGGACAGCCTGTTATACCTATATTTTATAGAGTGGATCCGTTAGATGTAAGAAAACAACTAGGAAGCTACGAAGTTGGACTTTCTAGGCTTGAAAAACGTTATAAGGACAAGGTAAACGAGTGGAGAGCTGCCTTGACTGCAGTTGCTGAGTTATCTGGGTGGAGTTCAAGTCAAATCAGGTAGTACTTCCATCTTGTAATAATTCGCCTACTTAATATTTGTGTTTCTTATACTACATTTTTTTGTTGCAAAGTAATATATTATCTTTGTATGTGCAAGGCTTGACTCCAAATTAATTGAGGAAGTTGTTGGAGATATTATAAAGAAATTGTAGCCTAAGTCAAGTGATGACTTCAAGGGCTTAGTTGCGGTTCATGAACGTGTCAAAAAAGTGGAGTCATTGTTAGATATCAGCTCGCCAAAGGTTCGCATTGTGGGCATTTGGGGCATGGGCAGTATAGGTAAGACAACCCTTGCTCGTGTGCTATTCAAACAGCTCAACCATCAGTTTGAAGCTTGTTGCTTTCTTGAAAATGTCAAAGAAATATGGGCAAGAGGCCAAAAAAAGTACCTTTTGCGACGTCTTTTTTCTGAATTGTTGGAGGAAGCACATGATCTACGTATGAGTGATTTATCAAGAGTCAGGTTGCAAAGTAAAAAGGTGCTAATTGTTCTTGATGATGTAGACAAAAGAGAGCAATTAGAGATTCTTGCTGGTGATCGTAATTGGTTTGGCTCGGGAAGTAGAATAATTGTAACGAGTAGACATTTTGAATTACTCAAGAATCATGATGCAATATACGAAGTCCCGGGATTAAATCCCGCTGAAGGTTTGCAGCTCTTTGATCAACTTGCTCATAGGACCTCAAACAATAAGGATCATCTCCAGTGGTCAAGCTCGGTGGTAAATTATGCTAATGGCCTTCCTTTAGCTATTAAGGTTTTGGCTTCACAGCTTAATGGTATGAGCTTAAAACTTGGGGAAAGTGAGTTATGATAACTTGGATGCATACATGAAGAGCATATTTCTTGACATTACATGTTTCTTTCAAGGGGATGACAAAGATTTTGCTGAAAGAATACTTGATGGATGTGGATTTTTTGCGGATCTAGGAATAAATTATCTGATTAACAGGTCTCTTATCTCGATCACAGATTCTAACAAGCTGTTAATTCATAGTTTGAATGAAGAAATGGGTAAGGAAATTGTTTGGCAACAATCCTCAGTTGAACCTGGAAGGCGTAGTAGATTATGGCGTTCTGAAGATATCTGTCATGTCTTTAGAAAGAACACAGTAAGTATCGAATGCATTATAATTTTTTTTTTTAAAAAGAATTAAATTGTGTGAATTTTCTAGGGAAAAAAGAAGAAAAGAAGAGAGAGAACAATAAACTCCTGACATGGGATTGTAGGAAAGAATGAAATAGGAATAGAGAGAAACACAAAAGAGGAACTAAAGCAAAAAGAGAAAAGAGTGTAGAATTTAGAGAGAGAAGAACAATTGCAAGGAATTCTAAATGTTTGGTAACATTAATCAATCATCCTTACTTATAGAGAGGAAAAATAACTAGGAAGTGAAACTAACAATAACGGAAAATGCCCAGCTATTAGTAAAGGGAAATTTGCTCAGGTTAACAAAACATTAGGAAACTGGACTTAATATTACTTTCTAATATTATGGTTAGCATAGGGCGAAATTTAGTATTGCAATCTGCACCACCTTCTTAATGAATCTTAAATATTTTCATAGACGCTAGTCTTCATGTGTATATGTATGTACACACACACATATATATATATATATATATATTTATTAAATGGTCATATCTGTAGGATCCGGGAGAAGGGGATCACAGAATAATAGAGACTCAAATGTATGTATATTTGAATAATGTTTGTGCTAATTTTCCATTCCTCTTGATTTCAAGGCAACTGCAGCAATTGAAGGCATATCTGTAGATATGTCTTGGAGTAGTGAGCTCACTGAGCTGGACTTGAGTCCCACAGCCTTTAAGACGATGGTTAACCTGCGAATACTCAAGTTTCGTAACCGTTTTCTAAAGCGCAAATTACAGTTTCGTCAAGGTCTTCAGTTCCTTCCTGATGCTCTTAGATATCTTTACTGGGATGGATACCCTTTTGAGTCTTTGCCCCTAGAATTCAGTGGAAAGAATCTTGTTGAACTGAAAATGCAATACAGCAACGTTAAGCAGCTCTGGGAAGGAATCCAGGTATACTAATTAACTTTTATCAAGCCTAGTTCTTTGTTTTGAAGTACAAAGTAAACCTGAACATTCCTATTTTGTTTGCAGTGCTTGAGAACTTAAAAGCAATTGATCTCAGTTATTCCGAGCAGCTGATTCAAGTCCCAGATCTCTCTGGAGCACCAAATATTGAGAGTGTTACTCTGAGGTATTGTGTACATTTGGGAGAAGTTCCGTCGTATTACGGCAGTCTTCAAAAGCTCACTTCTCTGAATCTCAAGGGCTGCTCGTCTCTTGACAAGGTTTCAGCACTTCCAGAGAATGTAATAAATGTGAATCTGAAACGTTGCGAAAGTCTGACGAGTCTGCCTAGCAACATTTGCACGTTGAAATCTCTTAGGTGTCTTGAACTGGCTGGCTGCTCCAAATTTGAATACTCCAAAGAGTTGTTGAAGTTCTTGGACAATTTAAAGTACAATTTGGAAAACTTGAATTAGATGATTTGGAATTGAGCTTCTGTTTGTATTATATTTTAGAGTTTCTGCTTTTTTTTCTTTGGAGACTAGTGTTCAGTTTGAGCACAACATTTGCATCAAGTGATCTGTGAGCATTATTATTTAGGGCGATTCTTTTGGTGCATTTCTCTTTTAACTTTTCACACATCTCTGTTAAATGTAGACTGCTTAATTTTTGAAGTGATAAAAATTTACTCATTAGAAGAAGAGACAAATCATCCTATTTTCATTTTATATATAATTATTATTATTATTTTTTTTTTTTTTACTAATAACAGGATACAGCTCTGCAATCCAATTTTAAAAGTAGAGATGGGATCCAATGAAATGTCATTTGGTTGTTAGCGTCTAAAGGTTTTACCAGTTGAGCTATTAAGCACATTATGATAAAGTTAAAACTTAAAACAACCGGAAAAAAAAAAACAAAGAAACAAAAATTGTTATTGCTACCCAGACGTTATGCCGTTTCTCTGTTTCTTAACTCCCAAAAAATTGGCAGTCTGTGTTAATTATATGATTCAAGATATCAGTAAGTTTATCTCTTTCTCTTTCTCTCTCTCTTCCCTTTCTCTCTCCAATGCGTGAGGACTAGGGTTTCTTAATCGTTTTTCTTTCTTGGGGTCAGATTCTGGAGACGGCCTTTGGTCTGTCTCTAGTTTCCCAGCCCTGGAGATGAAAGTGAGAATCATATGGTAAGGGTCTTGACAGAGGTGAGCCCGTGACAGAAGGATGGGCGTTGTGAAAAGGAGCAAGGCAGGAATGAGATAGTTGGTGGGGGTGCGAGGTTGTCATGCACCAGAAAGGTCCTGCAGCAACTTGGTTTCCGCAACCCAGTTTCTCCCGATGAAGTGGTTCGTTTTATCTACAAGGACTTTTTCCGTGTGATTGGTTTTTTTGTTCTTTGGTGTCTAAATTTGTATGTAATAATAACGATGTCTTTGTCATCTTTTCTTTGGGTTTTTTTTTTCTTTTGTTATTTATAATAATGGAGGTGGTTTCTCAACCTTCCGAGTTGGTTGTTTATCCGTCATATTTGAGTCTTGACGGTATTTTGATTCCGCTAGAGTTATTTTTATGCGGAGTTAGTAATGGCCCTAGTGCGACTGAATCTTGGCCCTCGATTGATTGGGAAAATCCATTGATTGCCGTGGTTTTGTCAAAAAGAGCTTTGCAAACACTCGATTTCAGTGTGCCGAGGTATATTCTCGTTATCGGGCCTTAAGCATGCGTTTTTTCCTTTGAGCGTCATCATATTTTACTAGTGGATCAGTTCTTGTTGAAGGGTTTTGTCTCATGTAATATAGGATTTCTTATATTTTGTATTTTTGTATCCCCTTAGTTAGGTTAACGAAATTTCCCCTAAAAAAAAATTGGGATAGTAGTCATCTGGAGGATGTTTTATTCAATTTTATCTTACAGTCTCTATTTTCAATAGATTTAGACACATGTCAGTAGTTTTTTTTAAGTGGCACATGTCAGTATTTTAACTTTATTAATTTTTTGCACAAAAATGTATACGACTCTAATTGTAGGACTACACAAATACCGGTCACAATGAAAAGTATTAGCAGCATTTATAGCCTAAAATTACCACACACACACACACAAAAAAAAAAAAAGAAACAATTATAGATCCTATTTTCCCTCCTAATTAGCTTCCTCTTTTATAATAATAATAATCATCATCATCAAACTTCTCCTAATCTGTAATTTGCTTAATCCCCTTTTACGTTTCTCACTCTACTCTCTACTAATCCTTTTCTCTCAAGGAATATTTAAATAAATAAATGAAAATAAATCCTGCCAAAACCAATGTCCAACCACACGACCGCAAAAATTACAGTATCTGACGCCATCATCAATGTCATCACCGCCAATCCTACGCAATCGGATTATTTCTCTAAAATCCAAAAGTCATCCAAACCATCACATATATCCATTTGCAAACGATGTGAGACTGCACATCTTATTATTTTCTTATAGGGATTGATGACCTCTGCTTTTGGGACCCAAAGTCCTCGTTGGTCGCACTTCCGGTTGGGTATAGGCTTTGATACTATTTGTAACGATCCACACCTCTATTTGGTATGATATTGTATGCTTTGTGTCTCGTTTTTACACGGTTTTGCTCTTACGCTCATCCCAAAAGGTCTTATATCATTAAGATGTGGTCTCTTTGTTTATGAACCATCACATATATACATTCCTAAGTAATGTGAGACTGCATAGCTTATCCTTTTCTTGTAGGGACTGATAACTATCACATTCCAGTCTAGCGACCCCAGCCTCCACCTCGTTGTCCTCCATTGCATTCCCCTCCTCGTCGGCACGTAGCTCTCACCATTTTTTTGAAATTTTTTTATTCTGTAACTTAAAATTCATGGGTTAAAGATTAATGTTTTCTTTCTCTTATATATATATATATATATATCTATATCTATATCTATATCTAACCATTTCAACTTCAATTAGACTTCGTGATTATCTTCATTTCAATATTTTATCTTCCTTTTTTTTTTAATTGATTTTTTTTTTTTCAATTACGAAAGTATTTACTGTCATGAAAGTGATTTGCAAGTAAACAATCATTTGAAAAGTAATTGACCTAAATAGTCTCTGAACTCTTTCGAAGGTGATGGTTTGGTCTTTATTTTTTTGTTTTTGGCTGAGATGACCCTAAACTTCCATTTTCTTGGCTGTTTTGGTCCTTTCTGTCAAAAAACTAACGGATTGATCATGTGAGAATCATGCTTTTATGTTTTTTTAAGGTCAAATAGATAATTTCCTAGGGTTTTCCCCCAAATTTTGAGAAATCCTTTTACAGAGAGTTGTGGGTGGGTGACCAACTCGGATCGGCCAAAGGGAGAGACTTTAAAATCGCGGGTTGGGGAGGGACTCAAATCGCCGCCGGGGGGGGGGGGGGGGGGGGGGCACAACTCAGAATCGCAGCCGGGGGGGGGACAACTCGGAATCGGGGGAGACTTGAAGTCGCATGGTGGGGGAGGGGGGTGCTCGGAGTCACGAGGGGGTTAGGGTACCAACTCGGAATTGCAGCAGGGGGCCCAACTCGAAATTGTGGGGGGGGGGGGGGGGGACTCAGAGTCACGGAGAGGTGGGGGGGGGGGGGGGGACTGAAAGAGAGAGGGAGAGGGGAGGGGGGAGGGGGAGAGAGAAAGGGGGAGATGGATTTTTGGGAAATTCGAGAGTATTTTGATCATTTTACTACAAAAATAATTATTTTTGCTAGATTTCGTTAGAAATCTAACAGAATTTAACTGAAATGCTCAAAATGGCTAAGAAAATAGAAGTTTAGGATCATCTCGGTTAAAAAAAAAACCCGTCACATTCGAAAGAGTTCAGGAACTATTTAAACCAATTACTCTAATTTGAAATTATCTTTCATTGGAAACTTAGTCAATATAAAGAAATTATAAACCATTTTGATTAGCACGAAAAAAAAGAGGGGGGGGGGTGGGGGGGGGGGGGGTTAAAAAAGAATTGTAAAAAGAAAAATCTTAGAATCTATTTTTACCAAATAAACAAAAAAAATCATCGTATATTTTTCTCTCCTTACCTGCACGTAATATGATTTTTCAAAGGGTGCATCATGTGATTTTCTTTACTGGCTATTAGCAGTATCTATTTACAAATTATATTTCGGTTTTATTAATTTTTTTCTCTTGAAATGTATAGACAAAAGATGCATACTTTCAAAAACTCAATATTTCTTTCTTTTAAGATAGAGTAAATTACTGACACGTGTAGTTCTAAACTATATGATTTTTATCAAATTGGTTAAAACTATTATTAAAATGTATCTCTTATTGCTTTTACCAAAAAAAAAAAAAAAAGTAAAGTGTCAGTATTCATAGTTTTTTTTTCCCCCTCTCCCTTGCGTTCAAATTAAATATATACATCTACATTGGGCTTAAATGTTTTATGGGCTAAAATTTAAAAAAGCTAAAATGGTTTTTTAACCTTAAACCAAATCCAGCTAAATCAATGATTTTGTTTAATTTGTATTTTTTCAATTTATTGGGCAATTGTAAGTGTAAAGTTAATAAAACTTCGGGTTATGTATATCCTGCTATATATTATTTTTATCAATTAATAAAACTTTTTTTTTAATTATTTTTTTTGCTAAGCGAAAACTTGTTTTATTTAGTAATATAAAGCATTTTCTTTCCAATTGTGTCGTAAGCACAAAACCGTACTTGTCTTATATGGCAACAACAATTGTTTGCTGCAAATACATACCAGCAGTCAAAAGACCACATGTTGTTAACTTCAATGTTTTTTTTTTTTTTTTTTTTTTAACGAAACAAAGATGTCAAGGTTCTTCGGATGATTTTAAAGCCGTATTTTCTCTGATTGTTTAGCTATACAGATCAAGAACACATCAGAACCGAAAAGTAAAATCTCTTCCCATTGCAATGATTAAACAAGTACTTGAACATTGTTTGACCAAAACAACATATATATAAAATTAAGTACACTTAATGGAGAGTTCTACAATGAGGTACAATTGCTTTTTCCCATCCATGAGGTAAGATCCTATGGCTGGTGTTGATTGGATTTGTGATAAGCCGCACTTTTGAGCGGTTGAAAAATGAAGTTGGGTGACCCTACTTAGCCTTAGTCCATGGGTGACTCCGTTCTTATGTAAATTCAATTGTATTTAGCACTCCCCAATAACTGAAAGCACTGAAAACTACCAAGGCAAACAGCTCTCGTATCAATCCTAAAACATTTTCATTAAAAGCAAACAAACATACCACATATGAAAATTGTCTCTAGTTCAAACTATTGAATTTCCAAATCTCCAAAGATTCCAACAAAACACCTACTCTAATTGTTGCAAGAACTCCAAAAGCTCTGGGGAGTAGTCAAGTTTTGAGCAACCGGAGAGTTCAAGACGCCTCATAGATGTCAACGAGCAAATGTTCGTCGGCAGACTCTCAAGACTTGTACAATGTTTCAGGTTTACATCTATTATATTCCCAGGAAGTGCTGAAACTCTTTCGAGCAATATGCAGCCCTTGAGATTCAGAGAAGTGAGCTTAGTAAGATCTTCAAAATATGAAGGAACCTCGTGCAAACATTCACAGAATTTAAGAGTCACGCGCTCAACATTTAAAGCTTGAGAGAGATCCGGGATTTCAATCAAATGCTTGGAGAAGCTTAGATCAATAGCCTTCAAGTTCTCAAGACTCTGCAACACAGAAAATGAATGGTCAGAATAAATTGTATCTGATTTCATACGCTAAATCTAGTACACATAGTAAGAGGCTACCTGGACTCCTTCCCATAGTTGCTCAAGCTTACTATATTGCAATTTAAGTTCAACAAGATTCTCTCCGCAAAAACTTGGTGGCAAGAACCTTAAAGGGTATTCGTCCCAGTAAAGAAATCTAAGAGCATCAGGTAGCTCAAGATCACCTTCAGAAAAGCGTAGCCGGCATGTTGAGAAATAGTTATGAAGCTTGAGTATTCTTAGTTCATGCATCTTAGAGAAGATTGTGGGATGCAAGTCTACCACCAGAATTCTTGACATATCTAGAAATATGCCTTCAATTGGCATAGTTTCCTTCAATCAAGAGCGAAGTATAGTAAGTAGAACTTTCTTGTTCAAAAGAAGTACGCAGACACATTATTCAAAAGAACAAAAAATTAAAAAAATAAAAATAATACACTTCATTCAAGAAGTCATTTAGAACTTACTGATTTCTTTCTGAAGACCTTGCAGACATCTTCATGGTTCCACAGCCTACTACGTTGTCCTGGATCCTCGGATTTTTCCCGAACAATTGCTCTGCCCATATCTTCAATCAAATCATGCATCCACAGCTTATTAGAGTCCACAATTGTGATAAGAGACCTATCGATGAGGTCATCTATTCCTTTATCTGTTGAAAACCCACAGCCATCTAGTATTCCTTTTGCAAAATCTTTATCATCCCCTTTAAAGAAGCAAGCGATATCAAGAAATATCTTCTTCTCCTCGCAATCTAATCCATCATAACTTACTCTTAGTACATCTTGAACTCTGCCAGGGGGGTATTTTTTTAGTTTATCCAGTGTACTTTCCCATATATTTTTCGGCTTCTTATAAACGGAGGAACCCAAAACCTGGAGAGCTAATGGCACGCCTTTAGCATACTCTACCAGCATACTAGACAACTCTTCATAATCTTTGGTGGTGAAAGAGTTTTTTTCAAAAGCATTTAACCGAAAGAGATGAAGAGCGTTCTGAGAGTCTAATTTATCAACTTCGTGGACGGCTACTTTACTAAGTACCTGGGCATTTCTACTCGTTATAATGATTCTGCTTCCAGCACGATACCATTTATGATCCCCGGCTAGGATCTCTAGTTGGTCACTTTCGTCTACATCGTCTAGAACAATAAGCACCTTTTTCGTCTGCAACCTCTCTTTATCAAAATCCGACATACGTAGGTACATAGTCTCCATATGTAAATGAGCTTCTCCCAACAAGTCATAGAAGAGCTTGTTTCGTAAATGGACTTTTTGCCGACCTTTCTCCCATAATTCTCTGACATTTTCAAGAAAGCAGCAAGCATCAAATTGATATGAAAGTCGGTTGTATACAGCATGAGCAAGGGTTGTTTTGCCTATACCACCCATGCCCCAGATGCCAACGAAGAGAGTTTCTTGGGAACTAATGTCTAACAATGTCTCAATTGGTCTGAGACGTTCATTAATTCCAACTATGTCTTTAAAGTTATCACTGGATGATCCACGCTTCAATTGCTTAATGATATCTTGAACAGCCGCCTCAACTAACTTGGATTCAGGCCTTGCATATTCAAAAGAAAAAATGACAGTTGTTATGAGAATGAACTATGGAGAACTATGAAGGACCGAATGATCATCCTTCTTCCATGTATGTTAAGAAATTAAAAACATTTTCAAACTATGAAGGACCAATATAACCAAACTCTTTTAACAGAAAACAAGATAATGTTTCCTCGCGTGCTGCTAATTGATCATCACAATTAATAGAGCAATACAAATTAAAATACATATATGTGTGTGTGTGTGTGTGTGTGTGAAAGAAGTAATTACTTGATGGTTGCTGAATCCCACCCAGCAATATTAGCTGATGTTGTCAAGGCGTCTCCCCACTCGTTCATCTTGTCCTTGTGACGTTCTTCAGGCATATAAAGTTTAATATCGAAGCTTTCTTCTTGTTTTCGTACATGTGATGGGTTCACATGATAAAAAATTGGAATAACAATCTGTCCAAAATTTTCTCTGCGCTGAAGTATATGTACGAGTTCCTTTAAGCACCAGGATGACTGAGCGTAGCGTTCTGAAAAAATGACAACAGAAAGTTTTGATTCTTCAATAGCTCTCTGAAGTTCTGGCCATATTTCTTCCCCCTTTTTAAGTCTGTAATCAATGTACGTTTCGAGCTTGGCTCTCTCAAAAGCGGCATAAAGATGGCTAGTTATATTATCACGGGTGTCGTCACCTCTAAAACTTAAAAAGACATGATACTTCTTTGGACTAATAAGAGTAGGAGGAGAAGCAGCAGCAGCAGCAGCCATGTTATAGCCAGAAAATCCACAATTTTAATGCAAACAAAAACTTCCTCTCAACCTTGTCTTGCTTTGCGTTTATCCACCTCCTTCATATTGTACCTTATACGGATAGAAAAAGAGTCAACTCTGTACTAAAGGTGCCAAGAGCGTTAATAATGATATACCATTTTAACTTCAAAACTGAAAACTGAAGTAAGAAAAGAGAGCATATTTCTTTCATTGTGGAGCCCAATTTCAATTTCAGGTATAATTTTCATTTTTTTCCAATCCACATAGAACCAAAGGACACCCAACAAATCAGATGTAGACAACTAAGCCTCTATTTGAAGCTGCGACTCTGGGAGATAAATCAGTCAACTAGATCTTTCTCTATGAAAAAAAAAAAAAAAAGAAAGAGAAAGAGAAAGAGAAATGAATGCAAAGTTAGCGAGAAAAGATTATAATATCAACTACTAAGGCACAGATCAGATGCAAGACCATAAAGAGAAAATTCCGAAAGTCCATAAACTTTTTGGGTGCTAAAATAGATGAATCAAGAACACATTAAAAAAAAAAAAAGGTCAAACGTACCATTAAGAAGAAACTTTTGATTCTCTGACAAAGTTGGAGAGGGTTAGCACCTGCATATTTAGGGACCGGAAGATATTTGCAGACAACTAATGATCATAAGAAAATAATTCAGTAGGAAGAGACGGACCAAGAAAATAGAATTATAAGAGACCACCTGAGAACGAAATTGCAATGACTTGTCGCAGCGAATTCCTTGCAACTTTTATGACAGAGAAGAAGTCAATGCCTCCCGTCAACATTTTTCGAAAAAACAAAATAAATTGCTCCAATGTCCCTCAACTTTTAAAGAAAATACTGTCCGGTCACTAATTCATTTTTTTTTTTAAAATTAAAAATGCCTTTTTTGTTTTTTTTTTCCCCCCTGAAAGTAAAAGCTCTTTAATTTACGAAAAGGGCGCAAAACAATCCTTTTACCATACTTATTTCCTTACGGTTTGCCCCGCCTCAGGCTCACATGCAGTAGTTTTATAAGGGCGTAAAAATCAAAATGCAAAATTTATTTTTGCTTTGAAATGAGAAGCAACTTTTTTTAATGCTGAAATTGTATTAGAATGTGCAATTAAACGGTAATTCTGAAAACGGTAAAATTTCTGAAATGATAGTTGATTATATATGAAAAACAGTCATTTGAAAATTTGATAAAATCCTATATTTTTCTAGGGTATGGATATAAATTTGTTTCTCTCTTCATTGACACACATTAAAAAAAAATTGTTTTTGGAGATGAAATAAAAATGTTATGAAATTTTAAAACTTGAAATAAAATATATATAATTTTTTTAATATGAAAAACTTACTGTGCAAACTAGGTTTGGAATGGAAATTGATTCTGAAAAATGAGATTTTCTTTCATCCCATTCTTAAAGTGAGATGACCACAACTGTTCAAACAAGCACCATTTTCATCTCATTTAAAAAACTCGTTGTATTTCACGCGTACAGAAGAGACAAGCAAAGCAAAGCAAAAAATAGATCCACATGGTGATAAGATGATCACCATATAACGATAACATGACAACTACATGACTATTGCGTAGCAAGTAAGGATGGCATGATCAAAAAAGTCATTGGTTCCTTTATATAAACACACACACTAGGTTATTGCACGTGCCACGCACATGCATGTTGCATTTTTGGCACGTGCATATTGCATTTTTTTAGGTTTTTTTACATAATAAAAATAATATTTAAATAAACATATATTTGAAAGGAAAAAAAAACGTTTGAAATTCTAAATTAGAAAGAAGATGTATTTTTATAAAAGATAATTAAAAATACAAGATTTAAATGAAATAGTGAAACCAAAAAGAAAAAAAATTAAAAATGAGAAAAATGAGGATCTATGTAAGAATTATATTTTGAAGCGACAAATCGAAAGGAAAAAATGATAACACTAAAATAAATAAAAAAATATTTAAATAATACTTAAGTGAAATTATAATGTAAAAACTTAACTGAGGCACACATAAGGAGAAACAAAAATGTTAAAATAGAGTTGAATTTGTGAAAAAAGTCTCCATAAAGAAATTTTAAAAAAATAGTTATAAAAGTCAAATTCTCAAAAGATGGAAGAAAATTATATAAATGAAAATACATTTCAAAAAAAATTTATCACAAAATAAAAGTAAGAAAAAAGAAAAATGTATTTGGTGGTATAAATTTTATAATAAGTGTTTAAGATTTTCAAGAAAAAGAGGGAAAAAATTGTAAGAAGATATAGAAGGGAAAAAATCTTGAGACAAAGGTTATAAAATATATATATATATATATATATATATATATATTAAAAACAAAAAGAGCAGAAGAAGCCGTAAAAGGAGAAGCAAAGAAGGAAAAAAAATTTATATATATATAGAAAGGGATGAAAGGCACGCCACTTGTAGGAATGAGGAGGAATGCAATTTGAGACTTAGATATATGTTAGATGTTAGATTAGATTATATTATATATATACACATATATAGGATAACTATCTTGTGCGGTGTATGTGTCCAGCAAGAGAGAGAAAGAGAGAGAGAGGAAGAGAGAGAAAGAGATGGTGCAACCCTATACGTTGTATCTTTGTCCACCTTCTTCCTCGTCATTGTCCCTTTTCGTATCCAATAGTCCCCAACTCCCCACCATATGTGTCCAGCAAAAAAGGGTTGCCACTGGACCCATGAGTCTACGTGTATATATATAGTAGTCTAAAGTATGTGTTATGCACATGTTGGATATTTTTTATAAAATTTATCTATATAAGGGGAAAATAAAATAACATGTTAAAAATTAGACCCACAAATTAAAAAAAAAAAACAAAGGACCTGAAAATAATTAAAAAAAAAAAGAGAGATAGAGACATAAAAAAAAATAAAAAAGATAAAAAGGCTTTAAAAAAAATTGATCAATACTAAAAAAGGACTAAATTGGAAAAGAAAAATGAGCCAAATACCAAAAAAAAAAAAATATATAAAAATTAAAGGAACCAAAATTAAATATAAAACACAACGAATGAAAATGCTTCAACAGTAAATTTTTTTCTTCTTTCTATATATAATTATTGTTATAAAAGGAATAAACAAACAAAGCAAATTAATAGCAAAACTGTAAAAGAGAAAAAATTAAAAATGATAACAAATTTAAAAAATCAAAAAGATAAAAGAACTAAAATGAAAAAAAAAGACCAATAAAAAAGGGACTAAATTGAAAAAAGAAATAAATTTTAGGGTGAAAAAGAAAAAAAAGAAATGAAAGACTAACAAAAATGATTTAAAAGGGATATGAAGGACTAGAAAAAGGAAAAAGAGAAAAAGAAAAACTAATTTAAAAGGGACCAAAATGGAAAAAAAAATAGTGTGAAAAAAAAGATTAAAAAAAAAAAGAAAGAAACACTACCGTTTTGGACGAAAATAGTTCCCGCCTTTCTCATTTATATATATAGAACATGTTAGACATTTTTTGAAAAAAAATTATCTACGTAAGGGAAAACTAAAATAATAAGTTAAAAAAATAGACCCACAAAATAATTAAAAAAAAAAAGAGAACAAAGGACCTGAAAATAATAAAGAAAGACATAAAAAAGATAAAAAAGATAAAAGGACTAAAATGAAAAAGAAAAGTTGATCAATACAAAAAAAGGACAAAATTGGAAAAGAAAAATGGGCCAAAAAAAAAATTAAAGGACCCAAAATTAAATATAAAACACAACGGATGGAAACGCTTCAACCGCAAATTTTTTTTTCTTTCTATATATAGCTATAGATATAGAAGAAATAGACAAATAAAACAAATTAATAGTAAAAACGTAAAAGAAAATATAAAAATGATAACAAATTTTAAAAACCAAAAATATAAAAGGACTAGAATGAAAAAAAGACTAATATAAAATGGGACTAAAATGAAAAAAATAAATAAATTTTAGGGCGAAAAGAAAAAAAAAGAAATGATGGACTAATAAAAGAAAAACTGATTTAAAAGGGATCAAAATGAAAAAAAAAAATTAAAATTTTAGGGTGAAAAAAAAAAAAAAGATGTGAAGGACTAAGAAAAAGAAAAAACTGTTTTGGTCCGACTGGACGAAAACAGTTCCTCCCTTTCTTATTTCTATGTAGTTTATAGACAAAATGTTACATAAGAGATTGAGATGGGTCAAACTTACAAACCAAACACAAACATGCTAAAAAAAAAAAAAAAAAGGGATTTAAGTTAAGTTCTTTGATGCTAATCAAGTTCATTTTGTTTTTATACATCTTATTATTTGCTTTTTCTTGCAGATCTCACCTCATGATCAGTTATGGGAAAAGTTCCTTAATTGATGCCATGGAGAAGCTTTCTGATGTAGGACGGAGGAGATAGATTAGAGAATAAAATAAAACACTTGGGGAGTAAATATCTTTAGTTAATTCATAATATCATTTTCTATAAAAATTACAAATACTCGTCCAATTTATAGACCAAAAATCCTAATAATAAATAAACTCTTAAAAATATAAAATTAGAATAAATATTAAATAATCCTAATAAAACTCAAATAATCCTAAAAGATAATCATGAAATAGAATAACTCAAATACTAAGATAATTCTAAATCATAATATAAAGAGAAATTAGGCAGGTAGCCATTTAGTCACGCTAAACAAAAATTTTCTCTTATGTTTTATTAAATTAGTGGAATAGCGAAATCAAGTAAATAGAATATTTGTATTTTCAGTTTTACCCCTGTTAAAACATAGCATGTTCAGAAGAAGAAGGAGACTGTTAAGTATGATTTGTGCCCTCATGAAATAAAGCATGATTCGTGGGAGGAAAATTGTTTATTTCGGTTTTACCACCTCTTAAAACAGAGCATGATTTCTGGGAGGAACATTGTTCGTCGCACCCATTTAATGAGAAGAAGAAGTAGGAGAATGAGGTTTCATCATGATATTTATATAGTAAAAGAAAAGGAAAATTATGTTCTCTTGAAAATTGGCTTAAAGTAACATTTTTTATCTTTTAGAGAATACAAAAAATGCTAATATATATAATCTGATTATCTAGTATTCCATTACGAAATCTCATAAACTAAAAACAAAAAATTGGAAAATCAAGAATCCATTAGTCATTTAATGATTGACCAAGTCAATAACTTATTAACTCTGGACTTTATCATGTCACACTCCCAAAAAACAACAACAAAAAGTTAAATCATTAGTTAAGACCATCTCCAATGCATTTGTGTACACCAATGCTATATTTATTATAAAATAGTGTGAAAAATAGCATTATCTAACTTTCTACTCCAATACATTATGCTATTTCTATATTTTGTTATTATTATTGTGCTTTGAAAGTTGTAAAAGTGAACATTTAGTACTTAAATAACAAAAAAATAAAAAAATTATAATAATTACATGAGACAACAACCAATAAGAATTAAAAGTGAAATTTGGCATGAGCTATATCTTGTGGCAAATTTGCCATAAAGTTTAGCATATGACAAATTTGATATAAAAGATAGCATTATATTTGAGAGCAAATTTTTTTTTTTTTTTTTTCATTTAAATGTCAAAATCTATCGTTGGCACACTAATTTAGCATTGCATTGAGATGCTCTAATGTTAGTCAATCTCTAATTGACTATTAGTCAACAAATGATTTACTCAAATTAATCACTTGTTAACTCTAGCCTTTATCATCTCAAACTCACAAAAAACAGAAACAAACAGTTAATCATTGATTAACCTTAGTCGATCACTAACTGACCGTTATCAATCATTGATTGACTTTAATTAGTCACTATTAACTCACAACTTTATTACCTAATACTTCACAAAAAAACAATAATAAACAATTAATCAATGATAATTTTAAAAAAATTAGGGTTTTTCTTATTTAAAAACAAATGCCCCGATCACTTAATTGATTCTAAATCCTTTCTCAAAATTCCTCAATTAATCAATTTCCAAACAGAAATTAATTTACCATTCACATCAATAAATAAGTAGTTAAGTTGAATGATTGGAGATGGTTGTGTGGCAGGAAATGGTGTAATAGTGCAACAAGAACTATAGTGGATGGCACAATGATTTGGCGACGATGGTTCGCACGATGGGTGGCGTGATAGTGGGTAGCGGTATTTGTGTGCAGTAGCAAGGAAGATTAATGGTGGTGGTGGTGGTGTTGGCGGTTGGACGCAGTTGTGAGGAAGAGTGATGTGGTTTCTGGATATCGTGTTTTTGCAGAAAAAGTTTGTGTCGGTTTTAACGGTTAAATAAGTTAAACAGGATATCGGTGTCATTTAACATACCTTAAGAGAAAAAGATTTTTTAACTAAATTTAAAAAGTTTGGGCCGTCCATTTAAAATGAGGCCTATATACCTCTGTACCCCTAATATAAATTCCTAGTTTTCTGATTTGTTCTTCATCATTCTCCCTTAGATGGAGAACTAGACTCCGACGAGAAAAAAGTCAGAAGAATCTTAAAGCGATAATATGAAAAGCAAAAAATAATCAGTCTCAACATGTGATTCTTGATAAGTCCTAGATATCAAGGACATAGCTAACTAATATTCCTGAAATGCTAAAACAACTACATTTTATCCAGCTTCTTGGGAAAAAATATTACGCAGTGCCTCATCTACAATCAATTAGCATGACACCCCGTAAATGAATATTATATTCGGCGGTTTTAATATAGTCCCCTAGATTTTAAATGTATCTATTTATATCCTATTGATTCTTCTAAATATTTGATCAATCAGTGATAGACAAATGGTCAATCATTTTACAATCATACCCATAAAAATTAAAGATAATGAGGGATTAAGGTCAAACTAAATAGCTGTTTTTAAGTAACATTTTTATTTAAAAAATTTTCTTTATAAAAATTAGAGGGATTAAATTACGATAGGTCCCGTGAACTTATAAATTCCCTCCTCCTCATTTTTCACTTTATCAAACTAACATGAGATTCCATTGTCCTCTCAAAAATCTCCTCTCCAACTTATTTTCTCTGTCTTTTCCACTCCACCAAACATAGGATTTAGGGTGCATTTACATGAAATTTTTTGGTCAAGGGGTATCCATGTAATTTTGGTAAACAAAGGGAGTTGCCAGTTCCAATTATAATTGCCCGTCTACCTTATTGACTAGATTAGTAGCATTGACACTTTTCTGTAGAATTAGTAGCATTGACTTTGGGCATCTCCGTCTGGGGTTCCTGGAATTTGTGGGTAATTCGCCAGCTTATATTCATAGCAATTTCGTTGTTAGGCGTGGTATCTATGCTTCTTTTTTGAGTACTTAAAAAGAAAAGAAAAGAAAAAAAAAATCTGTAGTGTATAAAGCTAAGCGAAGGAAGGCGTTTCTGCTCAAAGGTATGCTTTCCGTGTTGCCAGTGTGCTTAAAATCTCATTATTTGTTATTGTTTCGGTTTCAATTTAGTTTTATTCATTTCTTTTTCTTTTTGGGTTTTTATTTGGTTCGTTCTTCTCGTTTATTAGAAACAACATCATGTGCAATGAAGGGGAAATCGTTTAGCTAAACGTTTAAAGGAAGGAAATAATAATAAGAATAATAAGAATAAAGCCCCTTTAAGATACCATGACTAGATCTGTAGTGTTCGGAACTAATTTTGTGCTCGTATACTAAATTATTAGAGTTTTCGGTTTTGGGATAATAAACTTGATTGATTCAACTTACCTTTATGAGAGGGTTGACTTTTTTTTTTTTTTTTTTTTTTTTTTTTTTTAATTCTACTTGAAAGGTACAAAGCAAGCAATTCTCGAGATCTTGATCAGTAATTTGGGTGGACAAAGTTAAGAAAGTCTTTGAGTTTGTGGATTTATCGGCTATAACATGGCTGCTTCTTTTTCTCCACTCACTCCAGAGAAGTATGATGTGTTTGTAAGTTTCTGTGGTCAGGACACCCGTGACAGTTTCACAAGCCATCTTTATGCTGCTTTAATCCGAAGAAAAATTGAAGTCTATATTGGTGAAGGCAATCTTGAGAGAGGAGATGGCATTTCAGGTGGAATTCTAAAAGCTATTGAGGAGTCAAAACTTTCTGTGGTCATTTTCTCACAGCACTATGCGTCTTCATCATGGTGCTTAAATCAACTGTTGCAAATACTTCGATGCAAAGAAAATAGCGGGCAGATTGCCATACCAATTTATTATAAAGTGAACCCGTCACATGTAAGAAGACAACAAGGAAGCTACGGCATTGGACTTTCTACGCTTGAAAGACATTATAAGGACAAGGTGAATGAGTGGAGAAATGCCTTGACCGCATTTTCCAATTTATCTGGGTGGTGTTCGTCTGATATGAAGTAATTACTTCCATCTTCTGATTTTCAATTAGTATTTATAGATTTTATTCGACTAATTAAGCACCATGTGGGGAAACATATCCGCATTAGCTTTTGGTTATTTTCATTTACTTTTAATTTGAAAAAGTTGGGTTACAAACTGCTCAACATCATCACAATATATGATGATAATTCATCGATACATTATTTGTTATCTTTCTTTTAGTACATTTTCGTGTCCAATTGTCATTTTTCTTTTGTATGTGCCAGGCCTGAATCCCAATTAATTGATGAAGTTGTTCAAGATATTGTAAAGAAATTGCAGCTTGAGTTGCCAAGTGATGATTTCAAGGGCTTAGTCACAATTCATGAACATGTCAAAAAAGTCGAGTCATTGTTAGACATCAGCTCACCGAATGTTCAAATTGTGGGCATTTGGGGGGTGGATGGTATAGTTAAGACAACCCTTGCTCGTGAGCTATTCGAACAGCTCTACGATCAGTTTGAAGCTTGTTGCTTTCTTGAAAATGTCAACGAAAGATGGGAGAGAGACCAAGAAAAGCACCTTTTGCGAAGGCTTTTGTCTGAATTGTTGGTGGAAGCAAATGATCCACACATGGGCGCTATTCCTCTACAGACAGCAAACTTTGCTAAAGACAGGTTACAGCATAAAAAGGTGCTTATTGTTGTTGATGATGTAGACAAAAGAGAGCAATTAGAGATTCTTGTTGGAGATCGCGATTGGTATGGCCCAGGAAGCAGAATAATTATGACAAGTAGACATACTGAATTACTTGAAAATGGGGATGCAATATATAGACTCCCAGTTTTAAATCCTGCTGAAGGTATGGCTTCTACTTCTTTTGCTACCCTCACTCCAGAGAAGTATGATGTATTTGTAAGTTTTAGAGGTGAGGATACCCGTAACGGTTTCACAAGCCATCTTTATCATGCTTTAAGCCAAAGAAAAGTTAAAGTCTACGTCGATGACAATATTGGGAGTGGGCAAGAAATTGCAGCTGGAATTCTAAAAGCAATCGAGGAGTCAAAAATTTCTGTGATCGTTTTCTCAGAGTACTATGCATCTTCATCATGGTGCTTGGATGAACTCTTGCATATTCTTCGATGCAAAATAAATCTCGGGCAGCTTGTTATACCAATTTTTTATAACGTGGACCCATCACATGTAAGAAAACAACAAGGAAGCTACAGCATAGGACTTTCTCAGCTTGAAAGACGTTTTTATAAGGACAGGGTGAAAGAGTGGAGAGCTGCCTTGACCGCTTTGGCCCAGTTATCTGGGTGGATTTCAGCTCATACGAGGTAATTACTTCCATATTGTAATTTTTAATCAACATCGATGAGCTTTATGGGACTTAATTAGCACCGTATGAGGAAACATGTCCTCATTAGCTTTTGGTTATTTTCATTTACTCTAAATTTGAAAGGGTCAGGTTACTGATCGCTCGACGTCATTACTATATACGATGGTAATTCATCCATGTATTATTTATCTTTCTTCTAGTACATTTTTGTTGCCCATTGTCATTTGTCTTTTGTATGTGCTAGGCCGGAATCCCGATTAATTGATGAAGTTGTTCAAGATATCATAAAGAAATTGCAGCCTATGTCCCCAAGGGATGAATTCAAGGGCTTAATTGGAGTTCATGAACATATCGAAAAAGTGGAGTCATTGTTAGACATCAGCTCACCAACCGTTCGCATTGTGGGCATTCGGGGGGTGAGTGGTATAGGTAAGACAACCCTTGCTCGTGAGCTATTCGGACGGCTCTACCATCAATTCGAAGCTTGTTGCTTTCTTGAAAATGTCAAAGAAAGATGGGAGAGCGGCCAACAAACGAACCTTTTGCGAAGTCTTTTTTCTGAATTGTTGGAGGAAGCAAATGATCCACACATGGGCGCTATTCCTCTAGAGACAACAAACTTTGCTAATGACAGGTTACAGCATAAAAAGGTGCTTATTGTTGTTGATGATGTAGACAAAAGAGAGCAATTAGAGATTCTTGTTGGAGATCGCGATTGGTATGGCCCAGGTAGCAGAATAATTATGACAAGTAGACATACTGAATTACTTGAAAATGGGGATGCAATATATAGACTCCCAGTTTTAAATCCTGCTGAAGGTATGGCTTCTACTTCTTTTTCTACCCCCACTCCAGAGAAGTATGATGTGTTTGTAAGTTTCAGAGGTCAGGACACCCGTGACAGTTTCACAAGCCATCTTTATGCTGCTTTGATCCGAAGAAAAATTAAAGTCTATATTGGTGAAGACAATCTTGAGAGAGGAGATGGCATTTCAGGTGGAATTCTAAAAGCTATTGAGGAGTCAAAACTTTCTGTGGTCATTTTCTCACAGCACTATGCGTCTTCATCATGGTGCTTAAATCAACTGTTGCAAATACTTCGATGCAAAGAAAATAGCGGGCAGATTGCCATACCAATTTATTATAAAGTGAACCCGTCACATGTAAGAAGACAACAAGGAAGCTACGGCATTGGACTTTCTACGCTTGAAAGACATTATAAGGACAAGGTGAATGAGTGGAGAAATGCCTTGACCGCATTTTCCAATTTATCTGGGTGGTGTTCGTCTGATATGAAGTAATTACTTCCATCTTCTGATTTTCAATTAGTATTTATAGATTTTATTCGACTAATTAAGCACCATGTGGGGAAACATATCCGCATTAGCTTTTGGTTATTTTCATTTACTTTTAATTTGAAAAAGTTGGGTTACAAACTGCTCAACATCATCACAATATATGATGATAATTCATCGATACATTATTTGTTATCTTTCTTTTAGTACATTTTCGTGTCCAATTGTCATTTTTCTTTTGTATGTGCCAGGCCTGAATCCCAATTAATTGATGAAGTTGTTCAAGATATTGTAAAGAAATTGCAGCTTGAGTTGCCAAGTGATGATTTCAAGGGCTTAGTCACAATTCATGAACATGTCAAAAAAGTCGAGTCATTGTTAGACATCAGCTCACCGAATGTTCAAATTGTGGGCATTTGGGGGGTGGATGGTATAGTTAAGACAACCCTTGCTCGTGAGCTATTCGAACAGCTCTACGATCAGTTTGAAGCTTGTTGCTTTCTTGAAAATGTCAACGAAAGATGGGAGAGAGACCAAGAAAAGCACCTTTTGCGAAGGCTTTTGTCTGAATTGTTGGTGGAAGCAAATGATCCACACATGGGCGCTATTCCTCTACAGACAGCAAACTTTGCTAAAGACAGGTTACAGCATAAAAAGGTGCTTATTGTTGTTGATGATGTAGACAAAAGAGAGCAATTAGAGATTCTTGTTGGAGATCGCGATTGGTATGGCCCAGGAAGCAGAATAATTATGACAAGTAGACATACTGAATTACTTGAAAATGGGGATGCAATATATAGACTCCCAGTTTTAAATCCTGCTGAAGGTATGGCTTCTACTTCTTTTGCTACCCTCACTCCAGAGAAGTATGATGTATTTGTAAGTTTTAGAGGTGAGGATACCCGTAACGGTTTCACAAGCCATCTTTATCATGCTTTAAGCCAAAGAAAAGTTAAAGTCTACGTCGATGACAATATTGGGAGTGGGCAAGAAATTGCAGCTGGAATTCTAAAAGCAATCGAGGAGTCAAAAATTTCTGTGATCGTTTTCTCAGAGTACTATGCATCTTCATCATGGTGCTTGGATGAACTCTTGCATATTCTTCGATGCAAAATAAATCTCGGGCAGCTTGTTATACCAATTTTTTATAACGTGGACCCATCACATGTAAGAAAACAACAAGGAAGCTACAGCATAGGACTTTCTCAGCTTGAAAGACGTTTTTATAAGGACAGGGTGAAAGAGTGGAGAGCTGCCTTGACCGCTTTGGCCCAGTTATCTGGGTGGATTTCAGCTCATACGAGGTAATTACTTCCATATTGTAATTTTTAATCAACATCGATGAGCTTTATGGGACTTAATTAGCACCGTATGAGGAAACATGTCCTCATTAGCTTTTGGTTATTTTCATTTACTCTAAATTTGAAAGGGTCAGGTTACTGATCGCTCGACGTCATTACTATATACGATGGTAATTCATCCATGTATTATTTATCTTTCTTCTAGTACATTTTTGTTGCCCATTGTCATTTGTCTTTTGTATGTGCTAGGCCGGAATCCCGATTAATTGATGAAGTTGTTCAAGATATCATAAAGAAATTGCAGCTTATGTCCCCAAGGGATGACTTCAAGGGCTTAATTGGAGTTCATGAACGTATCGAAAAAGTGGAGTCATTGTTAGACATCAGCTCACCAACCGTTCGCATTGTGGGCATTTGGGGCATGGGTGGTATAGGTAAGACAACCCTTGCTCGTGTGCTCTTCGAACGGCACAAACATCGGTTTGAAGCTTGTTGCTTTTTGGGAGATGTCAATAGAAAATGGGTGAAAGGCCAAGAAAAGTACTTGTTGAGAGATCTTATTTCTGAATTGTTGGAGGAAGCACATGATCTACATATGGGTGCTATGTCTCTACGATCAAAAGTCAAGTTGCTGAGTAAAAAGGTGCTTATTGTTCTTGATCATGTAGACAAAAGTGAGCAATTAGAGATTCTTGCTGGTGATCGTAATTGGTTTGGCTCTGGAAGTAGAATAATTGTAACGAGTAGACATTTTGAATTACTCAAGAATCATGATGCAATTTACGATGTCCCGGGATTAAATCCCGCTGAAGGTTTGCAGCTCTTTGATCAACTTGCTCATAGGACCGCTAACACGAAGGATCATCTCCAGTGGTCAAGCTCGGTGGTAAATTATGCTAATGGCCTTCCTTTAGCTATTAAGGTTTTGGCTTCACAGCTTAATGGCATGAGCTTAAAACTTGGGGAAAGTGTACTCAGGGAGTTGGAAGATGTCCTAAACCCCTTGATTCATGAAGTACTGAGAGTGAGTTATGATAACTTGGATGAAAACATGAAGAGCATTTTTCTTGACTTAGCATGTTTCTTTGAAGGGGATGACAAAGATTTTGCAAAAAGAATACTTGATGGATGTGGGTTTTCTGCGGATCGAGGAATAAATTATCTAACTGACAGGTCTCTTATAACGATCACAGATTCTAACAAGCTGTTAATTCGTAGTTTGAATATTGAAATGGGCAAGGAAATTGTTCGGCAACAATCCTTAAGAGAACCTGGAAGGCGTAGTAGATTATGGCAGAGTAAAGATATCTATCATGTCTTTAGAAAGAATACAGTAAGTTTCGAATGCATTACATTTCTTTTGTTAAATTAAATTGTGTGAATTTGCTAAAGAAGAAAAGAAGAGAAAGGACAGTATCCTTCTGACATAGGATAGCTGGAAAGAATGAATTATTAAGAGAGAGACACAAAAGAGGAACTAGAGCAAGAAGAGAAAGAGTGTAGAATTTAGAGAGAGGAGAAAACTAGACTTAAAATTACTTTATAATATTCATGTGTATATGTTTATGATATGGCCATATCTGTAGGAACCGGGAGAAGGGCATCACATTACTATTCACACTCACACATATGTATATTTGAATAAAGTTTGCTAATTTTCCGTTCCTCTTGGTTTCAAGGCAACTGCAAATATTGAAGGCATTTCTGTAGATATGTCGTGGAGTAGTGAGCTCACTGAGCTGTACTTGAGTCCCACAGCCTTTAAGAAGATGGTTAACCTGCGAATACTCAAGTTTCGTAACCGTTTTCTGAAGCGCAAATTACAGTTTCGTCAAGGTCTTCGGTTCCTCCCTGATGCTCTTAGATATCTTTACTGGGATGGATACCCTTTCGAGTCTTTGCCCCTAGAATTCTGTGGAAAGAATCTTGTTGAACTGAAAATGCAATACAGCAACGTCAAGCAGCTCTGGGAAGGAATCCAGGTATAGTAATTAACTTTTATCAAGTCTAGTTCTTTGTTTTGAAGTACAAAGTAAACCTGGACATTCCTATTTTGTTTGCAGTGCTTGGAGAACTTGAAAGCAATTGATCTCAGTTATTCCAAGCAGCTGATTCAAGTCCCAGATCTCTCTCAAGCACCAAACATCGAGAGTGTTACTCTGAGTTACTGTGTATGTTTGCGAGAAGTTCCGTTGTATTTCGGCGGTCTTGAAAAGCTCACTTCTCTGAATCTCAAGGGCTGCTCGTCTCTTGACAAGGTTTCAGCACTTCCAGAGAATGTAATAAATGTGAATCTGAAACGTTGCGAAAGTCTGAAGAGTCTGCCTAGCAACATTTACACTTTGAAATCTCTTAGGCGTCTTGAACTGGCTGGTTGCTCAAAGTTTGATTACTCCAAAAAGTTCTTGGAGTTCTTGGACAATTTAAAGCACAATTTGGAAAACTTGAATTAAATGTTTGGAATTGAGATTCTGTTGTAGACTAGTATTAAGTTTGAGCACAATAGTTGCATCAACTGATCTATATTCTATGAGCATTATTATTTAGGGTGGTTTGTTTGTTTGTTTGGGTTTTTTTTTGGTGCATTTTTATTTCTACAATCCAAATTTTAAGTAAAGATGGGATGCTATGAAATGTCATCGGGTATTAGCGTCTAAAGGTTTTACTAATGAGCTATTAAGCACTTTCTGATCTACTTAAAATTTACAGCAACAACCTTTAAACTCATGTTAGTATTTGATTCTATCATCTTTTCATTAAAAATGTCTTTGACACTTTTTTTTTTTTTTTTTTTTTTTGGGGGGGGGGGGGGGGGGCGTGTGTAAAGTCTACGATATATTAATTCTAGGATCACACATAATCACATAACCGGAAAGAATGGAAAGAATTAGCAGCATTTTTCGCCTAGACTTACAAAAGAAGAAACAAACACGTCAATGACCAAGCAAATTAAACAATGGATCCTATTTCCCCTCCTAATTAGCCTCCTCTTTTACGATAATAACATCATCACCATCATCATCATCAACATCATCAACCTTTTCCTAATCTGTAATTTGCTTAATCCCCTTCTCTACTAACCTTCTTCTCAAAAAAAAAAAAAAAATCCCGTCAAAGCCAATGTCCGGCCATGCGACCGCAGAACTTACAGTATCCGATGCCACCGCCGCCAATCCTTCCCGGTCGGATTCTTTCTCCAAAGTCCGAAAAGCCATCCAATCGCTCTCCACCATCCTCCCCTCAATCCCTCCCTCCCTCTCCTCCTCCTCAAACCCCTCCTTTTCCCTCCTCCACGACCCGGAGATCTCCACCTACATCTCCGCCCTCCTCTGCCGCCCCTCCGCCGGAGCCGGCGATGACAACCTCTGCCGCTGGCTCTACGAAGCCTTCCAGTCCGGCGACCCCGGCCTCCACCTCGTCGTCCTCCGCTACATTCCCCTCCTCGCCGGCGCGTACCTCTCACGCGCCACCCTCCGGCGACCCCTCGCTGGCTTCGAGGCCGTACTCCTCGCCCTCTACTCGCACGAGACCACCTCACGCGCCGGCCAACCCGTCACCGTCAACGTCCCGGACGTGTCCCTCCCGAGCCTCTACCACGAGCCGACGTCACCGGCAAAGAGCAACTCGACCACTCTCAATCTGGCCGTCGTGTCCCCGACACTGGAGCCCCACGGCACGGTGAGGGCCACGCGCCGGGCGCGGATCGTTGGCGTCGCTTTGGAGCTTTACTTTGGGAAGATCAACGAGATGCCCAAGAGTTCCAAGATTGATTTCTGCGAGTTTTTGCAGGGTTTGGGCGGGTGATCGAGATGGTCATCACAGTCAACGGTCTGATCCGAGCCAAGTGGGAGATACTGACGGTGGTGATGAGGTCGAGCTGGGGAAGCATATTCCTCTACCGTGGGAGCTGCTGCAGCCGATTCTGAGGATTTTGGGGCACTGCGTGATGGGAAGATGGGCAAATGACAAGGAGGTTTTTGATGCTGCCAAGGAGGCGTGTAGGAGTTTGCACGTAAGAGCCATGCATGATACTAATGCCAAGGCGATTTTGGCGACTGAGAGTTTGATTAGGCTTGGGAATAATATGAGTTTTGAAATGGAATTACCAAACGGGAATGGGTGTGTTGATCCTCATGAAATTCCTACCACCAATGTTGTCACACTTAATTAGGTTATAAATACACATTCTTTTCTTAATTTGGGACGAGATTCAAAACCTACATCTTTTATCAGAGTTGATATAGTATTATCACTAAATTTAACCATTATAAATATGTTAGTATATCCCTCTCTTTAACGAAAGTAATTTATTGGTTGTTTTGGGTTTACTTTATAGTTTTTGTCGCACAAAATATGGATGAAGATGTCTCATACACAAGTCATGAACTCATGAGCATGATATTTGTGTTCGTTTTCTTTTAAAATAAAATTGGAATAGCTTGCTTATAAATAACAAGAATACTTTAATAAGAGGTAAAATAAATGTTATGTATTGCATTTTTATAATTGTTATATTTTGTGTGGTTTCAATTTCATTAATTTTAGGTATTTGCTTTCTGGTTATCTTAGTTTTAAACTAAGATATTTTTTAGTAAAGTATGAAAAACTGTACGAATATATATATATATATATATATATATTATTTTTGGTTCTTGTTTGATCGAAAGGATCCGTTATATCTTGGAACGAGAGGTGGAGGGAGGTGGGGACGAGAGGGGATCTGCCCCTATGGATTTTTAGTAAATTCCATTTTAGCCCCTAAAATTAAGGACTCATTATAATTTTTCTCCTATGATGGTGCATTTACAATTTGTTCGTTTATTTGCCCTACTAAATTTTTAAAAAATTTCTACATTTGCATAATTTTTAAGAAAACTTTAAACTTCACTCAAATATTCTGTTTTTAAGTACTCAATTAAAATATAGTATATCAAACAAATGAAAACCAATTATACTACTTTAGAAATTCACAATTTTTTCCTTAAAAAAATTCACAATTTTGTGAATTCTAAACTTTAAAATTAAATTAACCTTTATTACAAGCTTAGTTCATTTAAAATAAATAAATAAACGAAAGATCCAAATCCATAAAAAGATATCAAAAGATTTTACCATGGCAGTTTTGGTTCAAATTTGTTGTTTAATTCACACCCATTTATAAAATTTTCTGGCTGAGCAACAATATTAAAGGTCTCAAGATTTATCAGTTTTTTTAAGTACATAATATGAAAAAAAAAGTTGTAAACTTTTAATTGGTTTATAACCTTTTATAAATAACTTTATCGATTGAAATTTGAAACTTGTCAAAAATAATTTTTTTGAAGAAATTTGAAACTTCTCAATTGAATAAATAAGTTAACTAAATAAATTGGAATCCTCCAATATATTAATTATTTAGCCAAATTTTGGGAAAAAATAAAATCAAATTAGAAAAAGAAATTATATGAAAATATTTAGAATGCTTAAAAAAGAAAGTAAATAAATAAAAAAAAGGACAAAAAGGATAATTACATGGTGAGATTAAAATAAAAATGTATTAGCTTAAAGTCATCGAGAGAATATTTACAATTTAGTCTTGTTTGTACTTCGTGGCACTCTATAGCAAAGGATAATCAGAGTAATTTTGTGAAAAATCTGAGACATCATGAAGTTCCAATGCTTTTGGATCAGAAATTCTTAGAAAATAAGGTATTACTTCCGTGGATTGGTAGACGCACTGGTTGCTCGTCAGAAGGATATGGTTAGTCACTATTGATAATAAATTTGGGGTGATACTCTTCAAACCTTTTTTGGTTAGTGAAGGAAATGATCATATTATTCACCTTCCTCCTTTGTTTCCTCTTCCACGGACTGCAGGATATTCAACTGATGGTCTTGAATCTTACGTCTTCAAGGTTACGACATTTACACCGGATCCTGTAGATATATATATATATATATGAATGACGTAATTTGTGTGGCTATATTTGGGTATTCTCGAGAATTGGCTTATATTAGACCTGCTACAGAGAATAAATGGATTCGTGTTACCGGTTCAAAGCATATTTCATTTCATGATGTGGGGTATTACAACAATCAATTTTATGCTCTAACTCGTGAAGGTAAACTTTTTCTCTTTTGTGGTATCTTATAATTGGAGAATATATTTAATATCAGCAAAGCGTCCAAGATGTAGAAGGAGAGGATAAATTTTTTGTGACAAGAGATATCCGGTGGAATCTTGTGGGGGAGCTTCTGCAGGTTCAAAGATATTCAGAAGAAATTCAAAGTCTTCAAATTCAATTTTGAAACATATACATGGGTTAAGATGGAAAGTTTAGGTGATGTTGCTTTATTTTTAGGTAGTAATAACTCTATATCTGTCATGGCTTCTGATTTTGCTGGGATGCCAAAGGAATAGTATATACTTTACTCATGATAGGGATGCCCTTTTTGGAAGTGGACCTTGGGACTTTGGTGTGTATAATCTTGAGAGTGGAAAGATTACTAGTTTTGGCATGAATGTGGCAACATTTGCCAAAATGTGTATGGGACCAATTTTTGTTGTACCTCCACTCAGTCCATATTAGTACTTTCAAAATTTTACGGTCTTTTTAATTTATTATCTTTCGTTTTGATGAGATAAATTTGATTTCTTTTAAGTTATTTATTTCTATAAATAATGGAATAGGTTTTTGCTTTTACTGTTCAAATAATCGTGCCTAATGTCTTGCCTTGTTTTAATGATGTGAAAATTAAAGAATGTAACATCACAGTGTTTTTAATCGTTATAATTTCGTCAAGTTTTGATTTTGTTAATTTTATGTATTTTTTTTTTCTAATTATCATAGATATCTAAACAACGAGAATTTTTCATTAAGGTATGAGACAATTGAATCTGAATGTAGATGCTACGATGAAGTCGAGGTATGGTTTTGTTGGCATCGGGGCTATTATTTGTGGTTCTCACGGTGGTATGGTGGCATGCTTGGCCTAGCAGTTAATTGAATTTGTCTCCCCTCATGTGGCGAGTATATTGCTCTTAATTAGGGAGGGATTGTAGTTCGCCGCTTCTTGTGGTTTGGTAGTTTCGCTTGCTAAATCAGATGCGTTCAATGTCTTCCAAACTGTTAATTCGCCATCTTGGCCAATTTATCAATTTAGAATGCTTGAAAAGGCAAAATTAAAAAAAAATTAAAAAATAAAATGGACATGAAAGAGAAACGTGAACAAGGGGAATAGTTGATATTAAAATAGAAAGGAATACACCCCCTCAAAAGTAGTATATGGCTGTATATGTGATTGGCTTATGTTTTTCTATTATTTTTGTCGACAAACTTCTTTTTTTTTTTTTTTTTTTTTTTTTTTTTTAGGAACTACGATTTTTTTTAATCGATCTTTTCCCTTTTAAATTTTTAAGAAGAAATTTTTATTGGGCTTTTCTTTAGAATTTGACAACCAGAAGTCTAGAACAATAATCATTCATTCACGAAATCTTAAATAGGAAAGGGGAATGCAAATTTATGTTCTCTTTGGTGTTGTTTTATATGAATTTTGCAGAAGAAGACAGAATAAACGGAATTTAGAAATTAGAACTAGACTTCCTAATGTTTTTAGGATTATATTTATGATTAAATTTTTTTTACCTATGAATAGGGTCATGCTCTCAAATATTGGAGACGTATAATTTTAACCCAGATTGAATATTAATTTGTGAATGATATTACTGAACATTATTTCCAGTTGATTAATTAATTAGCCACAATTCTTTTATTTCTCCCAATCTAGAAAAAAGCATCCTTTTTTTTTTTTTTTGTTATTCAAAATAATCTACACTATCTAGTCCTTAGCTTTGGCATCTCTTTCTGTGATTGGGTAGATTATATAGAGTTGCACTTTATCGGAGCTTATAATCGCAAAAATATTGTTTTTCTTTTTTTGTTTCTTTAGATGATTACCGTAATTGATTCTGCAAACAGAATATAAAGTCAATAGGTTCTTCAATTTATCGAACCGTGTGTTTTTGTTCCCTTGAATAATTTCTAATTTCAAGAAAAAATAAGTTAACTAAAATTAATGACCTTCAAGGTTTTTTGTCCTTTCTTTTTTTTTTTTTTTTTTTTCCGGTTAATTTACCATGTCTTAGTAGTCTTTTTATAATATTTAAAAAAATTTACTCATCTTTAGAAGCTTCATCTTACTTCGTCCGAGAAGGGTTTTTATTTTTGGTCCTTCTGATTGGTTGATATGAGCAAAATCTCATAGATCAATTAATACAACTACAGTGTGTTTCTTTGTATTGTTTTGGGAATGCAAAATCAGACACCTTCCTTCCCCGTTTCATTTAAAATGATAAATTAACATTTGACAACACGTGTTAACAAAATAATCCTCAAATCAAAATTGTTTACAAATTGACCCCCAAATTGCAATTTACAATCCATTGGTAATAATGGTAACAATCATCCTATTAGGTGCTAAACTTGTGCTATTTTGAATCACACATTCAACTCTAAGCTTGTGTTTGGTGCACCGGTTTAAGTTGGAATTTTTTTATTAAAGTTGATTGATTTTTCAAAAAGTACTGTAAATTTTTGTTGACTTAAAGAACAAAACAAAAAACAAAAAACAAAAAACAAAAAGTGAGATGAAAAACTTAGATTCAAACTAATGCATCAAACAAGCTATTATATAATGTAATACTCTAAAATATACCTCCATTTTTATCAATTCACCCACTCATTTTGGTATCCATTCGTTCATTTTTTTAATTTATTTTTATCGATCTCATCACATACTCACTCTTATTAATCCATATCAGCATGACTACTGAACTGTAAATAATCCAAACATATTTTATTTAAATACAATAGTTAAAGAGGATATCCAAACACATTAAAATACATTTATTACATCACAATATAATACCAAGTGAATATATGATCAAAATGAATCATTATTATATGGATTTCCTAATGAAACTGTACCTCTAAATGAAAAATCAAGTAGGCTTCCAAATCCAATGCATATATTATTTAAATTAGCAAATATGCATATTTATGCTAGTAGTTTGTAACCGGCATGCAATCTCCATATCAGTAAAAATTAGATTTCATAAATTTATACAATTGTAAACCAAGTGCAAAAGACTCTAAGCATAAATGCTTTATTTACTATTAGATGCTAAACTATAAAGGCACCAAAATAATTGATTATCCGTCAACAACAACAACCACAACAACAACAACAAAAAAAAAAAAACAATAAAACAAAAAAAAAACAATAAAACAAAAAATAAATAAAAATAAATAAAAATAAAAAGTGAACTAAAAAACAGCTAAATCACTTAGGGGGTGTTTGGTGTGTAAGTTTGAGTTAAGATTTGTAAGTTTAAATAATAAATTTTTTTTGAATTTTTTTGAATTTTCAGAAAAGACAAACAACTTTTTGAGGAAAAATACAAAAAACATGATGGAAAAAGTACAGTTTAGTTTAAACAGAGTTTTTTGCCAAACAAGGCCTTATGTATAATTCATTGGTCAAATCAATGTTGTCTTTCTTGAATGACTGTTTTGTACTATTTTATCTTATATATGCTTCTCCGCCATGGGGATGGTTGAAAAAGTTTAAAAAGCTAAGAAATTTTGTAATAAATATTGAAATCTTACGGCCTTTTATGTAAATAAAATAATTCTTTTAGAAGGAGTTTTAAAGATGTGGGTTGCCCCTATATTCTTAGTCAATTGTTTTATTTCTTTCTATCCATTCAAAGTGAGACACCTCTAGAATAAGCGACTATATTATTTTGTTAGTTAATCAAAGATAAAATGACAGACATATCTAGCTACGGTGAAAAGCTAAAAACTTTTGAAACTTTTAAGATTCTTCAAAAGCAGTAAACAGCTAAGAATTTTGAAACAAATATCAAAAGCTTACGGTCTTTTACGTAAATAAAATATTTCTTTAAGAAGAATGAGTTTTAAGGGTGTGTGTTGCCATTTATATTCTTGGTTAATTGTCTCGTTTCTCTGTACACATTCAATGTGTGACACCTCTAATATAAGCCACTATACTATTTTCTCAGTTGGTCAAAAGGAAAATGACAAAGAGATTCAGCTGTGGTGAAAACTTTTGAAACTCTTGAGAAAAATTTGCTGAAGAAGTTGGGATTTTGGTTGATTAAGCGAGAGAGACGAGAATGAAAATTTTGCATCATTCAGGACCTATATCTTCAATCTAATTTGTTATTTCGGCGCCTTTCTTTCTTCAAGGAAAGAATACCATTACCAAGGGTGGCCATGGAGGCTGCTAGTGGTGGAAACAAAGTAGAGTTGTCTTACTATCAGTAGTACAGATAAACACGACAGCTTCCTTTACTCGGAGACGAAGTGAAATGAAACCCCAAATCATTATAACGTTCTCAAATGCAGGAACAAGAGGCGTAAATAACAAACCAGGTGATAATAGATTCTAGGATAACATTAGACTAAGACGCGGGTTTTCAATGATGCAAATATTAACATTGTTTTCTATCCAGAAAATACATATATATATATTTATATATATATATACACATTCTCCATAGCAATACTTATTTTGAGAGTATTTAGTCGTAGAAAATTCCAACTTCTTTGGAGTTCTCAAGCATTAGACGTTCATTGAATTTTGTTGAATTTGTTGGGTGTTATTTTACGCCCATAAGAAAAATATATCTTCTATTAAAGAGGTTTGGATCTTAATGTATTTAGAGCACCTGAAGCATCAACACCCAGAATACCAAGATTTGTAGTACCAAGAGTCGGTACACAAAAGGTCTTTTCAAGAAAGAAATATCAAGAACTATAATTATTTTTAAGACACTTGACGTTCTGAGTTAATGTTAAATAATTCATTTGACGGTTACAAGCTTAAATCAATTTATTATATTAAAGGGAGAATTAAACTGCTTCATTCTCGTTGAATTATAAATTCCGTCGCATTTAGAGAAAAAAAGACAAACACAATTTTCAATTCAATGCATTGAGGCAATCAACCGGACTCCGGTTTTTGTTATATAGTTCTTAAAATTCTCTTGTATTTTTTGGGTTCTTGTTTAATGTTCTTGATTATTCTGTTGGTTTAATCATGTTTTTAAGTTCAGAAACGTTAAATTGGTGTTGAATGAAATTTTGCTACAAGAGAATTTACTAGCCTTTCTCTCAATTCTTCTTATGTGAGTATGATTACATTTAATATTAGAAAGGGTTAGTGGTGCTGCAAGTTACAAACTTAAGTGAGCGGCCTTTTTTTTTTTTATCTCGATTTAATTTTTTGCATGCGAAAATCTACTTGAAATAAAATTTTTATTATAATAATGGTCCAACCGTGAACTTTCACACATTTTGATTGAACAGAACCTGTCATACATACAAGACAGCTTATTTAGTGCAACTAGAAATATAGCCCTAAAAACTTGTAGAAGAATATCTGTCACCCATATTTGTAGAAAATCTTGGCTAACCAATTCGATTTTTGCAGTGTTCCATGAATATTTATTATTTAAAGCACGAAAATTCTGACACGGATCATGAAAAAAAAAAAACATACTGATTGGGGAAAAGTTTTGAACCTTTAAAGTTTTATTAGGTTCTAATAAGTTGTCTCTGTTTTTTTTTTTTTTTTTTTCTCTCTGTTTTTTTTTACATGTTTTTTATGTTATCTGATGGTTAGTGATATTTGCAAAATCGTGTTCTACCACGAAGCTCCAATAAAGAGGAAAAACAGAAAAATGGAAATGAATCACATACAAGTGAGATACACAGAACAAACCAGGGACAAAATTAAAGGATAAAGTTTTTAGAGGAGCTTATAAATGGATAATCAATTTTTAGTGACGGCAAAGTAAAAAAAAATAAAAAATGTAATATTTTTAAGGCATGTTTGAGAGAATTTTTGAAAACAGAGTTTTGATGTTGAGACTTTTAGAGTTGAAATAAGTTTTGGAAATAGGAGTTTGTGATTATAACTTTTGGAGAAAAAGTTTAGAAGTTGTGTATTAAGTGGAAGAATAATTGATTTTTTTTTTTTTTTTTTTGATGATTTGGGAAGTGTGTTTTGTTGATTTTTATATATATAAAAAAAATCGTGATAAAAATAATTTTTGGAAAAATCTTGGAAATCATAAAAGTTCCCCAAACGTGTATTTACAAATCCCCCAAGCCAGGCCTAAATATAAAATTTTGAAAAATAAAATAAAATAAAAACAAAAATCTCCACTCGGCCATTGGAGGCTACACCACAAAAAATACCATTGTTCTCATTTCTAGTTGGAACACATGAACAAGTAAGAAATTTGCTTTCGAGAAACCCAAAAAGAAAAGAGAAAAAATACCAAAAATTAGAGGGACACAAGGATATCTGGAAACCAGAGAATAATGGAAGTGAAAAAGAAAAGAATGACCACTAATTGGGGTCTGAAACGCCCGAAACTTCCACCTAGCTAAATACATCCCCAACAACTCCACCAGGGACTAAAATTTTGTTCCTATTTATACAAAAATATCTTAGGCATGATTTTACAAGGCAAATTCTCCAATTACTTTGACATAATTAATGTACACACAAACCCTACATTAAAATGAAGCACATTAAGCATAATTCCTTTTCAAGTCTCATCGTTAGTAGTCTACCCAATCCCGATCACGAATACATCAGCGTAAATAATACAAGTCCATCTGCGTTGATGATGCAGAAAGAGGTCATGTCGTCGATTCGCTCTCTCTCCTCAGCAACTCCTGCAGAAAAGTTATTCATTGAAAATAAAATAACTCGCGGAAAATTCTAACCAATGTAACCGCTGATTTCATACTTTTGTCATGCACGGTCAAGAAGTATATTGCAACCAGAGTTTCCTTTTTCAAATAGTGATTCAAAATGTCTGTTTATTTTACCTCCATAGATCATGTTTCGCAAACTTATTATCCAAATAAAGAGAACGTTAGAATTATAAATACCCATTTGGTAGCAGCAAGCGAGGCCCTTTGTCTCTCTTTCTTCTCACGCAAGCATTCCCCGCACCAGCTAGAGAATTCTTTCTGATACTTCTTCATCTCTCTGAAGACCGAACTATACACAGATTACGAAATATGAGTCTATGAGAAACCACTGGAATCATCCTTTAAACCCCATATTCACATCCAATCAAATAAGAAAGTCGGAACCATAAAAGATTTTCGTCATAATACTTCATATACAGAAAGTATGAATACGAGCTCTTTCCCTGTCCCAAAAAATTTGAAGATAGAATAGTATACAAAATGACATATAGGCTATAACTTTAGGTTAACTTCTTACAAGATCTAGAATATAAGTTGTAGGAGAAATGGGGGTACTTGAAAGGACGAAAGACATGAATACCTTCTGCACCATAGAAGTAAGTTGATTCGATGACCTGATGTTGTGGCTCTAGCACCGTGTCGATGACGTCCACGATGAAGCACAGCTCGCCCTGGGGCATGGGTGTAATCAAAGATCTCCTGCTTACGAAAAAGATACATAAAAACATTTACAACCAGTGAACTACTTAACATAAATAGCTGGAAGCAAGGACACCATCGAAAGGAGCATATTTGTTGTTGTTTCGGTTTTCCAACTAAAAACATCACCATACCTCAGATTGACTCCCAGTATTTACATGTTTATCACATCTTGTGCCTCGAAAAAACAGTTCTCCTCCTAAAAACTGCTTACCCAAGCACACATTTAAAGTCACTTCTGAGTCATCGACATGAAAACCTACAAAAAAATAATTATTTTTAAGATGACAATGCTTGTGAAAAAAGAGAACGAGGAACTAGAACATAGAATTTTTGCTGCAATGCTACTCTGTTCTCGGCATACTACAGCAACTAATTACATTTTAACAGAGTAATGCATATATATAAATTACGTAGGCAACTAACACTGAAATCTTAACTAAATAGGTCAAAAGACAAAGACAAAAATTATGAAAGATAATAAACAAGCAAACACAACAACCTAGAATTTGACAACCGCAAAGATAAACAACCAACAAGGGGCATAAATGGAAAGGGCATGAATGAATAGATTAGCTTTATCCTTAGACGTGTGTGTGCGTGCATTGAAATTAAGGCAATCCAATAAACTGCAGAACCTTAGATTCTGACGTGCTTCTAAACACATAGCAATTAAGGCAATCCAATAAACTGCAGAACCTTAGATTCTGACGTGCTTCTAAACACATAGCATGAGGATTTTTAAAAACTATAAGTAAATTGGAAGCTATAATCAGTAGTTACTCGGGATCTGCCTTCCATACTAAAAGGTCATATATTCCATATTTCTCAAAGTACAGAGAAATTTCAATGGCTTTGATCTTGCAAAAGACCAGTTAAAGATCCCCTGCTCGTTAACTACCGCATATAACCCTATCATCATATCCCCCTTTGTCACTAACTCCATGTTTTTGTATCCAATACTCTCCCAGAAAAGAAAAAAAAAAAAAAAAAAAATAGAGAGAAAGGTAAGTACAAAACTTCTGTACCACCTCTGAATCTCAATTACTAAAATTTGTGATAAAGCACCAGGCTCCAAGACAAACTCGCAGACAAACTACTTGACCCGTATCACTGACAAAGAAAGAAGTTGGTTTTATATGTCTTTTTACTCCACTAAATGGTACTAAATACTACTAACGTTCATGTTTAGACCAGAAGAAAGAAATGTTATTAGTGTAAACTCCCACAAGTAGGCCTGGATAACAAATAAAGACAAGAAATAAGCAGAATAACGAACATGTCTACAGACAAACAGAGAGAACAATAACAGCATCTTTAAGCCATTACACAAACAGCTTGCAAGAATAAAAAAAGACAGAGGGCAATACCGAACTGTACAAGTACAGATATCACAAGAAAAGGAGGAAAATGACACTTACCCAAGTCAACATCCCTATCTTTACCATATTCAACAACAAAACCGTGGTGAGAGTCAAGGGTCGCTCCCCCAACTTCAGAAAAGAACACTGCAAAGAGAATAGAAAGACTGTTTCAGTTCCCAAATATTTAGCCATCGTACTATTAGTGCCTTCCAGTGAATTTATCATTGTGCACAACTGTTCATTTATAATTAGCAACCATGTTCACCTTTTGATATAGGACGAACGAAACTCTCCATCATCTTGTCGAGCATAGTCTCAAGGCCAAAATCATCAAGAACCGCACCATATCGATTCATTGTATTAGGCCTCATGATCCGGAACTTTGCCTCATTAACCCATTTTTCAAAATTCTCCACCTAACCATCGAAAGACATCATATCAAAAGAGTATCAGATAGACTTCTGTAATGCTTATCAGGTTGTTAGGATTACGAACTGTTATCTGTGTAAGAGTTTATTAAGAGGGGAATTAGTAATATAAAAAGAGGATTAGCGAGTCAGGGAGAAGGGAAATGATTGTTTGGGTCTCGGCCAAGCTGACCATAGGGAGAGGTGACAGAGCTCTCAAACTCTCTGTCATCTTTGTGACATTTAAAGCAATTCCTCATTTAATTATTCATTTTCTCTGTTTCTTTACTGATAATCCTTAGAGAACCTATGGTTCCTATGTGGTATGTCACATTCAATACTTGAAATTGTGTGCACGCCAAAAAAAAAAAGGCACGGGGGGGTGGCGCCGCGGGGTGAGGCTACGGTCCTGCTTAGAGACATAGATAAATTTCAAATCAACCCTCAGCTAGCTTAAATTGTTAAAAGTAGAAAGAAATATACACATTTCCAATCCCACATCGTCCACAATCCATATGCCAGGGACATTGCCACGATGCAATCCACTTATCATCCATTGTTAGAGACCATGTTGCCATGATGCATCTATTTCCATTTATTTTTAACAACTGAACTTCATGAGGGATGATTTGACATTTGACTATGGTCTAAGAGGGATATGACTCAAGTTAGCATCACATGACTTGCTGACAATCTGACACACTCATCCCTCACGGGGAATAGAAAATTTGACATGCAAATGAAAGTTGAGTATTTCAGAATTTCTCGAAAAGTAAAATACCTCAGATACCAACAATTCACAGAAGGAAGGCTGAAGCATCTCAAATGTAAACACTCCAGGTGAGGGTTCAGACATAATACTTCTAAAGCTTTCCTCGGTATTGTCAGTAATTGCTTTCAGAAATGATGGAACAAAGGTGCTCGTAGGGTGCATCGTGTATAACACTCGATGTAGAGGCTGCAAAAAAGTCGGTAGCAAAAATAGATCCCCATTCATACAAGGAAAACAGGAAGTGAGAAATTTTCCTTTCATATTTATAAAAAAAAAAAAAAAAAAAAGGAGTGGGTAAGAAAATCATCATAAAAAATTGTATTTTTCCTCCTGCTTAAGCATATGCAAACTTAAGCAAACGGTTATCATATGCCTACCAGATAATTTGATATTATCTTCTGCCTGTATTCCCTTTGTCTCTGAGCCTGACACATAACAAGAAATATCAATTGTTTGTGGAGGGAAGTCATGAATTCAAAATAGAGCAGAGACTTTAACTTATCTTCCAGACAAATGAAAAACGAAAAAGGCAAAAACAAAAGGCACGTGCATAACAGGAACAGGAGTGGCATAAGATAATACTAGAGCACCACTAAATGTAAGTTGTTTTGGAAGTTTGTATGTGTGGCATAAAAGAAAAGTCGAAGAGGCTCGAACTTCATGCATAACTTGCCTACCTAGGAACAAAAGGTTATTAGTAAAACAGCGAATGTTTCAAGTAAGACAACAAAGTCCTAGCATTCTGGTGTGGCAAAAAACAAAACCCAAAAAAAAAAAAAAAAAAAAATTCACTTTTAATCTGCATGGTTTTCAAACCCCAAAAACACCAAGCAAAGTTTAGGTAAATACAAGCGATCTTTCCATGTTAAATGAACTAAATTTTAATGCTGGATAACACCAGCAACTCCTTACGGGCATACTCCTTGCAAGATAAACATACTCCAAGTACCAAACAAAAACATTAAAACGAATTTCTAACACATCTTTGAATATTTTTTAGAACAATATTACGCGTTCATTTTTGTCAACCTTCGGTAAATTCTGTAAAACTAAAATTATTGTTTCGTCCAAGCTTTTTCATGATAAGTCTCATGAAACTGTATAAATATTTCATATTTTTATTATGATATGCATTTGAAAAAAAAATGCAAACACACACACACACACACATACATGTAAATGTAAATAAGTCCAAGTCATTCTGGTTCATCATTCCTCCTCATCACAAGACAGCTAATATAAAGCAAGCATGGATGGACGTTTAAGGTATGGTTGTAATTGTAAACAGAAAAAGAAAATAATAATAATAATGCAAAACGAAAAACGACAACATTAACCCAAATTATATTCATTTCTCCAATAATCATTACATTGATTAATTAAAATTTAAAACCCAAATTCCTCTCCACATTACTCTCCTTAAAAAAGGAAAACAAGGCTCAAGGGTGTATCCGTCATTTCAGCGTCCTTTATCTTGCCCGTTATCATAACAGCAGAGCTCCCGAAACCCTAAAGTTGCAGAGCACTCAAAGTATAAACAATCAAACCAAATTCACCAAATTTTTCCGTCGTTTTCCTTCGGATTCTCGGAAACCAAACAATGCAAGAAAATTTTCCAGAAAAATTACTAAACTCACCCTGTTACGCTCCCCATGGGGCAAGTACTTGAGGAGAATCTCCCTCATGAACTTGACCTTGTCGTCCCTGGGGACGCTGAGCATGGTAGGAGGCAAGTACCTCTCGAGAGAGCTGAAGATCGAGGGGCTGAAATCCAGTTGCAAGTCGTCGTAGCTCTCGGGCTTGTGCTCCTTGCTCGGGTTCAGCCGCAGCCTCTGGTTCGCCACGGGCGATCGCGCCGCGTCGACGCCGTTCCCGACTGCCGGCGAGTCGCCGGAGCCGCCGTCGACCGACATGGCCGGAGTCGAGCGATGGGTTCAAGAATCTGCCGCCACGAATTGGGGCATTTGGGGGGGAATTCCGATGGGGAAAGTAGAGATTTTTTTTATTTGATGGATTTTCAGATTCACATTTACATTGTTGTTCGGTTTGGACGTGAAAAGAGGGGGGTTCTGTTTCTGGTGCAGTTAGGGTTTGGGTTTGGTTTTGGCATGGTTTTGGGGAAACTGAGGAAGTTGAACTTGACGATGATGTGGATTTTGTTTTTCTGATGTTTATGTGGGTTGAGATTGGATTATGAATCGCGTGACTTGCGCGTGTGTTTTACGCGAGGGGCTGGGGTAAAGGTTATTGGGTATCGCGTAGGACTACACATGGGTGGATTCAACGGATGGGTGATGAGTAGGTTAGAAGATAACGAATTTTTTAAAATCTCAAATCAGCCCCGCCCACCATGAAGGCGGGTGGGTGGCGGTTACGGGTGGGTGGGGGCGTGCGGTGTGGTGGGTGGGTAGAGAATTTTGAAAACAATTTTGTAATCTTTTTATTCTCCTTTTATTTTTTTCGATTGTTTTTTTTTAACCGAAACAAGCTTGGAATTTCAATTCAATTATCGAATCTGCTTTAATGTTAAGCTTAGCAAGACGAAAAAACAAATGAGTAAGATTGATTGTGATTGCAAACACAATATCTAAATAACAACAACAACAATCATAATAATAAAATCCAAAAAACAATTAAAATACTAGTAACTTCGTCAAAGAGTTTTATACTCTTATTAAAGAAAAATAAATTTATTATTAAATTAAAAAATGACGAGTGGGCGGGTTGAACTTGCAAGCCAAAAAGTGAAACCCGTATCCGCTCATGAGTGATGTGGGTGGGTAGAAAGCCCACCCAAAATAAACGGGTGATGACGTGGACCCGTTCAAATGGGCGGGGTGGGGCTAGATGGTTTAGGGGGGTTCGCGGGTTTCCCGCACGCCCTAGACTAGTACAGACGGGGATATGTGTTATGAAGGCGCGTGAATAGTCTCTAGTTGCTTATGGTAGCCATTAAGGTAAAACCCGACCCAAACATAAAAACTAGTTTTTGATAAATTTCACTTTTCCCCCGAACTTTAGGCATCATCATAAAATACCCCGAAATTTTCAATTTGTAATATTTTTCTCCTGAACTTTGAAAAATTATGTGACTTCCCTTCTCAATTAAATTTCTGTTAAAAAAAAAAAAAATGTGACATTCGTTAAAAACTTGAGTTTCAGATAGTAAATGTGAAATTATAAAATGGCATACGTTAGCATCACATTGTCACTCGTTAACCTTACTAAATGTGAAATTACGAAGTTATTCACCATTTGGTAACCTAAGTGGTTACGTCATGGATACTATTTAATAATTATAATTGGTACTTTAAATAAATAAATAATAAAATTTTTATGATGTCATCCATGATATTTCTTGTAAGAATTCTTTTAGGCCGTTTAGAATTTTTCACTGAAGGCCTCAAAATACTTGAGCCGACCGGGATGATAGCTATTGAAAATGGTTATGGAAATGGAACATAAGTAGCTTGCATAACATGAAGCATGCATTTGGAACATGGGTTTGAGCTGAAATTTTTAGGTTGAAGTTAGTTAAATTTTTAAAAACTAATTATAATTTTTGTTGACTTTTTTAGAAAAAAAACAAAAATGAACCCAAAAACTTAGGTTCTGAACCTGTCAACCAAACATGCTCGAAGTACCGGATGATCATTCAAGAAAAGATATTCGAGTAGAAAAAAAGATTATTAAAACAAGCCAAAAACAAAAAACAAAACAAAACAAAAAAAAAACAGAGAAAAGGTATTCATGTTTTAGTCTTAGGATCTGTTTGTTTTACAAGTTTGACCCATCTCATTTTAGAAATTAAATGAAAACAATCTTTGTTTAGATATATAAACTTTTTTTTTTTTTTTCCCTTTGAACTTGGAGTGAGAGGATTCGAACTATGCATCTTTTAGTGAAGTCAAGTGTGGTATTACCTCTAAGCTATGCTTGCAATCACATATAAAAACTTAGGGATGGTCTTGCATCCGGCATCCCCAAAATACCGAATATATCTGGTACGTGATCCAACACCTTCGGATAAAAAATGAATGAACGGATGAGGAGTGGTGTTTACGACCAGCCACATGCCACCTACTAAGTCAGGCCGATAATGGACCGCGAACAAGAAACATAACATACATACATACTTCTCATACTAAAATTACGGAATAATTTTTTTTTTCAAAACATAATTATAACAGTGTGAAAATAATTAAGTTTTTTTTTTTCAAAAGTTTACAACTCCTACCATACTGCAAAAATATTCTTGCAACTTAAGAATTTAAAAGTCCAAAGTTCTTGAATATGAAAACATATTAGTTTCGAAAGAATTTTCATATTAAAGTTTGGTCACTGCAGGTTTTATCCCTTATGCACATCCATTTCGATCCACTCCCTGCATCACTGAGCTTCTACCTCAAGTATTTCTTTCCCTTTTACCTGCAACACGAGGAATCCTAATGAGCTGGAAAGCTTAGTAAAGTGAGTAATCTAACTACTCTATATTGAGATGCAAATGCAACACGGTAATATTTTGTACGAAAATATATATTAAGAACATACTTATTACTTATATAATTAAGTTATTATACGAAATTCCATGTCTCATAACTTTTCAAACATTCACAAGTTCATAAACCTCAATTTCTTTAAATATAAGCCATTATAAGATTTTTAGTTCATATGATGCTTCATATAATATTATAACACATTTCACAATCATCAACCATTATTTACATATTCATAGTATCACTCAACTCTTCTCTTAAGCTCTTAGACTTTCATATCTTATAATCAAAACATGCTTCATATTGTTCATCATATCTTAATCATAATCATAACCTACATCATACTTTTATCATACCTTAATCATAATCATATCATTCATCATACTCTTATCATACCTTAATCATAATCATATTGCATATAATATCATCTCATATTATTTTACTCATAACATAATATAAACCATAGTAACTTCCTTACCATAATTGGAGTCTTCCTAAACAATCATGCACTCCCATAAGCATAATCTTGTCTAGAATTAATACATACGCCACAAATCGATAACAACTAAAATCCAAATCACACGATCATCCATAATAATCCGGCGTTCCCACAATTGCCTTCAAATTTGGGATTCACAACAATCAAGTAAACTACTAAGACATTAATTAAAATAAGGTAATCACCAGACTATTCATCTACTCATATTTATGCGATTCTAATTAAATCAAATCAAGAAATACACATACTCTAAATTAACATACTTATCACATTATAGTTTAACATATCATATCATTTTTTTGAGCTATAAATTATATAAATCATAATCAACATAGCATATAATATCTTATATGATACAATACTATCAAACAACTTATCATGTGACTCATAATGTGCACATGCTTCAAATAGGGCCATTGGTATTGCATTACCGGCTCATACAAAATTGTGTGGCAGTCCTTGACACCGAGCCAATGGGTTGAAGGAATCGCACACACGGACCACACGCGCCTTTTCATAAACCAATACTGGTTTAGAGAGGTACACCACTTACAATTTGTGAGACACTTCTCAAAACCGAAGTCAACCGCCCATTGGCATACTTATAGAAATAAGTGGTCACATGGGTCATACGAAGCTTATCATTTCTGCCCAGCCAAGGCTCAAAGAATTCGGCATTCGTAATCGTATCGTAATCACAATGACCATGACGACCGCTGCAATCACAACCCAGGATTTCATAAAAAAAACTCATCATGAAGGTCCACAAAGAGATCAGCAGTACCCCTAGAATGCAACGCTTATTATGCCAATGTTCATATCAATATCCCAATCATATACCCATGTTCAAACTCATCAACCAATATTTGGAAGAAAATTAGGTGTGTCAAGTAACATAATTCAAGAGTTCATAATTAATGTTATGAAGATATTAACACACTACTACAAAAGTTGGAATAGATGACGGAAATTACACAACGGTTTTGCAAAAATTGTCTTCTAAAGTGGGTAAAAAACACGGAACGGAGTAAGTTACCCGAAAATCATCATAAAATATTCTAATATGACGGTGGTTTGAAACATCCTCACGTAAGTCTTTGATTACACGACGGTTTAAGAAATCGTCATTAAAAGTAGAGATTACACGATGGTTTCAATAAATTGTCATCGAATCTCCACTTGCAATGATAGTTTTCTTAAACCGTCATGTAATCTCAACATAACAGGACGGTTTCTACAGGGAACCATCGTGTAAACTTTCATTAAGAAAATAAAATAAAATTTGAATTCTGGCGTCGAAATCCATGCATAAACGCTATATTCTTTCTTGGAGTGTAATTTGTGTATTTACTGTTGTTCAATATTTTTTTTTTTGGTTGCTCTTTGTATACTATATTATGTTGAAAATTGGCAGTTTAAGATCTTTGTAGACTATATTCTGTGCATTTTTTTTTCTTGCCCACCACATACTCGAAGAAATGTAAAAATGGAATTTCGTTTGATTAATTATATGGAATTTGTTTCTTGTGTATTTATATAGATTTTTTTTAGGACAATCTTGCATTATAGGGGCAATTTGGAGAATTATTTAATATACAAGCAAAAAGGTCGTGTTTTAATTACATAGATTTAGTATAGTATGTTCGAATTTGTTGTTTTCTTGGTGAATGTGAATTTGATTAGATTAAATTGGACCGATTACTCTTTTTTTTTTTTTTTGTGTATTTATGTTGTAATAAATATAGGTGAGTATTGTAATTAAAAATGACACAAAATAGAGCTAGAGTATGCAAAAAGGGAAAGCAACAAAGAAGATACCCATTTAATTCCAATTCTGATGGTAAATGAAGGGCAACTCTAATAAAACGAGTCCATAGAGTAAGGAAAAGAGGGGAATTAATTGAAGTCACCTTTGGCGAGAAAAGACAATTGGAAGGGAAGTATGGTGATGATTCGATGAGTTGGATTGGTGTACTTACTCGAAAGGACATTCCAATATGGATACAAGATGGGAGATCCCGTGATTTAGACGGAACTAAAGATCTAATTTGGAAAGAAACTATTACTTCTTTCACCATGGATGAAGGTTTCGAAGTGCTTGTTTAAAATCATATGGTGAAGCTGCAAGGAGAAGGAATGGGACGATTTTACTAATTTAATGAATATATAAGTAAATTTTCATATGCTAAATCGTGATTTCATCTTAATTATTTTGAATTTTGAAACTTGCTAGGGCCCTAGTGGATTAAAAGCTTATAGTCGGAAAAGGGAATAAAAGAGACGAGACTTAAAAAAAAAAATTTATGATATTCCTTGTCCTTGCCAAGAGAGTAGTGTTGAATGTGATTTTTTTTTTTTTTGGGACATAGTCTCCAATGCTAATGGATTAGACTTACTTCAAAGCAAAACATTTTATACCGATAATGATATGGATTCGATTAGGGAAGGTTGGTCTAAATTTGTAATGCAATTCATTAAATATGATATGTAAACTTGTAATGTTACGGGTTCATGTGGTGTTTGGATTGAGTTTGAGATGAGATGAAAATTTTAACTTTGAGTTGATTGACTTTTTAAAAATTAGTTATAAATTTTGTTGACTTTTCAGAAAAAGACAAAAATTGAGATGAAAAAGTACAGTTTAGTTGGAGTTAAACTTTGTTACCAAACGTAGGTATAGTATATGGTATTTGTATTGATACAATATAGTTATTATTTTGTCAATCTTAATCTGGGTCATGTATTGGATAACACACGGGTTAGCTATGAGAAATTACAAAAAATTGCAAAATTTTTTTTATTAATGCTGGACTTTACACGAAGGTTTTTCACCAAAATTATTGTGTAAACCCCACATTACATGACAGTGTGCTAAATATGTAATATCCAAAATTTCTACGAACTCATGATTTTCTTGTATATAAGAAATCTAAAGCTCGTATTATGTGTAATTTTATGAAAATTATGAATATTAATACAAGATTCATGATTTTATCAGTATGAGGTTGAATTCTCGATAAATTAACTATGAGACTCCATAACAGGCTTTTTATGGAAAAAGGACTCAGGAAAATAAGAAAAATTTTGTACCTCCATTTTCTTTTCAACAAATAAATTTTAGTTAAATAAATACTGTGTTTGAGTAAACACAGTATTAAAAATATCTGTATTGGCTTAAAATGGATTGCTCATTGGAGGAAGTAGCCAAACAAGGCATAAGGTGAATGACATCACCTTATCCTTAATTATGACATCATGATTAACTTAAGATAAGCTTAAAAAAAAAAAAAAAAAATCAAAACTTGGCCACCAAGTTCACCCCTAATGGCCGGCCACATGGAGGGCTTTTGTGCAAAAATTTTGCTCCAAGGATTTATGAGCAAAAGGTGAACCAAAATATTTGCAAAAGGGTCCAAAATTTCACCTATAAATAGGCTGCCAAGGGGGACGGTTTTGGCTCAAAAAAATTCAGAAAAGTAGCTAAACTCTGCCCATTTCTCCTCTCAAAAATCCGGACTTCTAAGTGTGAGCAAGGAAGGAAGAAAATTTTGCAAAACCGAGAGCAATCGGAGTGTAGGTGTGGTCGGATTTCTAGTGTGAACCAACAAAGTTTTGAAAAAAATTTTGAGACCCATTTTGGTTATTAGGGCCGGTTCTAGGAGGAGCCAAAAGGAAAGGGGGGGAAATTCCAAAAGCCAAGCCAAACTCTTGATTCAAATCAAGGTAATCGTCCCTAAACCCCAAACTCCTTCCTTTGAGCATTCAATTTGAAATTTACATGTATTTCAAGTTGAAATTGTAAGAGCATAAGCTCAATTTTATTTGTGCCTAAGATGGATTTAGGGCTGTGCTTGATTTAGATTAAGGGTGGTTTGATTTATGAGTTTAAATTATGAGCTTGCATAGTTTTATGCTTATGCTTGATTGATTTTGTTGAATCGCATGCTAGGTATTCGATATGTTGTATGTCCCCAATTACGTTTAAGAATGATGGTTTGGAACGTTAGAAACCGCTGCATGTGTGTATTAGAGCTCCCGCGGTGGCTGGTTGAGCTAGGTTCCACGTCTAGGACGTAAAACGAACTCTAAACCGAAAAACTGCCAGGTTCGGGTGGATCCTGACCAGTTTTACGGCAAGCCGATTTTGAGGCCTTTAGAGGCCGAATTTGGTAAAACTTAAAACACAAAAGTTTCTCGGAACAGTTTTTCCTAGGGGGCTACATGAACGGATTTGCAAAATAAGGCCCCAATGGCCTCCGTTTACCCCAAAACCTGTGGCTGATCCCCAGACCCAGTTTTCACTCAGTTTTTTGGGTCAGCCAGTTTCAAACAAAAACTGGGACGAATCTAGGCCGAATTGGAATTTTTGCAAAACACGAAAGTTTTAGTATTTTTCGAGAGCTACAACTTTTATGAAGAAAACGTTTTCAGATTTTGAACCAATTTTAAAATTAGAATCATTTTTCGAAAGGTGCGCAGGGAATCCGAAAATTCCTGCACCACTAGTTTTACAAATGTTTCTAGAAAACTGTTTTCTACTACAAACTATTGTTTTGATTATGAAAAACTGTTCCAAAGGCAGTTTTCAACCTCAAATGATTTTATAAAGCACTAATCCAAGAGTTTGGATTTTTACGATTTAAGTGAAGGATTTTATAAGTTAAGAATGAAATTTTGGGATTAATTTCCCTAAATTTTCCAAGTAAGGGAAATGAATTTTTCAAGTTAGAATATAGCAAGCGACTAGTTTACGAAAGGTAACCGGGAGTTATACCCGAGTTACTGGGCTTAGCCTCAAAGCCCAAGGTTGACCATTAGTTGATCAGATATTGACTTTAACCCAACGTTTAATTAAGGGTTACCCAAAGTAATCCTATAGGATACCAAGACCTGTGTAGGGGGACATATAACTAAAATGTTGGAAATGTTACCAATTTTTTATAGGATTCTTATCCTATGTTCTTTTAATAGCAGGAAGGAACCTGCAATTGCAATCCGAGTTAAGACAACAAAAACCGGAATCTAGCAAATCAGGCAAGTATCAAACCTCACCTACGGTATGAAAATAGTAAAGACTATTTTCAAGTATACATGATATGTTATGCCATGATGTGTGATGCCATGCTATAGCTATGAAGTGCTATGTTTACAAAAGTGCTATGTTTACAAAAGTGCTATGTTTATAAAAGTGTTATGTTTATAAAAGTGCTATGTTTATAAAAATGTTATGTTTACAAAAGTGCTATGTTTATAAAAGTGCTATGTTTATAAAAGTGTTATGTTTATAAAAGTGCTATGTTTACAAAAGTGTTATGTTTATAAAAGTGCTATGTTTATAAAAATATTATGTTTATAAAAGTGCTATATTTATAAAAGTGCCATATTTACAAAAATGTCATGGTTCCAGAAGTGATATGTTTTCAAGAAGGCCATATTATGTCAAATGTTGTGTATAATATGACTTAGTGACATCATGAAATATGTTCACTAATGTTAAATCACATGGTAAGATAATCAAGTAAGGTGTCGTACCAACCTCCCCTAATCGAGGAGGCTACATGTTTAGTGGTGATAATTACCTTCCGTGATCGAAATCCGTGATCGTGAAGGGTCAAGTTAAAATTCCCAGAACTGTTAGGGCCTTGCAAACCCTAGCTTTATCTGGAGGCTGCGCGCTTTTGGTACGAACACTATGGGCCCACATGTTGAGACAAGATAATTAAAGATTGAGTCTATAATGAAGCACAATACATTCAATCAATCATAAATGGTTCATGCATAAGTTACATGATGATTGGCATATTTCTAAATGTTTGAAATGTTTTTTGTGAGATTATGTTTGAACTTGCTGGGCGAAAGCTCACCCTTATATTTCATACTGTAGGTAAGAAGCCTGCAATTTAATTGGTGGGCTATGCGGACGATGCGGCGGGTGAAGGGCGGTGTGAGATACCACTACGCATAATTTTCCGCATCCAGTTTTCAGAAAATATGTTAATATTTCAATAGTAAATTATATTTTGTTATATGTACGAAGTTGAAGACACAAGAAGATACTTTCAGTATAGTCTGTATGTATGACAAGTTTTTCTCTACAAGATAACTTATATGAATATGTTTTAAAAAAAAAATTTATCTCAAATTTTCAAGTAAAGAACAAGTACGTATGGTGTCGACCTGGCTTGGGAAGTCGGGGCGTCACAGTTTGGTATCAGAGCGGTATCCTGCCAGCCTACTTCATTTCGCCTCACATCGCTTCTGCAACGGCCCAAGTAAGTTATGTTATTTTCTTACTATTAGAATTAGTTAGGACCTTATGGGTATAGTAAGTATCTTTCTTCAACGGCCATGCTAGAAAATGTTGGACACGGGGATAACGTTGAGTGGTGCCTTAGCTTGGTGGTGGCAACCAGGTGACATACGGAAATAATGGGAAAGTTTTATATCTTCCCAAATGTTATGGTTATGTACTCCTTATGTGAAGGAGATATGAACAAGATCATGATTAATTCAGATATGTTCATATTATGCTTTTATATGGAAAGAAGATTATGGTTCTATATAAAAGAAATGATTTTATTAATTTTATAATAAAAGAAGCTAAGATTATTTTCTTATTTCCGTATAGAGCCATGCCACCAAAGCGTAGAAGAGCACCGATCCAAGACGTTGATCTTGCGGCCCAGCTAAATGAGCTAAGACAGATGATGTTAGCCCAACAGCAAGAGATAGGGGGGCTTAGAGCTCAGTTGGCTCAGCGGAATCAGGGACCTCCTGATGTTGAGGTACCACCAGTACCTGTGAATCAGCTTGCTGCACCGGAAATTCCTGATGTTGACCCGGTGATCCCCGAGAACCCCATAGCTCCTGAAGTGCCTGCTGCACCTATAGTTGTTCCACCAGCACCCCGAGTTCGAACCCCAGAAGAACTATATGACAGTTTTCGGCGCATGAAGGCACCAGAATTTGAAGGTTCAACAAACCCAATTGATGCCGACAATTGGTTAATTGACCTCCAGGTTATCCTGAACTTCCTCAGGCTCAATGATCAAGAGAAAATCCTCTGTGCATCCTTTGTCCTGAAGAAAGATGCTCGCCTTTGGTGGGAAACAGTCCAGATCCAGTGGGATGTTACCCAAATGACTTGGGAGGACTTCGTGGACGAATTTAAAGAAAAATACTTCAATACCGAGGTTATGGAAGCTCAACAAGACGAACTTAGTAATTTTCGTCAGGGTAATCTGTCGGTAGCCGAGGCAGTGCAAAAGTTTGAGCAGCTAGCACGTCTCTGTCCTCACGTTTTCAGTTCCGAAAGGGACAAAGTGCGAAAAATGATGAAGATGTTCCGCTCGGATTTGGCAGTGGTGATCAACAGTGGACCCTATCCACCAACCACCGTTGCCGATTGTGTCAGCCGAGCAGTTCGAGCTGAATACTGGGTAGGGCAGAACAGAGAACAACGGGCGAAGTTTTTCCAGGAGAAGAGGGAAGAAAAGGCCCAAGTTAAGCAGAACCAAGTCAAGCAAGGTCAGACCTCTCAACAAAAAGGTCAAGGAGGACCTTCGAGTCAAAACAACAACAACAAGCAGTACGGCAACAACCAGCAGAAGAGGAAGTGGAATGCAGGAGGACAGGGGAATCAACAGAATTTTTCCCAGAAGAAGAATACTCCTGATAGCAACAGTTATCCCACTTGCCAGAAATGTGGGAAGAAGCACCCGGGAGATTGCCGTGCTGGAAACGGTCGTTGTTTTCTGTGTGGCAAGGAGGGCCACTATGCTAAAAGCTGCAATTTTAATTCCCAGAGTCTGCAGAACCAACAGAGAGGACAGGGATCTCAACTTCACGCTGCACAGATGAAGCTCGAGGGACCTACAATCTCTCAAGGCAGGCTGGAAGCTCCGGAACCTCAAGGACGCATCTACTCCTATACAAAAGAGGATGTTCAAACTGGACCTTCCACCGTGGTGACAGGTCAGCTTCCTTTTGCCCAACAAGATGCTTACGTGTTAATTGATTCTGGAGCCACGCATTCATTCACATCATCTAGGTTCGCTATGAAACTAGGTAGAGCAAGTGATAGAATCGGAAGAACATTTAGGACTGCATTACCCTCCGGGGAGATTTTGTTGTCTGATTATTGGATACGTCACGTTCCAATAATTATATGTGGTAGGGAAATGTATGTCAACTTGATCATCATCGACCTATACGACTACGATGTCATTTTGGGTATGGACTTCTTGGGAAAGTACAACGCCGTTATCGACTGTCCACGACGTACGGTCACATTCAAGCCTATGGGAGGCGAGGAGTTTATTTTCAGAGGATCTACTCCAAAACAACCAAAGATGTTTATTTCGGCGCTAAAGGCTAGAAAATTGTTGGCAGAAGGATGTATGGGATTTTTAGCCAACGTGGTGGATAAGACGCAAGAGACTGAGAGCGGACCAGAAGAAGTACCGATAGTCAAAGAATTTATAGAAGTTTTTCCCGAAGAATTGCCAGGATTGCCACCAGAACGAGAAATCTCTTTTGAGATCGAGTTACTTCCTGGATCGGCACCAGTATCCAAGGCACCTTACAGGATGGCACCTGCCGAACTTAAGGAACTGCAGATTCAGTTACAGGAGCTTCTGGATCGGGGATTCATTCGTCAAAGCTACTCACCATGGGGAGCCCCAGTTTTGTTTGTCAAAAAGAAGGATGACACTCTTAGGATGTGCATTGACTATCGGGAATTGAATAAGATAACCATCAAGAACAAGTATCCCTTGCCTCGGATCGACGATTTGTTTGATCAGCTGAAAGGAGCTTCAATTTTCTCAAAGATTGATCTACGATCCGGATATCATCAGCTCCGAATTAGGGAAGGAGACGTCCCCAAGACAGCCTTTCGTACGCGATATGGACATTACGAGTTCCTCGTTATGCCATTCGGATTGACGAATGCTCCAGCAGCCTTTATGGACCTGATGAATCGAGTATTCAAGGATTACTTGGATAAGTTTGTTATCGTCTTTATAGATGATATCTTGATTTATTCAAAGTCAAAGGGGGAGCATGAGGAGCACCTAAGGATCGCTCTGCAGATTTTAAAGCAAAATCAGCTCTACGCTAAATTCACCAAGTGTGAATTCTGGTTGGAGAAGGTTCATTTCCTAGGACATGTGGTCTCCAAGGACGGCATATCTGTAGATCCGGCTAAGATTGAAGCAGTAAGTGAATGGCCAGCTCCGAAAAACGTCATCGAAATACGTAGTTTCCTCGGCCTGGCGGGCTACTACCGACGTTTTGTTGAAGGGTTTGCTAAGATTGCAGCGCCGCTCACCGCACTTACACGGAAAGGAAAGAAGTATGAATGGACTGCAAAGTGTGAAGAGCACTTCCAAGAGCTGAAAAATAGGCTGACTCGCGCTCCGATCCTCACAATTCCAAATGTGGAGGAAGGAAACTTCGTGATATACAGTGATGCTTCCAAGATAGGATTAGGAGCTGTACTCATGCAGAATGGAAAGGTGATCGCTTATGCTTCACGACAGCTTAAGGATCATGAAAAGAACTATCCGACGCATGATTTGGAACTTGCGGCGGTAGTATTTGCGCTCAAAATCTGGAGACACTACCTTTATGGTATTAAGTGTGAAGTTTACACAGATCATCAGAGTTTGAAGTATATTTTCACACAAAAGGAGCTTAACATGAGGCAAAGAAGATGGCTTGAATTGGTGAAGGATTATGACATAGACATCCGTTACCATCCAGGGAAGGCTAACAAAGTAGCCGATGCCCTTAGTCGGAAGTCGTCTTCCACGTCAATGTCCCTACAACCGTTGATCGAACCTCTTCAGAAGGAGCTAGCGGAAGCTGGAATAGAGCTTATCACAAAAAGTTTAGCTGCCCTAACCTTTCAACCTACCATTTTGGATGACATGAAGGAGCGACAAGAAGGAGATGCCTCGCTGCTTCGGACGAGAAACGAAGTCCTAGAAGGAAAGGAGTCAGATTTCAACGTATCTGATGAAGGCATACTTTATCGGAAAAATAGACTATGTATTCCTAACGAGGACGAGTTGAAGGAGCAAATCATGAAAGAGGCACATGAGACTCCGTATTCCGTTCATCCTGGAGCCACAAAGATGTATCAAGACTTGAAGGAAAGCTTTTGGTGGCCAAAAATGAAGAATGATGTTGCAACTTTCGTCAGTAAATGCCTTACGTGTCAAAGAGTCAAGGCGGAACATCAACGTCCAGGGGGAGAATTGCAGAAAATTTCCATCCCAGAATGGAAATGGGACCAAGTGACCATGGACTTTGTAGTTGGTCTACCCCGAACTCCCAGTGGCAACGACGCCGTTTGGGTGGTTGTTGATCGTTTGACGAAGTCTGTACACTTTATTGCCATCAAGCTTAGCTTTTCAGTAGAGCAGCTAGCAGAATTATACGTCGCGCAGATCATTCGCTACCATGGGATTCCGAAATCGATTATCTCGGATCGTGATGGACGGTTCACTTCTAAATTTTGGAAGAGTGTACATCAAGCCATGGGTACAAAGCTCACTTTTAGTACCGCTTTTCACCCTCAAACGGATGGACAATCAAAGAGGACCATTCAGACCCTAGAAGACATGTTGCGAGCATGCGTGATGGATTTCAAAGGGACTTGGGATAAGAAGCTTCCTTTGATTGAGTTCTCGTACAACAACAGTTTTCAAGCTTCAATTGGAATGGCTCCTTATGAAGCCCTGTACGGGAGAAGATGTAGATCTCCAGTTCACTGGTACGAGACAAGAGAAAAGGAACTTGTGTCCACGGATTTTATTCGGAAAACCACTGAGGCCGTGAAACTTATACGCCAACGGATGGAAACTGCATTTAGTCGACAAAAGAGCTACGCCGACAAACGCAGAAGACCTCTAGAATTCCAAGTAGGAGACTTGGTTTTCCTCAAAGTTGCTCCATTCAAAGGAGTTATGAGATTCGGAAAGAAGGGGAAATTAAGTCCAAGATACATAGGGCCGTTTGAAATAATGGAAAGAGTTGGTAATGTGGCCTATAAGTTGGCTTTGCCCCAAGAGTTAGCATATGTACACAACGTATTTCATGTGTCGATGCTAAAGAAGTACATCTCGGATCCATCCCATGTATTAAACCACGAACCAATTGAGGTTCACGAGGATATGACGTATGAGGAGAAACCGGTTCAGATCTTGGCACGAGAAGAGAAGGTGCTAAGGAACAAAGTTATACCTTTGGTAAAGGTGCTATGGCGAAATCATGAGGTTGAGGAGGCAACATGGGAACGCGAGGAAGATATGAAGAAAAGCTACCCAGAATTGTTCTGATTTTCGAGGACGAAAATTCTTTAAGGAGGGTAGATTGTAATATCCAAAATTTCTACGAACTCATGATTTTCTTGTATATAAGAAATCTAAAGCTCGTATTATGTGTAATTTTATGAAAATTATGAATATTAATACAAGATTCATGATTTTATCAGTATGAGGTTGAATTCTCGATAAATTAACTATGAGACTCCATAACAGGCTTTTTATGGAAAAAGGACTCAGGAAAATAAGAAAAAATTTGTACCTCCGTTTTCTTTTCAACAAATAAATTTTAGTTAAATAAATACTGTGTTTGAGTAAACACAGTATTAAAAATATCTGTATTGGCTTAAAATGGATTGCTCATTGGAGGAAGTAGTCAAACAAGGCATAAGGTGAATGACATCACCTTATCCTTAATTATGACATCATGATTAACTTAAGATAAGCTTAAAAAAAAAAAAAAAAATCAAAACTTGGCCACCAAGTTCACCCCTAATGGCCGGCCACATGGAGGGCTTTTGTGCAAAAATTTTGCTCCAAGGATTTATGAGCAAAAGGTGAACCAAAATATTTGCAAAAGGGTCCAAAATTTCACCTATAAATAGGCTGCCAAGGGGGACGGTTTTGGCTCAAAAAAATTCAGAAAAGTAGCTAAACTCTGCCCATTTCTCCTCTCAAAAATCCGGACTTCTAAGTGTGAGCAAGGAAGGAAGAAAATTTTGCAAAACCGAGAGCAATCGGAGTGTAGGTGTGGTCGGATTTCTAGTGTGAACCAACAAAGTTTTGAAAAAAATTTTGAGACCCATTTTGGTTATTAGGGCCGGTTCTAGGAGGAGCCAAAAGGAAAGGGGGGAAATTCCAAAAGCCAAGCCAAACTCTTGATTCAAATCAAGGTAATCGTCCCTAAACCCCAAACTCCTTCCTTTGAGCATTCAATTTGAAATTTACATGTATTTCAAGTTGAAATTGTAAGAGCATAAGCTCAATTTTATTTGTGCCTAAGATGGATTTAGGGCTGTGCTTGATTTAGATTAAGGGTGGTTTGATTTATGAGTTTAAATTATGAGCTTGCATAGTTTTATGCTTATGCTTGATTGATTTTGTTGAATCGCATGCTAGGTATTCGATATGTTGTATGTCCCCAATTACGTTTAAGAATGATGGTTTGGAACGTTAGAAACCGCTGCATGTGTGTATTAGAGCTCCCGCGGTGGCTGGTTGAGCTAGGTTCCACGTCTAGGACGTAAAACGAACTCTAAACCGAAAAACTGCCAGGTTCGGGTGGATCCTGACCAGTTTTACGGCAAGCCGATTTTGAGGCCTTTAGAGGCCGAATTTGGTAAAACTTAAAACACAAAAGTTGCTCGGAACAGTTTTTCCTAGGGGGCTACGTGAACGGATTTGCAAAATAAGGCCCCAATGGCCTCCGTTTACCCCAAAATTCCTGCACCACTAGTTTTACAAATGTTTCTAGAAAACTGTTTTCTACTACAAACTATTGTTTTGATTATGAAAAACTGTTCCAAAGGCAGTTTTCAACCTCAAATGATTTTATAAAGCACTAATCCAAGAGTTTGGATTTTTACGATTTAAGTGAAGGATTTTATAAGTTAAGAATGAAATTTTGGGATTAATTTCCCTAAATTTTCCAAGTAAGGGAAATGAATTTTTCAAGTTAGAATATAGCAAGCGACTAGTTTACGAAAGGTAACCGGGAGTTATACCCGAGTTACTGGGCTTAGCCTCAAAGCCCAAGGTTGACCATTAGTTGATCAGATATTGACTTTAACCCAACGTTTAATTAAGGGTTACCCAAAGTAATCCTATAGGATACCAAGACCTGTGTGGGGGGACATATAACTAAAATGTTGGAAATGTTATCAACTTTTTATAGGATTCTTATCCTATGTTCTTTTAATAGCAGGAAGGAACCTGCAATTGCAATCCGAGTTAAGACAACAAAAACCGGAATCTAGCAAATCAGGCAAGTATCAAACCTCACCTACGGTATGAAAATAGTAAAGACTATTTTCAAGTATACATGCTATGTTATGCCATGATGTGTGATGCCATGCTATAGCTATGAAGTGCTATGTTTACAAAAGTGCTATGTTTATAAAAGTGCTATGTTTATAAAAGTGTTATGTTTACAAAAGTGCTATGTTTATAAAAGTGCTATGTTTTTAAAAGTGTTATGTTTACAAAAGTGTTATGTTTATAAAAGTGCTATGTTTATAAAAGTACTATGTTTATAAAAGTGCTATATTTACAAAAGTGCCATATTTACAAAAATGTCATGGTTCCAGAAGTGATATGTTTTTAAGAAGGCCATATTATGACAAATGTTGTGTATAATATGACATAGTGACATCATGAAATATGTTCACTAATGTTAAATCACATGGTAAGATAATCAAGTAAGGTGTCGTACCAACCTCCCCTAATCGAGGAGGCTACATGTTTAGTGGTGATAATTACCTTCCGTGATCGAAATCCGTGATCGTGAAGGGTCAAGTTAAAATTCCCAGAACTGTTAGGGCCTTGCAAACCCTAGCTTTATCTGGAGGCTGCGCGCTTTTGGTACGAACACTATGGGCCCACATGTTGAGACAAGATAATTAAAGATTAAGTCTATAATGAAGCATAATACATTCAATCAATCATAAATGGTTCATGCATAAGTTACATGATGATTGGCATATTTCTAAATGTTTGAAATGTTTTTTGTGAGATTATGTTTGAACTTGCTGGGCGAAAGCTCACCCTTATATTTCATACTGTAGGTAAGAAGCCTGCAATTTAATTGGTGGGCTATGCGGACGATGCGGCGGGTGAAGGGCGGTGTGGGATACCACTACGCATAATTTTCCGCATCCAGTTTTCAGAAAATATGTTAAAATTTCAATAGTAAATTATATTTTGTTATATGTACGAAGTTGAAGACACAAGAAGATACTTTCAGTATAGTCTGTATGTATGACAAGTTTTTCTCTACAAGATAACTTATATGAATATGTTTTAAAAAAAAAAATTATCTCAAATTTTCAAGTAAAGAACAAGTACGTATGGTGTCGACCTGGCTTGGGAAGTCGGGGCGTCACAAAATAAACCGTTGTGTAATGTTGGACTTTACACGATAGTTTTTCACCAAAACCGTCATGTAAGCTCCACTTTACACAATGGTGTGCTAAAAAAACCGTCATGTAAGGTTGGATTTACAGGACGGTTTTAGTAAAAACTATTGTGTAAATTCTTCGCATTAGTAAGTTTTGTCGCCTTATTTTTCTATTCAATGACGATATTAACCGACGTGGAATATCACCTAATCGCGATGGTTTATTAACTGTCATGGTATCTTAAAGCTTTCTACAACGGTAAATTACATGACGGCTGTCTAATCGTCATGTTAACTTTAGACGACGATTAATAACTGTCGTCAAATCAATAATTTTTACTAATAACATCACAATTATTTAGACACCCTATACACATATGGCATCTCATGGCATTTTACAATTTATGAACAAGGCATTTACACTTACATGGGTACTTACATGGGTACTATCAATCATAAACAAGCTTTACATGAGCCTTACGGCTCATAATTTTATGACATTAAAAAATTATAATTTACATCTCACGTGGTGTATTTAGATAATCCGTAATGACAATTTAAAACAATTTGTGACAATTACATAAGCAAAACAAATAAAATGCAATTATCAAGTCACACATCATTTGCATTGCAAGTGAGTTCTCTACTTACTGTAAACGTTAAAAATTCCCAAATGTAAGCTCTTCAAGTTTCTTTCGGCTCACGTTTGAAGATTAAGTGTTCACCTAATTGAACAAGTATTTTCCCGTTAATTGGTGCTTTTCAAAACTCTTTAATAGTTTTACGGAAATTTAGAAATGATCAACAAATTCCTAAGAAATAGGAAATCATAATTTCTCATATTAAATATCTTAGTTGAAGACTTATACTTAAAACTCTAGTGTATATATGGATTCATAAAGTTGAATGTTATGATAATCTCTATGGAGATTATTGACTTTGTCTATAATTTAACAAAATCATTCCAAGTTTAATTTATATAATGATTATATCTTTCATAAGAAATTCCATCAAACCAAATCATTTAACTCCATATGCTTAATCTTAATAAATATGATTTCTTTATGAAACTCAAAAGTAAACAAACCTATAACATGAGTTTCATATAATTATTCGGCATTGTCAACTCTTTATAAAGTTTAAAAAAAAAAAAAAAATTAGATTTCAACTTAACTTATCGAAATTTCAGTTTCATATGTTTGAAATTTCAGTAGCAATTAAGTTAGTTTTTAGTAATAAAATCATATTGTCAACTAGTTGTTAATACCAAAATATCAGCTTTCGAGGAGTTTACAAAAAGTGGATCATAAGGTGAGCTCTTGCAAAAAGACAGAGTAACTCTTACGAAAATATTCGTACGATATTGTAGGTACATCCAAAAATCATAAAACCACAGCCAAATCAAACTAGACTCATAGGGCTTTCTTTAGAACTATGACATGATAGGTTTCGAAAATTTTAAACGTCTCAAAATCAGTTCGTAATCTCGGGTTAAGCAAGTCCATCAAAAATTTTGACTGTTTTTTACATGAACTTGTAAAAATCATAACTAATTCTAGAAAATTTCGATTTAAGTGATTCAAAAGCCCAGTTAAAGCTTAAGATGTCTGCATTAAAGAAAAAAATAACAAATTAGATAAAAACGTTTAAAAAACTCAGTCGAAAATTGAATCTTTAAAGCTGGTCACAGAAAGTTACTTAGGAGCATTTTATCAAACATGTAGCATGCAAATACTTTAAACCTTATCCAAAATCAAGAAGCCACTACCAAAAACGTTTTTAATCAAATACCCAATCATTAAACACAAAATCATCATGATTAAACACAGCCATAAGAGAAAATTCGAGTTAAAACAAGGATGAGGTAAACATTACCAAAATATCAACCTCCATCAAAAGTCGAATTCACATCCACTAAAGATGGATTTGTGGGGCTGTAAAAAGCTTTAAGAAGATGAGTAAAGTTTGAATATTGTTATACTATAAGTTGGGAAGAGAATGGTGTAGAAATTTAAGCATTTTGAATAGTGGAAGTGAGTTTTTCTTAGGAGGGTAACGAGGGTGACAAATTTTCTAGAGAGAAAATGAAGATGGGAGAGAGAGAAGAGTGCTAGAAACTTGTTCAGATAAGTGAAAAGAGTGCTGATATTAACCCTTTCATCCTATCCTTTCAATTTTTATTTTTAAATAGAACTAAATTTCTTTTGGTTGGAGTGGGTGGTGCTCCACTTATGACCAATTAGAAACTTTTAGAAACACTCACTATTTTAAAATTTGATCCACATATTCTAAAAAACTGTATGTAGGCCCATAGTATTCTATAAAAATTATATTTTGGACACCGTATTTTGCCAAAATTACAAATTTGGCCCCGGAATTGAATTTTGAGAAAAATCTATATACTAAACTAATTTCATCGTTCCGAATAAGGTTTTGACATTCAAACTTCCATTCGGAATTTTATTTGATAAGTTTCGCTCCTATTAATATTTTTCGGGAAAACATATGCAAATGCTATTTTCATTTTGTGTGTGTGCGAGTTCGGGATATTTAAAATCCCCTTAATTCATCATGGAAAAACATATAACACATAATAGTCATAACTTCCTTTATTAATAGCTATATAAATCCACGATGAAAATTAGTGAGTGTTACGTAAGGGTGTTAGAAATATAGAGCATAAACAACGAACAAGTGAATCAAATATAAAGAAAATTATTACAACCGAAATTCAACTTGAACTAGGATGAAACGACACAATGAAGAAATCGTTGAGGCATGCGAGACACGCTTTCCTTAAAAGAGATTCACCCCTCCAATAAATGCACAAGGTTTGAATAGACGTATGTTTCCCAGGATACAACAACGAACAATGGTAGTCTAGCACAATCGAAAACCACTCCGGCGAACTTGAAACCAAAGCCTTTCCTCTATCATCGAAACTTCAAGAACCGACCACTACAAGAGAAAACGCTAGAACAAGAAAACAAGAGAAAGAGAGCTTGTGTTGTGTGTTTTTGTGTGTGTTTTCAAGCTTGGTAGTAACACAAGTGAAAAAGTACTATATAATTCGTCTTTGCTTACATGTTTAGAAGACAAAAGAATCATGTGTGAATTTATCCTTATCTCGTTTCATATCCCTTTATATGTCGTGATATGTTAAACAGATTATCATATTTCATGTCAGTTAAAAAATTATATTAATTTATTGACGTATTATGCTACCATTTGGACATTAAATAAATAAGATTGAAAAAAAAAAAAAAAGAAACATTTAAGTCAAATCATTTAAGAAGAAAAACATATATACTTTATCATATTAATCGGGTGCACTCTAACGTAATCCACCCACAAGCTTAAGTTTGCAATATATTATTAATTTTTCGGGTACTTTTTTCACAACTTCATTAGAAAATCGAAAAGAAAAGAAACGGGAGATGAAGGGAAGCTGAATGACCGGGTAAAGAGCCGATATTGCTGCAGAGTTCAGTGGATCAAGGATTAAGCACTAACTAATTTACCTAAAATTAGTGTGAATGAATTCTTTTACAGTGAGTTATTGTATGAATGTTATAATTTAGTAGGATCTACCTGATTATTCTTTTTGAAGGTTTTTGTGATCGATATGTCCCGTGAATATTTTTGTGTGTGCGCGCTTGCTATGTATACCAAAAAAACATTAATTATTTACCCTGAAACAATGGAGTACAACAGATCCATAGGCACCAAAGTACCCAATAATGGTGAAAATAAAAACTAGAGAGCTTTGCTTAGTTTCGGCTTATACTGCTTAAAATTTTTGGAATAGACAAAATTGGTTACACAACCTGGGACGCTTTTTCTATGCGTTTGCGTTGCGTTTTAGTGAAACAAATAGATAAACCGATTCGCATGATTTGGAGTTTATGGAAGATTCTTCAAGTTTATTGTATAGTAATTTATCAAACAGCTCGTCCAAAATCTCATCTCCAAAATGCTCTTTAAAGGTCCCCTCCAAGCCAGCTCTGAAAGTGGCTGACATGACTTTGGGCTGTGGCTTCTCATGGAATATGTTCTCCATTAGTTCCATGTGAAACATCCGTTTCTTTTCACAGCCGCTTCCACTTCTTGGAGTGATGCAAAATATACTGGTACGTTAAAGGAATCTACTTTTCATCACTTATCATTCCCTGTCTCATGAAATATTGAAAGGGAAAGAATTAAAAAAAAAAAGTACTAGATATTTGGAATTCGATAAGCTAGCATTTAAACGGAGAGTTGGGTTGGAAATGCATGTTTGGGGAAGAACTTTTGAAAAAATTACGTGATATAAAAAAAATAGTACAAAAATTTGAAATGTATTTGAAAAAAAAAATGCAACATGGATCTTGTTTTGTTTATCTCATCGTTGTGAGTATTATGACATAAGAATCACCTTGTTTTGATTTGAAATGAAAAAGTCATAGACTTTTAAAGTTTCAGTTTTTTTAAAAATGAGAAAGAGAAAAAGTGAGATGTAGAATTGCGAGTTATGGATTAGATAGTAAAATATCATCTTAAATAGTAAAATGGGAAACGCCTTAAATAGTGAAACCTTACCTTCTTAGCCATGTCTATGAGGGAAGACTCCAAGAGTTCGTATACTTTGTTGATGTAATCATTGGTGTGAGGAGCTCCGTTGAGGCGACCCGGAAGGATAAGGACCATCAGTCCTCCATGGACAATCTCTTGTGCTCTAATTTTCAGAAAGTTGTCCATGTCTTTGGCAAACTATGCTTCAAAAGCCTTTATAACTTCAGCTGTAGAATTTGAGCAGTGGACTTTCCCTTTGTTCCACGCAGGAGAGCTCTTGTCCTCCACATCATCCGGTACTCTAGAAAGCCAGTGGGCGGCAGATGAAGAATGAACGAAATGAAGTGAGTCTTTTGGAAATAGACGGCAATAAAAGGAACCCGGCACGCCTGCCGCAAAGTACTGAATCTCGGAAGGAAGAGATGTGAAAAGCTGGTTGAAATCATTCGACGCCTGATCGTTGAAGAAGACTGGAACTCGGGAACTTTAGTACCATTTCCCTGGCTTTGAAACTTGTGTTGCACGGCATTAATTATGTTTTCAACGGCTAGGAGTGTGTTGGTTCCAACGGAGCAGCCCAAATCTGCAATTCTAAATGTGTTTGAAGAAGAGAAAGTGTTGACATCAAGTTCCTCAGCAATTGTCTTGTTGATGAGTTCTTTGGTAGCTTCTATAGCTTTTCTCTGCAAAAAATGAACTGGTTACTTTTAATTCCTTATTCAATTATCTAACAAAGGTACAGTTATTGTGTTACTAATTAATATATATATATATATATATGCACCTGAAAAGTGGAGTTTTTGCTATAGATATAAAGGCCATTTCCACCATTCATCGGACGTATGGGTATCACAAGTTCTGCCATCTCGCTGTGTCTTCTTTTGATCAGTCCCTTAATATGTTAAATTAGAAAAAAAAAAAAAAAAAAAAAAAAAAAGAGAATTCAAAAATGCAACTGATCGTTGATGAAACTAATGCTAGTAAGTTTTGTAGAGGTACATGATTGATCATCGATTTACAACTAGCGGTTAATCACTGAATGGTCCACTTGGTAATTAACCGGATTTAATTGTCAAACTCATCAACTATTATAATGGTCACGGAAATTTTTTTTGGAAAAAAATTAAAAAAAAGTTAGCCTAGGTGTACAAAATCGATTACCTTAAAGTAGAATATTTATGAACGATTAAACTGATATTAACAAGGCATAAGTTATGCACAAAAGTAAAGCTGATAAAAAGATAGAGGCTAGAGAGCTTAAGAGGGGAACTTACTCGGAGTGGATGACAGAAGAAATGCCATATTAATCTCAAGACCTGAAAAATAAAAAAGGACGACAGAGGAAATGAGCGCAGGACAAGGAGGCTTGCAACCTTCCATAAATAATGGCAAGCAAGGAAATGCCACCAACCAAAGGCCGATTCAATTTCGGGCTAGCCCCCGCCGAATTCTGTTTCCTTCTATTTTTACTTCTCAAATTTTGCACTTTTTCTATTTTGCTCCCACTGAGAATTTTTTATCCCAATATTGACCGCGCTCAAACTTTTCCCTTTTATCTTTATCCACCTACCCTAAAAGCCGATTGGTTATACAAGAAAAGAGTAAAAAGAGAGGAAAGTCAGCGCATCATCAATGTCTAAGTGGATTTCTGGTGGATTTCAATATCTAAGGGGGTGAGTGGATTTCTTGGTGGATTTCAATATCTACGAAATTAAACAAAAAAAAAAAAAAAAAAAGAAGAAGAAGAAGAAGAAGAAGAAGAAGAAGATTCTGGTGGATTTCAATATCTAAGTGGGTAGGTTTCAAAGTTTGATATCAAGTATTTTGGAAAACCCATTTTTTGCTTTGTTTTGTTATTCTTTTTGTTGTTTTGGTGGGGAAAAAAATCTTGAGCTTGTATTTGGAGCAGTGATTTGAAATGAAATTTTTATATTGAAGTTGTTTGACATTTTAAAACTAGTTATATTATTTATTGACTTTTCAGGAAAAAAAAAACAAAAACTAAAATGAAAAATTTAACTCTGGATCTGAGAGCCAAACAATCTGTGTTCTAACTTCAAATCTAACAAATGAAAAAAATGCAATAGATTCATCTCCAAATTTCTCTTTTTTATTTTTTATTTTAATATATTGTTTAAAGTTTAATTAGTGAAAGCATGCACGGTAAACTGATGATATTTGACTCCTTTTTTATCTTTTTTTTTTTTTTTTTTGGAATGAAACTTGCTTGCCATTGTAAAAAAAAAAAAAACATTTTATTTATTCTGTAAAATACTTTTTTTTGTGTGTCTAATATCTGATAAAGGTATTTACAATCCATTTTTAGTACGTTTTTAAAGGAAGGATTATAATGGGACAAAGTAAACTTTAAGAGTATTGATTCTGAGATGTTTTAAAGTTCGGGTATTAAAATTAGATTGTATATATAATTGAGAGATCAAAAGTAAAATTGATCCTTACCTTATTATACTTTGAATTATACTTTTATTAAAAAAGTATGCTATTCGTTTTAAAATTTTTATTTACTGATAAATTTAATGGGTCAAAATATGACCACTAAATAATCATGTAAAAAATAAGAGAAAATTAGATAAAGAGTTATGTTTTTAATACCTGCTTATAATTTTGTCAACTCTAATATTAGAGTTGAAAATTTTACTGTTATGAAATGACAAAATTATCACTTTAATGTTATGGTAAATATAAATATAAGAAGGAGTCAAATTTATGACATTCTTGCATCTAGCCCCTTATAAATACAAGGAAGCAACAAAATTTAGGACCATTAGAATCTCTATAGGCAAAAAAATGTCAAAAAGAAGAATGTAGGATATAATTGGTATGATCTACTTATCAACTTACTACTATATTATTATTGATGTTGTTGTTGTTAAAGAAAGAAAGAAACTTCTAGTCTTTCATCCATCCTCAACTGACATTTTTTAAAAAAAAAAAAATTTAAGTACGTAAATTTTAAGTTTTGCTTTTTTTATTTTTCCGTTCAGGCAAACTGTCCAATTAGTATATTTGAGAAGGACAAAAGACAGAAGCTAAAAAATTGGTATGGAATAAAAAAGGCTCATTACACAAGCCACGTTAGAGTGGCCATTTTACAAATCTTTTTTTTTTTTTTTAAGTAGAAATTTGAAATCTATTTTATTCATAGTGCAAACGTAAATATTTATAGACCAATCTAATAATTAATGGAAACAAAACTCAAGTAGCTGGCCTAATATGAAGCACTTGGATGATCAGTCAAGAAAAGATACTAGAGTAGAACATGTTATTAAAACAAGAAAAAAAGAAAGAGAAAAAGATTTTGTGTTCTAGCCTTAAAGGCTGTTTTGTTTCACATGTTTGGTTCATCTCATTTTAGAAATAAAATGACAATAATGTTTGTTTGGATCTAAAAACTCATCTCAAAAATGATATGAAAAAAAAAAAAAAAAAAAAATTCTCATTTTTCCATAATCAACCCTTTCATTTGCATTTCAAACATATTTTGTATAGTAACATTTTCTGATTCAAAAATTCCATCTTTTTCTAAAGTTTTAAAATTCTGTGACTTTTTTTATTTCATCTTCGAGTAAAATGATTTTTTCAGTGTGTACATAATTACTGGAGGAACAAATTTATATGATTATATCCATATCCTGTTACAGTATGATAAGATTGCATTCTTCTTTTTTGGATAGTGCCTGGTTACTCATTTACTAGCTTTTCTTTGACTTTAACCCCCTCCCCTTAAATAAAAAATATAAGAGCAAGCTAGCTTAGCCACTCAAAATCATCTAGCTAATGTAATACCTGTCGCTATGCTGTTCCCAGGGACAAGCAAAATCGAAAGAGCGAAATTCTTGGGTCAACTCAATGGGATTTTGGTTTCTTTGGACCATCATATTACAAAGCAAATAGCATTTTCTATTGATTTGTCCCCCTTTCTCTCTTATTTAGAATATCTCTTTGGCTACCAACTCAAAGAGTAAAGTGGCGGTAAGAAATGGAGGTTTTATCCCTCTTAGAGCTTTAAACTGACCGGCGTATAATCATTTTGGGGTATTTCATCTATATAACTAGTGTGCTTGTTTGCGTCCAATCCGGAGGTGATTTGAAAAGAAAAAAAAAATTAATTTTGATATTATTTTTTCTAATATTTATCCAAACAACATTTCAGAAATTTCACATTTTTCAGAATTATAAAAACATAAAACATCCGAATGTTATTTTTTAAAAAAACAGAAAAATGTGACTTCTAATTTTAAAACCAATAAAAGGAAAAATTTAACTATCTTATAGATGCCTAATTTCACTCATGCAGCGTGTGGAAAAATCTTTGATTCTGTATGTGGTTGTAAAATAGCAACCACAAAAACAAAAGGCCCACTGAAGGAGAAAATCTTTTGTTGCAATTGCCACGTATTAACGTTTTGAATGTGTGTGTATAAATTTATAAGTGTATATATATATATATATATATATATATTTGTTCCTTAAAAAATATATATATATATTTATTGATGTGCAATTTTATTGTGATGCCCTAGAAATTCATAAGCTTGATTCATGAATTATTATTATGAATTTTTTTCATTAATATGCTTCAAATAAATTATTTTAATGAATGATAGTATATGTATCATCGGTGTGATAATGCCGATGATTTAACAATGTTGAGTTTCTCTATTTAAATGAGAAATTTTAAATACATAAAAGATGAGTTGAACGACATATAAAATTTATACAAAAAATTTTATTATGTCGTATTAGGGGGATAACGATAATTTTTGAGAAGGACCCCGATTATGATTATTAGGTCGATTTAATAATCTTAATATTTATTTTGAACATATTAATAGTTAAGTTTTGAGAGTATGATTGGGGAATCAATGTGTCACATAAATAGAATATGAGTGATTAGTATTTACTCATAGAAAATCCAAAGGTAGAAGATTAATCAAAAATTGTGCTTGATTGAAATCAATGGTGTAGATTTGATGCTAGAGAATCCTAGGCAAATCAATGGCCAAACTTTGGAAGATAATTGACCAATGAGGGCTAAAGATATGGATTGGTGTGATGGAAGATCCAATGGTTGAGAATAAGGATGACAACCTTGGATCAAGGGTGGAAATTGAAAGAAAGAAAAAAAAATGAAAATGAGAAAGCCATGGGTGGATCCGGATTTTTGGTTCAAAAAACATGGGGAAATGTGAACCAAAAAAAAAAAAAAGAAGGAAGTGTTGCATGCATGCAACCTTGTGTAAGAAATGACATGGTTTATTTAGGCAAGTTGACCCAAAGAAGACACAAGTGAAAGTGACACCTTGTCTCAACTTTGTTGAACCAAAATTTTCACTCCAAACCCTCCTTTGAAGTGGCGGCAATGAAGGGCTGATTCAGCCAAAAATTTTCAATTTTACCCCTCAAATGACAGCTCCCCTTAAGGCAAAAGTTAGCTGAAAATTAGTCTCTAACACTTCATTTTTGCTCTCACACAAGTCAAGCTCAAAAACCCTAGTTCTCTAACCACCACCAAGCTCTAAACAAAACCAAGAACCACCAACACTATTCTCCATCTCCAACACCCCTCAAGCACTCTCCTCCATCCATTTTCAAGCTCTAAGAAACCCCGTCACCAAGACCGAAGAGGTGAGAAATGGAGTTAGAGGACGTTCTACTAAAGGTAACCTAGTGGTATTCTTCGTGTTTTAGTCTTTTTGGAGAACTAAAGCATGATGTTTAGTTATGATCTTAATATTAGACTTCTTCTTACCTAGGAAAAGTTTTGTGAAGAACTTGGAAGGTTCGAGATCTTAAAGGATTCCCGGAGCATTTCGGTAAGATCTATGAACTTTGTTGAAGTTTGTACTTGTTGTGGTAATATGTCATGCATTAGAAGTTTTGGTATGGAAAATAAATTATGTATTAAGATTCTACAGAGGATAAGCTTCATTTTAGAATTTGGAATCACTTGATTTGCTTTTATATGTCAAAAGTTATGTGCCTTTGAAATTGTGACACTAAAATGAAGAGAAAATGAACCTCCGAGACACAACATAGCCACGGGGTTTACTGTACTCGGAACCCTTTAGACTCAAAATTTTGGATTATAAGTTAAAGATCTAAAAATTATATTTTTTAAGGTTTCCAAAAAGGTATCTTATGCCTTGAACGGATAAATGTGTACTTTTTGACGAATTTTACAAGTTTGGGCTACAAACCGAAAATCCTTGCTGGAACCCTGTATTAGCCACGTGTTTTGTAGACTTTGAGTTAGTAAACCATAACTTTTTACAAAAATGTTTCTATCATACAAAATAGACATTATAAGCTTTTCAATGACATATCTTTTGTCTTATCTGGACTTGTAAGTAAATTGTTATGATTTTTCTAATCTTACCTATGAATCTGGATTTATGGTTTAAATGTGAAACCAACAGTAACAAAACCTAAGTTGATGGTATGAATAAGTCAAGTAATAAAGGAAATGACTTTACCACTGTAAAGTAGACATCTTAAGCTTCAAAATGAGATATCATGCGTTTAAAACGGATGTGTACATAAATTTTAATAAATCCCTTAAGATTGTAGTGTAATCTGGTAATCTAAGATTTTACCATAAGACACTTAGAAAGATGTCCACATTAATGTTTGAAATACTTGAAATCTTAGAAAACAAGTTATAAAGACAGAAACTAGATGTTTCAAGCTTTCCAACAAGTCATCTAGTGTCAAAAACGGAATTATACTCAAATCTAAATAAATCTTACAAGTTGAAATCCTACATTGATAAAATAATTAAACATTAAAATGTAACACAAGGGTAAGTTTTGACATATGAACGTATTTAGTTATGAAATAAATTGATTTTAAGTGTATGATCAAATAATATGAAAACCCTAACTTTATAAAATTAAATCATAAGTTTTAAATGGGCCAAGAATAGGTATACTAGATGGTTACTAAGCATATTCCAAGAAGATTACCTTAGCCCAACTAAATAAACATAACTAAGGGGATTGGACTAGCCCAATAGTAAAAGAGAGGTATACCCATAGGTGACCCCTTGTCACCTTAATTGATTGATTAATTAATTAATTAATTAATACATAACTTAATGTAATTAATTAATTAATTAATAATTAATTAATTAATTATAAGAGTTAGTATATAATAATCAAGATTATTATGTTGAATAACTACATAATTATAATATATGATTAATTAGAGATTAATTAATCATTAATTATTTAATCATTGATATAATCATCAAAATAATTATGGATAATTAACTAGAGATTAATTAAATATCAATTATTAGATTAATCAAATTATTAATTATTACTATTCAAATTAATAATTATTAATTATTATATGAGAATGAATATTTTAGTAACATAATTAAATTATTAACAAGATAATTATTAATAAGTCAATTAAAATTATATAATTTAATTATAATTTCTCAATTAAATAAAGTAATAATTAATATTACTTAATTAATTAATTAATCAATTGATTAATTGATTAATTAATTTATTAAAATAAATAATTAAATTAAATTAAATTAATTAAATAATAATTAATAAAAATTTATTTTAACACTTAATAATTAATAAGAATGATTGTTAAGATTAATTATAATATAAGTAAATTAAGTTCTCTATAGTTTATTAAATAAATAAATAAAGTAATATTACTATAATTCTATCTAATAATGAGATATTGTTAATAAGGACAAATTCTCAAATCTGCGTAGTAGAGATACAACTCCGGAAGTTTAAGCATATAAGACAAGTAAGTACAAACCTCACCTACAACATGGAACAAAATGTATTTTCTTTGTGGATGCTCTACTTTTGTTATGACTTGACTTGATGATGTGATGAGTATATGGGTTATACGTATTGTTTTGATTAAGTATTTGATGTGCATAATTCCTCTTGCACTGACATGATCGGCATGCCTCACATATATTTATACCATAATGGTAGATGCATAGTGACATGTAAATCTACACACTGTCACAACTAATAAGAACGAGGCAAATAAAAGATAGGATTAAGTGTCGTACCAACCTCCAATTAGTGAGAGGATATGATAAGAACGAAAGTTATAAAATATGACCTTGGAGGCTGTTGGAGGGTCGCTCCCCTAACTTCCCATTGGTTGTGCGCATATGGGTACGACATAGGGGCCCTTAAGTAGACAAGATATGTAAATAATAAAGTATAATTGAACACATATAGTTCACACATGCATTTTAAACATTCATGATGTTACATGTGATGATATGATTTTATGAAAATAATTTGTGAGATATTGTTTGTACTTGCTGAGCGAAAGCTCATCATTGTGTGTTCGTGCTGTAGGTAACGCGGGTAGGCAACCCATTACTTAGATGTTTTATATACTAGCAATGTTGTGCGGAGGCGAAGAAGGACGGGAGTGGGATACCACCACGAATTAAATTTTCGCATTTAGATTTCATAAAACTATTTTGTATTGACTATATTTATAATTATGTTCCAATGTTTTTGATACTACTAAATTAGTATGAGTATTTTACAAGAAAAGACTTTAGACTATTTTCTTATAATTTTTATGAAGTTATAACTTTTTAAAATATCATTTAGTTACGATTTTAAATTGGATAATTAATTGCTAGAGGTTTACAATTTTCTCAGTTAAAATTTTAGTGATTCTAACTTTTGTAGTACGAATATGATTTAAAAAAAAATTATGTATTTTTCGGAACCAAACGTAAATGAGTGTTAAGACTAAATTAAATAAGAATAAGTAAGTTAGTTAACGGTCTGAAAAGTCGGGTCGTTATTGGTTTCGAAAATACATAAATTTTTTTTTAAAATCATATTCGTACTACAAAAGTTAGAATCACTAAAATTTTTAACTGAGGAAATTGTAAACCTCTAACAACTAATTATCCAATTTAAAATCGTAACTAGATGATATTTTAAAAAGTTATAACTTCATAAAAATATAAGAAAATAATCTAAAGTCTTTTCTTGTAGAACACTCATACTCATTTAGTAGTATCAAAATATTGGAACATAATAATAAATATAGTCAATATAAAATAGTTTTACGAAATCTAAATGCGGAAATTTAATTCGTGGTGGTATCCCACTCCTGTGCTTCATCGCCTCCACACAGCTTTGCTAGTCCATAAAATAAGTAATGGGCTGCTTACCCGCGTTACCTACAGCACGAACACACAATGATGAGCTTTCGCTCAGCAAGTACAAACAATATCTCACAAATCTTTTTCATAAAATCATATCATCACATGTAACATTATGAATGTTTAAAAAATGCATGAGAACTATATGTGTTCAATTATGCTTTATTATTTACATATCTTGTCTACTTAAGGACCCCTATGTTGTATCCATATGTGCGCAACCAATGGGGAGTTAGGGAAGCGACCCTCCAACAGCCACCAATGTCATATTTTATAACTTTCGTTCTTATCATATCCTCTCACGAATTGGAGGTTGGTACGACACTTAATCCTATCTTTTATTTGCCTCATTCTTATTAATTGTGACAATGTGTAGGTTTGCATGTCACTATACATCTATCATTATGGCATAAATACATGTGAGGCATGCCGATCATGTCAGTGCAAGAGGGATTATGCACATTAAGTACTTAATGAAAGCAATACGTATAACTCATATACACATAACATATTCAAGTTAAGTCATAGCAAACGTAGAACATCAACAAAGAAAACATTTTGTTCCATGCAGTAGGTGAGGTTTGTACTTACTTGTCTTATATGCTTAAACTTTCGGAGTTGTATCTCCTACTGCGCAGATTTGAGAAATTGTCCTGATTAACAATATCTCATTATTAGATAGAATTATAGTAATATTATTTTATTTATTTATTTAATAAATTATAGAGAACTTAATTTACTTATATCATAATTAACCTTAACAATTAATTCTTTTTAATTATCAAGTGTTAATATAAATTTCTATTAATTATTATTTAATTAATTTAATTAATTAATTATTTTAATTAATTAATTAATTAAGTAATACTAATTATTACTTTATTTAATTGAGAAATTATTATTAAATTATATAATTTTAATTGACTTATTAATAATTATCTTGTTAATAATTTAATTATGTTACTTAAATATTCATTCTCATATAATAATTAATAATAATTAATTCGAATAGTAATAATTAATAATTTGATTAATCTAATAATTGATGTTTGATTAATCTCTAGTTAATTATCCATAATTATTTTGATGATTATATCAATGATTAATAATTAATGACTAATTAATCTCTGATTAATCATATATTATAATTATGTAGTTATTCAACATAATAATCTTGATTATCATCTACTAACTCTTATAATTAATTAATTAATTTTTAATCAATTAATTAATTAATTACTTTATTAATTACATTTGGTTATGTATTAATTAATTAATTAATTAATTAAGTAATTAATAAATCAATCAAGATGACAAGGAGTCACCTAAGGGTATACCTCTATTTTATTATTGGACTAGTCCAATCCCCTTACTTATGTTCATTTAGTTGGGCTAAGGTAATCTTCTTGGTATATGCTTAGTAACCATCTAGTATACTTTATCTTGGCCCATTTAAAACTTATGATTTAATTTTATAAAGTTAGGGTTTTCACATTATTTGATCATACACTTAAAATCAATTCATTTCATAACTAAATACGTTCATATGTCAAGACTTACCCTTGTGTTACATTTTAATGCTTAATCGTTTTATCGGTGTAGGATTTTAACTTGTAAGATTTATTTTGGTTCGAGTATAATTCCGTTTTCGACACTAGATGACTTGTTGGAAAGCTTAAAACATCTAGTTTATGTCTTTATAACTTGTTTTCCAAGATTTCAAGTATTTCAAATATTAATGTGGACGTCTTTTCTAAGTGTCTTATGGTAAAATCTTAGATTATCAGATTACACTACAATCTTGAGGGATTTATTAAAATTTATGTACATATCCGTTTTAAACGCATGATATCTCATTTTGAAGCTTAAGATGTCTACTTTACAGTGGTAAAGTTATTTCTTTATTACTTGAGTTATTCATACCATCAACTTAGGTTTTGTTACTGTTGGTTTCACATTTAAACCATAAATCCAGATTCATAGGTAAGATTAGAAAAATCATAACAATTTACTTACAAGTCCAAATAAGACAAAAGATATGTCATTGGAAAGCTTATAATGTCTATTTTTTATGATAAAAACAGTTTTGTAAAAAGTTATGGTTTACTAACTCAAAGTCCACAAAACCGTGGCTAATACAGGGTTCCAGCAATGATTTTCGGTTCGTAGCCCAAACTTGTAAAATCCACCAAAAATTGCACACTTATCCGTTCAAGGTGTATGATACCTTGTTGGAAAGCTCAAAGAATATATTTTTCAGTTCTCTAACTTAAAATCCAAAATTGTGAGTCTAATAGGTTCGGAGTACAGTAAACCCGTGGCTATGTTGTGTCTCGGAGGTTCATTTTCTCTTTATTTTAGTGTCACAACTTCAAAGGCACATAACTTTTGACATATAAAAGCAAATCAAGTGATTCCAAAGTCCAAAATGAAGCTTATCCTCTGTAGAATATTAATATATAATTTATTTTTCACACTAAAGTTTCTAATGCATGCTATATCACCATAACATCCATAAACTTCAACAAGGTTCATAGATCTTACCGAAATGCTCCGGGGATCCTTTAAAATCTCGAGCCTTCCAGGTTCTTCTCAAAACTTTTTCCTAGATAAGAAGAAGTCTAACATTAAGATCATAACTAAATATCATGCTTTAGTTCTCCAAAAAGACTAAAACATGAAGAATACCACTAGGTTACCTTTAGTAGAACGTCCTCTAACTCCGTTTCTCACCTCTTCGATCTTCGGAACGGGGTTTCTTAGAGCTTGAAAATGGATGGAGGAGGGTACTAGAGATGTGTTGGAGATGGAGAATAGTGTTGGTGGTCCTTGGTTTTGTTTAGAGCTTGGTGGTGGTTAGAGAGTTAGGGTTTGAGTGCTTAACTTGTGTGAGAAAGAAAATGGGGTGTTAGGGGTTTATGCTTAGCCAACTTTGGCCTTGAGAGAGCTGTCTTTTGAGGGAGGAAATTTGAAAAATATTTGGCTCAATCAGCCTCTGAATGGCTGGCACTTTGGGAGGGTTTTTCGGTGAAATTTGGTTCAATAAAGTTAAGACAATGTGTCACTTTCACTTGTCTATTTTTTAGGTCAACTTGCCTAAATAAACCATGCCGTGTCTTACACAAGGTTGCATGCATGCAACACTTTCTTCTTTTCTCCTTTGTTCACATTTCCCCTTGTTTCTTGAACCAAAAATCCGGATCCACCCGTGGCTTTCTCATTTTCATTTTTGTTTTTCTTTTTTCCAATTTCCACCCTTGATCCAAGTTGTCATCTTCATTCTCATCCATTGGATCTTCCATCACACCTATCCTCACCTTAAGCTCTCATTGGTCACTTATCATTCAAAGCTTGGCCATTAATTTAACTAGGATCCCTTAACATAAAATCTACACCATTGATTTCAAATCAAGCACAATTTTTATTCAATTTTCCACCTTTGGATTTCCTAAGAGTAAATATTAATAATTCATCTTCTATCCAAGTGACACATCAATTCCCAATCATAGTCTCAAAGCTTGACTATTGATATAATCAAAATAAATACTAAGATCCTTATAATGACCTACTCATAAAAAAAAATGGGGTTCTTCCTAAAATTTACCGTTATCCCTCTAATACGACATAATTAATTTTTCGTATAAATTTTTTTATGTCGTTCATCTCATATTTTATGTATTTAAAATTTCTCATTTAAATAGAGAAATTTAACATTGTTAAATCATCGACATCATCACACCGATGATACATATATTATCAGTCGATCTTGAAATTTGATATTCATCAAGATAATTCATTAAAAACATATTAATGAAGAAATCATAATAATAATTCATGAATTATGCTTATGAATTTCAAGGGCATCACAGTTATAGTTAATCCTTTAACTTGTAGACTTTATATTTTCTCTTTTGCTATTTATAAATATTAAAGCTTCGTCAGGTTGATCCTATATATGGAATGTCCAAATCTTATAGGTTGAAATAATTTTTTATTCAAACTCTTTCAAAAGGTGTTATTTACATTTCTATACTGTTTTTAATAATTTTCTATAGTGTAGTTTGCTCTTATTCAAAATGAAATGATGACCTATAAAATATATAGATTTGTATATTATATATAATTGACTAATTTAAAAATACATTATTTTAAATGTAAGATATACTATTTGAATAAAAACAAAATACAAGATATTAAAAATTTAAAGAATCCTTTTAAAAATAATTGCTGTTTTTATGGGATAAATAAAAATTGTTAATAATCCGAGAGTAGTGAAATGGCCGATATGATGGGTATTTAAAAGGAAAAAAAAAATAAAATCAGACAATATTTTCAAAGGAAATACATATGAGCATTAGTTGTGGCAATTAAGCCGAACTCTATCTTAAACAGAGAGTAATACTAAAAATACCAACTCTAATCTTAACTTTTTGAAAACTATCTCACGTGTGATCATATTTTTATTAATAGATACAATCAATTGATGTGGCAATATTTTAAACACTTACTAATTAAAAAAAATGACAATTCATATTCCACATAAATTGGTACTCAAAATTTGAGGTTAAAGTTAGTATCCCTAGCATTTTTAATTTAAAGTACGTGCCATATTAGCCTAGAGTATGCCTTCCACATTTGTGGCTTCCTCTGTTTAGAGCCTTTCTATACCTCCGTTTCTGTGTCTTTAAGTGTTTTTGTGACCATTGAGTGTCTTCTAGATAGAAAATTGATTCCACAAAAATAAAACCTTTGATGATAACATTAAGTTCACATTAGATCATAAACAGCATAGCTCCCTTATTTATATATATATATATATATATATATATATATATATATATCATATCATATATTAGTTAGTACATGAGAAGTCTAGAGCCCACAGGCAAGAAAATTATGATGGAGAATAGAGCAGATAATATGGTGATTAATGTTGGTATTCTTCCTTTGTCTTTCCTTATCACCATCCCTTCCATAACGGGGTAGTTTAGAGCCAAAATATAAAATGAGATTAAAACTTGTACAAACATCTTGTCCAAATCTCCCACAAGAATGGCTCTAGCAATTCCGGCAAGAAGAGAACCCATGTTCAAGATCACCAGGGCAACCAACGGACCAAGAAACATCATTGATGTTTGGAAATCATAAATACCATTTTCGTATAGCTTAACTTGTTCATCGTCCTCGGCTTTATTGGTGGGTAAGAAATTGGCTTCCCTCATACCAATCCTCTTCACGAAGGCATCCAAAGTTCCATAAAAATGAGATGTAATCGCTTTCATCATCCATATTCTTTGTTCGTATATCAACGAACGCAATGATCCTCCAGTTATGAGGATCTCATAAGAATGTTGTGCAAGAGAAGAGACAAAGAGCAACATAAATATGATGAAATATGAGTTTGAAACCTGTTTGAGGATAGAAGGTTTATGTTAGGAATATCATGTTGTTGATTTTATGCTCTAAGAGAAGGTAATGAAAAGTGAAACAATGTTACGAGGTACAAGTAGTCAACAGTGGTCTCACAGTGTGGATTCACCTTCTAGTAGTTGTGGTGATGCTCATAATTGATACTCCCAAGAATTTTTCTTTTAAATGTCATTTTAAATAATAAAAGGGAGTTTTAGACATTACCTCAGGGTACAAAGGGATGCCTTTTAGAAGGCAGAGTTGAGGAATAGTAGCAAAGCACCATAAAGGCAAGCAATAGAGAGGGAAAAAGGATAGATTTCCGTAGCACATTTTCTCGAGGAAAGACATCTTGGAGGGGCTGTAAATGAAGGGGCAAAACTTAGAGATGCCAACTTCGACCAACCCAGAACTCCATCTTGTCCCTTGAGTCAATAGATCATTCAAATTCGTGACCCCAGAACCCAAGAACTGTGGTTTTGATGAACTAAGATATACTGAATTCCATCCCTTGCATTGTAAGGCGAAGCCCGTTAAATAATCCTCTGCAACTGAATAATGCAGAAAACCAACCTGGTTTTCAGAGCAAGGAGAGAAAATTCTGATGTCATTACAATCTACAAAAGGATTAGCAAGTAGAAATGAATTGTTTTATAAATGAACAAGCTTGCTTTACCTCTTCACCCCATTTTGTTTGATCTCCATAGGTGCAAGAAGCCAAGAACTTGGCCTCTTGGAGCAGTTCATTGGAAGAGTCTTTTCCATTGATTAGATTAGGCTTGGTGTGTTGAAAAAGAGATTTGATTAACTCATTGGATGGTCCAAAGTACTTCTTGAGTTCAATTGGATCAGCGCCTTTTTATTGAGAAAAACACAAGGTTATTCTATTAATTACAACAAAATTCAAACACTCTTTATATATATACATTCATGTAATCTATCAATTCTTTACCTTCTTTTACAAAGCTGCCATATAATGCTATCCTCTTTATAACAAAGCCTGTACCAGACAAGACTGGTCCATCTAGCCCATCTAGACCCGGCCACATTAACTGAAACATGCAAAAAAATAAAAAAATAAAAAAAATAAAAAATCACATACTCAACAACACAGTTTGAAAATATGAATATGTAATGCTAGGAATCTTGGCCTTCATTCTAACTTATTCGTACCAACTGGCATGGTATGTAAATTGTCATCCTTCTATAGGTAGGTGTTAAAAAAATAATCATATCACTAAATATTCAAATGCTATCTACTAAAAAAAAAAAAAAAAGAAAACTCACTTACCACATAGATTGACATAAAAAAGTTGGGATACCTAACATTACTTTCAAAAGATATTTTTGCATTTTTGATTAATCAAAGGCCATAAATAATTGAGTTACAACTAATTGGGTTTTGCTCTGCATACCGAATATGTGGATCTTAACCCACTTTCATAGATATCCTTCTTTGCAACGTTGTGGAATCTCTGAGGGAACTGAACAAAAGCTAGGGAGGAAGATATTTTGGGATCAAGGTGGAAACATATGGCTTGTCGCGCTGAAGTCGGGTCATTGCAATACATGTCACAGTCTAGTGATAGTATGTAAGGAGAGTTGCTTATCACTCCAGAGACTCGAAGCTGCAACATAAACAACAACATCATAACTGTTAAAACATATGTTTCAATTCCTTATGTACTCCGAGAGAGAGAGTGAGAGAAAGAGAGAGAGAGAGATACAAGAGTGTTCGTTGCTCCAGCCTTGAAATGGTGAGGATGAGAGGGCTTTTTCTCCCTAGAAACGTAAACAAGACGAGGCAATTTGGATTGAACTTCTTTCTCTCTAATCCCACTGGGATTTCCTTGAATCACCTATCAAAATAAAATCATTCAAGCAAAATACTCTTTTTCCCACTTCAAATCTTTAAGACCCTTAATTCTTGTCCACAACTAAGGTATAAGGGGAAATAAAAAATACCTCTATGACAGATGGGTGATCTGTACTAGTGAAGCCAATAGTGTCTTTAAATGTCCCTTTTACTGCTTTTACACGTTTCTTAAAGTCTTGGTATTTTTCCTGCATCAAAATTACATAACCTTAAAGACAACAAAAGTTGTTGCTGAACATAAGTACTATCACACCAAGATATTGATTTGTATCGAAGAAGGGAAGAAAAGAACAAACTTTGAGATTCTCTCTCTCTAACCGATACTCGTCGGAGCTATCGAAGTGTCCATGATCATCATCGTCATTCGTTGGTGAGAAGAAATAAGCCTCCGGGCACCTCTTTTGGATTCCAAACCTCCTGCAAAACGGAATCCACCACTTTGCAAACCTCCAAGCCTCTCTCATCCCATTCAAAGTCACCGATGAACCGCCATCGTCGGAAAGATACACGTGGAGCTTGTCGGGCGGGTAGTCCATCGCCATGGCAGATAACACGGTGTTCATCACCAGCAAAGGAGGCTCTCTATCTGGATCCGCGGTGAAAATGAAGACATCAATTGATGGAAGCTTATCATCTTCGGGCAGTCTCTCTGGAAAGACGGTTCGAGAAACGGTACGCCACCGAAAGGCTTGGCCTAGAAGCCAGATGAAGAAGAGAAGCAGCTCAGAGAGAAAGAGAAGAAGCCATGGTAAGGTTGGTATTCCTACGTCCTTGATGTCGTTCTGGAAAAGGAAAGAGACTCTGTAATGGATCAAGAATCCCACTGCCAAGACATGAAGGAAAGTGTGTGATCTTTGAATGATGTTTGAAGATTTGTGGACATGGCAGATATGGAGACGCGGAGAGTCCTCCATCAGAGCCAACCTCTCACTCCCTCTCCCTCTTTCTCTCTCTCTCTCTAAGCAAGTGAGTTTGGTTTAGTCTACCACAATTCCACAGGTGCAAGTAGAAGATATTTTGGGATGGATTACTGTGTTAAGAAAATTCAAATGCTAGTCAAACACGTTTCATGCTCGTTTTGTCTCCATGTCTGAAAATATATATATATATATATATATATATAAAATAAAAAATAAAAAAAATAATGACCAGATGATATTTGACCAAAGTATAGCTAAACAAATTCGTTTTGAACTTGAATGAGGAAAATTATCTCGTTTGGGACGATTTTCATAAACCCTTCACAGACCTTGCAATAGAAATTCTGACCATGCCACAGGAAAATTTTATGGTAGGAAACAAACTTCTCCCCTGTCTACAGAGTAGAGCAGAGATGTCGAACACAACGTCCTCATCTATTTTATTTCTAAAAGTGATTGATTATCTATTTATAACTGATAATTAATCACTGAATAATTATCTAACTAATGTAATAGCTGTTGCTATGCTGTTCCCATGGACTATCAAAATCAAAAAAGCGGAATTCTTGGGTCTAACTCATTGGGATCAGAAACCAAATGTTTCTTTGGACATCATATTAAAAAGCAAACGGCATTTTCTATTGATTTGTTCCCCTCCCTTTCTTATTTAGAATATCTTTTTGGCTACCAACTCTAAGAGTAAAGCCGCGGTAAGATAGTTTTTATCCCTCTCAGAGCTTTGAACTGACTAACCTATGATCATTTAGGGAGATTTTATCTATATAACTGGTGCGCATATGCGTCCAATCTAGAGGTGATTTAAAAAAAAAAAAATAATATTGACATTAATATTTCTAATGTTTATAAAAACAACATTTCAGAAATTTCATATTTTTTAAAATTATAAAAAAATTACACATCTGAATTTTTTTTAAATTAAAAAAGGCGACTTCTTATTTTAAAACAAGAAAAATTTTAGTTTCAGAAGCAAACGTACGAGCGAAACATAGCCTTATTTTTTTTTTTAAACTATCTTATAGATGTCTAATTTCACTTATGCAGCGTGTGGAAAAATCTTCGATTCTGTATGTGGTTTTGAATAGCAACCACAAAAACAAAAGGCCCACTGAAGGAGAAAATCTGTTGTTGCAATTGCCATGTATTAGCGTTTTGCAATCATTCAGGAATTGATTGCCATCTTTTAAAAGGTGTTATTTACATTTTTATACTCTTTTTAATAATTTTATACAGTGTAGTTTGCTCTCATTCAAAATGAAATATTGACCTATAAAATATATAGATTTGTATATTAAATTTGAAATACATTATTTTAAATGTAGGATATACTATACAAAATGCAAGATATTAAAAATGTAAAAATTCCTTTTAAAAATAACTGTTGTTTATAGGAGAAATAAAATTTGTCAATAATCCCAGAGTGCTGAAATGGCCAATCTGATGGGTATTTAAAAGAAAAAAAAATTCAGACAATATTTCCAAAGGAAATACATATGAGCATTAATTGTGGCAATTAAACCGAACTCCATTTTAAAAACAGTAATGCTAAAAACATCAACTTTAATCCTAATTTTTTTAGTATAATCTCGTATTTCATATTTTTTTAGTAGAAACAATTATTTGATGTGATAATATTTTAAACACTTACTAAAAAAAAAAAAAAAAACAACTTATATGCCACAAAAATTGATACCCAAAAGTTGAGATTAAAATTGAGGTCCCTGACATTTTTCTTTTAAAATACCTGTCATATTAGCCTAGAGCGTGCCTTCCAAATTTGTGGCTTCCTCTGTTTAGAGACTTTCTAGACCTCCGTTTCTCTGTCTTTAAGTGTTTTTGTAACCATTGAGTGTCTTTTTCATGGAAAATTTATTTCACAAAAATAAAACCTTTGATGATAACATTAAGTGCACATTAGCTCATAAACAACACAACACCCTTATGCATATATATCATTTATTAGTTAGTACATGAGAAGTCTAGAGCCCCCAGGCAAGAAAGTAATGATGGATAATATAGCAGATGATATGGCAATTAATGTTGGTATTCTTCCTATGTCTTTTCTTATCACCATCCCTTCTATAATGGGGTAGTTTAGAGCCAAAATATAAAATGAGATGAAAACTTGTACAAACATCTTGTCCAAATCTCCCACAAGAATGGCTCTAGCAATTCCGGCAAGAAGAGAACCCATGTTCAAGATCATCACGTTTTTGGAAACCATCGTGTAATCTTTCGAAAATTATTCTAAAAATTTGAAATTTTGTGCTTTGAAATTCGCACGTAAACCTTAACTTAAATTCACTTTCCTCATCCTTTATTATCATTTTTATCTTTCTCCTTCTGGACCACTCAAAGATTTCTCCTACCCACTATCTCCTTCGCCCGCCAGCCGACAGCGCCGCTGCCTTACCCTCTCTCTTATTCTCCCGGTGATGCCGCCCACCCTCCCCTCTTCCTCATTCGACCATCGCCCGCAAGGCCGCCATCCCCTCCCCTTCATTCTCCCGTCGCCCTCCCCTCTCTTTGTTTTTTTCGCCACCGCCATCGCCACCTTCACTGCCACCTTGTCTTCCCATCAAGGCTGTGAACTATTTTGCATCGAAGAAAGGCAAGGTGACTTCCATATTACTTAATTTCTTGTTTTCCAATAAAAATACGAACACACAATTCTTTTATAACTTTTTTGGAATGTAATTTGTGTATTTATTGTTGTTCAATTTTTTTTTATTGTTACTCTTTATAGACGAATCTTTTGTGTAATTTTTTGGCATTTTAAGATCTACGAACACACAATATTCTACGCATTTTTTTTTCCGCTCACCACATGCTCGATAAAATGTCAAAATGGAATTTTGTTTGATTTAATCTTAATGGTATGCATCTTAATTATTTTGAATTTTGCAAACTTGCTAGGGCCCTAATGGATTGGAAGCTTATAGCTGGAGAAGAGATTAAAAGGAGACGAGACTATAAAACAAAAATCTCGGATCTTCCTTGTCCTCACCAAGAGGGAAGTGTTGAATGTGGTTATTTTGTTTTAGGTTTTATGACGGACATAGTGTTGAATGGAATTGACGTACTTGAAAGAAAAGAATATTATACTTGGGATGATATGGATTTGATTAGGGGAGAATGGACAAAATTTATAATGCAATTCATTAATTATGATATGTAAATTGGTAATGTAATGGATGATCTTTTTACTTTGATATAATGTAGCTAATATTTTGTCAATCATATCCGGGGCCATGTATTGATAACACATGTGTTAGGCCACCTGTGAGAAATCACCAAAAAATGCCAACTTATTTTTTAATTCATGTTGGACTTTACACGACGGTTTCTGTTAAAAACCGTCGTGTAAAGTCCACTTTACACGACGGTTTCTGTTCAAAACCATCGTGTAAAGTGGTGGAATATTCGACGACGGTTTTTTCTCTATTCGACAATGGTGTGAACCGTCGTGGAATATTAAGATACCACGACGGTTTATTAACTGTCATGTTATCTCAAAATATTCCACGACAATAGATTACATGACGGTTATTTAACCGTCGTGTAAACTTTACACGACGGTTAATAACCATCGTCAAATCTATAATTTTTACTAGTGTCACTTTACATTGGCTTCAGATCAAGAATGTAATTATGCTCCTATCGCCTCTCCTTTGTTGCCTATCAAGAATCTAATTATGCTCATATCGCCTCTCCTTTGTTGCCTACTATTAATTAGGTCATAATTATTCTTGCGTTATTGCCTACTTTTTACTTTATACTCTTATAATGCATATGTCTTTATTATTCTATCTACTTTCTTCTCAACACTTCTCTTCATTGCTTCATGTTGTAGTGCTATTCAAGATTATTCTTTACTATTGTTTTCCATTTTCCTAACATCCAAATCACCCTTCCATATCACGCATCTGCTACATTTTGGTATTTTCAATTACTATCTACACTACAGACATTTTCTCATTGCTTTGTTTTGATTAAATTTTTGTTAAGTAAAATTTCCATCCCCTTAACTACAATTTCCTTTTCCAAAATTCTTCCAATACTTGCAATTCCACCGTCCCAGCAACATTTTTACATCTTTTTCTTGTGATCTCTTTCTATCTACATTTTTTTTTCTCTCTCTCATTTCTCCTAACTGTTCGTATCGCTCTTTAGCAACACAAGCTGCACATACCTTTTCCAAATCTAGTTGCCGATATACTTGGACTTCATCATGCCAACAACAACTGCTATGTTTCACACTATATCTACATTAATTTTGCATTACTTCTCCCACAAAGATACATATGTTCCTTCATGAATGAACACTCCCTTTCCAAATCTAGTTGCCCATATACTTGGATTTTCACCATGCCAAGTACAACTTTTGCGTTTCACATTGTATCTACATTAACTTCAGTTTACTTCTCCCCAAAAGATGCCAAAATTCCTTCATGAGTATACGTTCACCGGTAATTCTTTTATTTAATTAATTTACTCACACCTATAAACCTACCTGTAATTAACAAGACGCCCTTCTTTCAATTAACTAGTATGATCTCATTCTTATTTTCACCCTACATTTTCTGGCTTCCATTCTGCATTTTTCGGAGGCAGTTTTCTTCTCCCTACACGTGCTCATTAATTTGCTGACACAAAGGGACTCCCACGTCGGTACCGTTTCCCACCCGGTACCGAGGTGAGACAACAACTAAAAACTTAGTTCATTTTAGAAATGAGATGAAAAAAAAAAACTTTTTTTTCAGAATCAACCATTACACTTAGTCTCATTTCAACCCTATTTTGCACAATAACATTTTCAGATTAAAAAATTTCCTCCTTTTGTTTTAAAATTCTGTAACTTTTTTACTTTATCTCCAATTAAAACCTTTTTTTTTTTTTTCTAGGTGTTCATAATTAGTAGAGGAATAAATCTGTATCGATATCATATTAAAAGCTGATAAGGTTTTATTAGAATTGTTAAAAAACTAATTTCCGAATGACTTTTTCTAATATCTATCCGAACACTATTTCAAAATTTTCACTTTTTTCTAGAATTACCAAAAAAAACAAAAAAAATTGTACATCCGAATGCTATTTTTTTTCTAAAAAAAGTGACTTCTAAATTTAAAACGAGAAAAATTTTTGTTATAAAAACAGAACATTAGTTTTTAGTTATCTTATAGATCTCAATTCATTTACGTATATAGCGTGTTTGAAAATCAATGACTCTGCATGTCTTAACTGTATTAAAAGAGCAGATATCTTGTTTTATTGTTCACTTTTGTAGTAAAAAACGCAAGTATTAATTGTGTTTTGATGTTTTACTCCCCCCCACCCCCCTACTTACATATTTGACTTGACACTTACTGCTTCTTTATGAGCCCCATGTTGAGTTGCCTTTTCTGCTTCAAGCAAATAATTGAGTTGGCCCACCATATTTAAGTGCAATTACACTATTGCTATTGATTTAGTTCAAAAAAAATTCCAGCCTGAATAATAACTAGATATGTACATGTCAATTAGTACTAATAAAACGACTCATCTAATTTATCATTTTATTAATTTTGCTTTAATAGTACCTCGTTTAATCATCTTAAACTCCCACTTGAATTTTGTTTTAATTTAATTGAGAAAAAATGTTTTCCATTAGAAAAAAAATTCCCATTAAAAAAAAAATGTTTTTCTGGGGAGGGAAAAAAAAAAAGGAAAGCAAATAGCACTACCTATTTTGTTAAATATAATAAAAGAATAGAAATGCTCCCAATTGTTCCTTTTTCGTCGTAAAAAATGCGGATTTTAGATGCGTTTTGGGAGTCTTTGAAAATCGTGAATTTCTTTTTTTCTTAATCTTAACAGCTTTTGCCGCCCTTTCTGTCTCTTTCTCTGCCCCCTGTCAGCTCCTTTTTTATTTTTATTTTTTTATTTCCCTCTTCCTCTCCACTTTCTCTTTCTTCTTTTTGAGATCTGACAATTGCCTTCTCTTTTCCATTATGGTTTCATTCCGAACAACTCCCTAGTCATGTCTTTTTCTTTTTTTTTTTTTCAGACCCATTTTATGTGTTCATCAACTATCTTTCTATTTTCAGAGCAAAAAAAAAAAAGAAAACTATCTTTCTATTTCGTATTGCTCTTCTATTTCTCCCCTATTTCTCATTTTTCTTACTAGAATTTTTTTTGTTTCTCTCTGACTTTTGGTCTCCCCTATATCATCAACTGATACGGGTTCTCTCTCTTGGAAAACCAACTTGTTCATTTATCTTGGCTTTTTTCTTTAATCCATATATATATATAGATATATATATATGTTGGTATTAAAATTGACAAGAGCTCCAACGTCAGAAAAATGCACAGAGTGAGCATGTAATCATCACATCTCAACTAGAAGTGAGTTTTTTTGCTGAGAAAAGAGGGAAGAAGAGAGTTAAGAAAGATGATCTGAAAAAAAGAAAAAAGAAAAGGGAAAGAAAGATCTAACGAAGAAGAAGATGTTCTAAAAAAAAAAAGTGTAGGAGAAGTTCACATGAGAGAGAGAGTGAGAGGCGTGTGGAGGGGGTGAAAAAAAAGGAGAGAGAAAAGTTATTCGGAATGCTGATGGAGGGATATGGTTTTCATCTTCTGTTACTGATGATGTGTCAGATAATACAAACGTTTTCATTCATATTCATATACTTTTCTTATAAAAAATAAAATAAAAACAATACAATAGTGAAATTTTACATTCATAAAATATTAGTAAGGTTGTATTTAGAGAACAAAAAAGGTGACTAATGATAGTAAATGAACAAAAAGACATAAAATTAAAAACGTTAATTCAACTTAAATAATGTTTGATTAAAAAAGAAAAATGTAATGAAGTATAACTAAGGTTTTTGGTTATTATTTTAGTATAAGGAATTAAGTGGGATTAAAGAGAAAAAAATAAGAACCTGAAAAATGAGTGTCACTGATTCATAACATTATCATGTTACAATAAAGTGAACAATCACATTTATGGTCATATTTATGATAAGATTTACTCTTTACTTTCAAAAAATGAGTTAAATTAAAAATTAAATACTTTTTTTAAGAGTTTAGACTTACAAGTCAAAGTTTTTTTTTTTATTAACATTATTCTTTAACATTAATAAAAAATAGTTATTTTAAATATTAAAATTCTAAATTGAAACTTTTAATCACACGTCTAAAATATATATATTTTTAAATCCTTACTCATATTTCTAAAGTTTTTTGAAGAAATGCTCATCTTATTATGTGTACTCTTTTTCCCCCCTCAAATTCCAAGTTTAAAGTTAAATTGTGATCAAGTCTAACTGTTATGAATTTTTTCTTACTTCTTTACAAGATCTAATTCGTGTGTGTATGTTTTTTTGTTTTTTGTTTTTTTTTTTTTTGGATTTTTCAGTTGATTAAACTTTTTTTTTTCCTTCTTTAAAAAAGATAGACAAATTTTTCTTATTTTGTTGGATGATATACAAATGATTGTTTTCTTAATAATTGCCATTTCCGTGTAATAAATATTTTAACCTTTGCACTTTGTCATAAAAGAATTAAGTTCAACAAGTATACTCATAGTCTATTTAATAAATGATATGATGAGTTTACTGTTATTTTTTGAGCAATTATATTTAACATTCTGATATATAAATTAATTTAAGATGAAAATTAAAAGTTGCAAATTTAACAAAGGAATATAAAAAATTGTATGTTGATTATATTTCATGTAGTAAATAATTTATCCTCATAGATAATTAAATGTATTGTTATTTATATTTTACGCTATTTAAATTTCAATTACAACTACTACGTGCATTTGCACGTATTTAAACTAGTGTTTATAAAATGGCAAAAACAAAAACAAAAGGCCCACTGAAGGAGAACATTTGGGATTGCAATTGCCACTTACTATTGTTTTGCAATCATTCGTGAAATTGATCGTTGAATGTATATGTGCATGTCTTTAACTTGTAAACTTTAATATTTTCAGCAAAAAAAAAAAAAAAATGTAAACTTTAACATTTCTTCCTTTAGTATTTATAAGTATTAAGCGTAACTTAAGAGAAATGTCATGGATTGATATTGTCACAAGAAGGAAAAAAAAAAAAAACTCTTAAAAAATGTCATAACATGACTTCATAAATATATTTATTATTATTTTTGTTTTAAAATATCATTCACAATTACTAATCGATAACCATGATATTACCACCTCTGTCGGTGTGTTATATTGATTGGTCACTAACTGGTTGGTAGTTGGTTACTTTCAGAAGTCCCACTCATTGCAAGTGAGAGAAAGGGAGAAGAGAGAGAGAGAGTGGGGGTTTGTCACGTTCTGTGAGGGAAAGAGTGAGGGGGAAGTGAGAGACAGAATGCATTTTAACTTAACTCAAACTAAATTATATTTTTTCATCTTGATTTTTATTTTTTATTGAAAAATCAACAAAAATTATAATTAATTTTTAAAAAGTTAACAAACTATAACTTAAAAATTTCATCTCCTACTGGCGAACTAAACGCAAGCAAAATAATATGTTATCTTTTAACACATTATATCATCATTGTGACATTTTTTATTATGGTTTTTTAAACTGTGGTAAAAATCAATGCACTTATAAATTGTATGATATGAGTCCTAATTCTCTATTGGGGTTTAGAGCCCGCAAGTCCTATGTTTGATCTTGGGCTGGTGTAAAAATTTGGTCTAGGTTAGGTTAGTTTAGTAAGGGAGTGCTTAAAAAAAATAAATAAATAAAATTCATGAATATACTAGTTACATTATTTTAATAAGGGTGACCCTATCATTTTTAAGTTTTTTACCCTACAAGCAGGAACCTTTTTTTCCTAGGTATGTTAGGTAGACGTGTTCTTTATATTAGTTTCTCTCAATTAGTCATTCAGAATCTACACTATCATCATCAAATTAATGCTTCAATAGTCTAGTTACATTATTGAACCTAAGTATACAAGCACGTGAATCACACAATCACATCGACAGCAAGAGAAAGACAGCCCTTGTTCACATGAATTATTATCGTACAATTCAATTTCATAGAGCCGTCTTCGGCTTTCTTTGTCTCCTAAAATTTTTCTGCAAAAGCAACCTTTGCTTTCGCAAAAATTCCTAAATTGCCTAATTCCCCCACCCCCAAAAAAAAAAAAAAAAATGCCCCCTTGGTTTAATGGTACTGTCAACATGTTGTCTTTTCGTTTGTCATTTTTTTTTAAAATAATAATGATAACGATAATAGGAATAATACCTCGGTAGTAACACAAGTGAAAAAGTACTATATAATTCGTCTTTGCTTACTTGTTTAGAAGACAATGGAATCATGTGTGAATTTATTCTTATCTTGTTTCATATCCCGTTATATGTCATGATATGTTAAACAAATTATCATAAATCATTTCAGTTAAAAAATTATATTAATTTTATTGACGTGTTATGTTACAATTTGGACATGAAATAAATAAAATAAAATAAAAAAAAGAAACATTTAAGAAAAAAGACATACATACTTTATCATATTAATCGGGTGCACTCTAACTTAAATCCACCCACAACCTTTAGTTTGCAATATATTATTAATTTTTCAGGAACTTTTTTCACAACTTTATTAGAAAATCGAAAAGAAAAGAAACGGGAGATGAAGGGAAGCTGAATGACCGGGTAAAGAGCCGATATTGCTTCAGAGTTCAGTGGATCAAGGATTAAGCATTCAGCTTACTAATTTACCCTAAATTAGTGTGCATGAATTCTTTTACAGTGAGTAATTGTTTGAATGTTATAATTTAGTAGGATCGTCTGAATGTTATAATTTAGTAAGATCTACCTGATTATTCTTTTTGAATGCTTTTGTGGTCGATATGTCCAGTGAAAATTTTTTTGTGCGCGCGCTTGCTATGTATACCAAAAAAACATTAATTTACCCTGAAACAATGGAGTACAACAGATCCATAGGCACCAAAGTACCCAATAATGGTGAAACTAAAAACTAGAGAGCTTTGCTTAGTTTCCGTTCATACTGCTTAAAATTTTCGGAATAGACAAAATTGGTTACACAACCTGGGACGCTTTTTCTATGCGTTTGCGTTGCGTTTTAGTGAAACAAATAGATAAACCGATTCGCATGATTTGGAGTTTAAGGAAGATTCTTCAAGTTTATTGTATAGTAATTTATCAAACAGCTCGTCCAAAATCTCATCTCCAAAATGCTCCTTAAAGGTCCCCTCCAAGCCAGCTCTGAAAGTGGCTGACATGACTTTGGGCTGTGGCTTCTCATGAAATATGTTCTCCATTAGTTCTATATTGAAACATCCGTTTCTTTTCACAGCCGCTTCCACTTCTTGGAGTGATGCAAAATATACTGGTACGTTAAAGGAATCTACTTTTTCATCACTTATCATTCCCTGTCTCATGAATCATTGAAAGAGAAAGAATGAAAAAAAAAAAAAAAAAAAAAAAAGTACTATATATTTGGAATTCAATAAGCTAGCATTCAAACGGAGTTTTGGAGTTGGGTTGGAAATGCATGTTTGGAGAAGAACTTTTGGAAAAGTTGTGTGATATAAAAAAATAATGCAAAAGTTTAAAATATATTCGGGAAAAAAAAAATACAACATGGATCTCGTTTTGTTTGTCTCGTTGTTTGTGAACATTTGGACATAAGAATCATTTCGTTTTGACTTGAAATGAAAAAGGTCATGGACTTTTAAAATTTCAGTTTTTTTGAAAATGAAAGAGAGAAAAAGTGAGACGTAGAATTGAGAGTTATGGATTAGAAAGTAAAACATCGTCTTAAATAGTAAAATGGGAAACGCCTTAAATAGTGAAACCTTACCTTCTTAGCCATGTCTATGAGGGAAGACTCCAAGAGTTCGTAGACTTTGTTGATGTAATCATTGGCGCAATTGTCTTGTTGATGAGTTCTTTGGTCGCTTCTATAGCTTTTCTCTGCAAAAAATGAAATGGTTACTTTTAATTCCTTATTCAATTATCTAACAAAGGTACAGTTATTGTGTTACTAATTAATATATATGCACCTGAAAAGTGGAGTTTTTGCTATAGCTATAAAGGCCATTTCCACCATTCATTGGACGTATGGGTATCATAAGTTCTGCGATCTCGCTCTGTCTTCTTTTGATCAGTGCCTTAATATTTTAAATTAGGAAAAAAAAAAAAAAGAATTCAAAAATGCAACTGATAGTTGATGAAACTAATGCAAGTAAGTTTTGTAAAAGTACGAAAAGTGATTGATCATCGATTTACAACTGGCGGTTAATCACTGATTGGTCCACTTGGTAACTGGATTTAATTGTCAAACTCATCAACTATTATAATGGTCACGGAAATTTTTTTCGAAAAAAAAAAAAAAAAAAGTTAGCGTTGGTGTACAAAATCAGTCACCTTAAAGTAGAATATTTATGAACGATTAAACTGATATTAGCAAGGTATAAGTTATGCACGAAAGTAAAGCTGATAAAAAGATAGAGGCTAAAGAGCTTAAGAGGGGAACTTACTCAGACTCGATGAGAGAAGAAATGCCATATTAATCTCAAGACCAAAAAAATAAAAAAGGACAACAGAGGAAATGAGCGCAGGACAAGGAGGCTTGCAACCTTCCATAAATAATGGCAGGCAAGGAAATGCCACCAACCAAGGGCCGATTCAATTTCGGGCTAGCCCCCGCTGAATTCTGTTTCCTTCTATTTTTACTTCTCAAATTTTGCACTTTTTCTATTTTTCTCCCACTGAGAATTTTTTATCCCAATATAGACCGTACTCAAACTTTTCCTTTTTTCTTTATCCACCTACCCTAAAAGCCGATTCTTTATACAGGAAAAAAGTAAAAAGAAAGGAAAGTCGGCGCATCGTCAGCGGGCAAAGACACAACGAGGGAAAAAAAAAAAATAGAAGAAGATTCTGGAGGATTTCAATATCTAAGTGGGTGGGTTTCAAAGTTTGCAATCAAGTATTTTGGAAAACCCATTTTTTGTTTTGTTTTGTTATTCTTTTTGTTGTTTTGGTGGGACAAAAAATCTTTAGCTTGTGTTTGAAACATCAGTTCGAAATAAAATTTTTATATTGAAGTTATTTAACATTTTTAAAACTAGTTATACTATTTGTTGACTTTTCAGGAAAAAAATTTATAGACCAATCTAGCAATTTATGGAAACAGAACTCAAGTAGCTCGCCTAACATGAAGCACTTGGATGATCAGTCAAGAAAAGATACTGGAGTAGAAGAACATGTTATTAAAACAAGAAAAAAAGAAAGAGAAAAAGCTTTTGTGTTCTAGTCTTAAAAATAAAATGATAATGATGTTTGTTTGTATCTAAAAACTCATCTCATTTTAGAAATGATATGAAAAAAAAAAAAAAAAAAAAAAAACTCATTTTTCCATAGTCAATCCCTTCATTTGCATTTCAAACATATTTTGCATAATAACATTTTCAGATTTAAAAATTTTCATCTTTTTCTAAAGTTTTAAAATTCTGTAGCTTTTTTTATTTCATCTCCGACTAAAATGATTTTTTTAGTGTGTTCATAATTATTAGAGGACCAAATTTATACGATTATATCCATATCCTGTTACAGTATGATAAGATTGCATTCTTCTTTTTTGGATAATGCCTGGTAACTCATTTACTAGCTTTTCTCTGACTTTAACCCCCTCCCCTTATATAAAATATATAAGAGCAAGCTAGCTTAGCTACTCAAAATCATCTAGCTAATGTAATAGCTGTCGCTATGCTGCTCCCAAGGACTAGCAAAATCGAAATAGCGAAATTCTTGGGTCATCTCAATGGGATCAGAAACCAAACGTTTCTTAGGATCATCATATTACAAAGCAAATAGCATTTTCAATTGATTTGTCCCCCTCCCTTTCTTATTAATTAGAATATCTCTTTGGCTACCAACTCAAAGAGTAAAGCGGCGGTAAGATATGGAGGTTTTTATCCCTCTTCGACCTTTGAACTGACTGACGTATGATTATTTAGCGGGATTTTATCAATATAGCTGATGCGCTTGTTTGCGTCCAATCTGGAGGTGATTTGAAAAAAATACTAATATTGACATTATTTTTTCTAATATTTGTCCAAACAACATTTCAGAAATTTCACATTTCTTAGAATTATAAAAAAAAATTACACATCCGAATGATATTTTTTTCTATTAAACAGAAAAAGGTGACTTCTTATTTTAAAACAAGAAAATTTTTCGTTTCACAAGCAAACATGCGAACGAAACTGAACCATAATTTTTTAAAACTATCTTATAGATGTCTAATCTCACTTATGCAGCATGTGGAAAAATCTTTGAGTCTGCATGTGGTTATTAAATAGCAACCACAAAAACAAAAGGCCCACTGAAGGACAAAATCTGTTGTTGCAACTGCCATGGATTAACGTTTTGCAATCATTCATGAATTGATTGTTGTGTGTGTATAAATTTATATGTATGTATGTATGTATATATATATATATATATTTCCTTAAAAAATATATATTTGTTTATTTATTGATTTGCAATGTAAATCCTTTAACCTGTAGACTTAATTATTTTCTCTTTTGCTATTTATAAATATTGAAGCTTCGTCAGGTTGATCCTATATGGAATGTCAAAATCTTATAGGTTGAAAGAACTTTTTATTCAAACTCTTTTAAAAGGTATTATTTACATTTTTATACTATATTTAATAATTTTATAGAGTGTAGTTTGCTCTAATTCAAAATGAAATATTGACCTATAAAATATATAAATTTGTATATTAAATATAACTGACTAATTTAAAAATACATTATTTTAAATATAGGATATACTATTTGAATGAAAACAAAACACAATATATTAAAAATGTAAAGAATCCTTTCAAAAATAACTGTTGTTTTTATAGGAGAATTTTTTTTTTAATAATCCCAGAGTACTGAATTTTAAAAAAAAAATCAGACAATATTTCCAAAGGAAATACATATGAGCATTAATTGTGACGATTAAACCGAACTACATTTTTAAAAGAGTAGTGTCAACTTTAATCCTAATTTTTTGAATACTATCTCACATGTAATATTTTTATTAGTAAATACACTCAATTAATGTGATAATATTTTAAACACTTACCAATATAAAAAATGACAACTGATATACCACATAAGTTGGTATCTAAAAGTTAGGATTAAAGTTGGTATCCAAAGCAATTTTCTTTTAAAATACCTGTCATATTAGCCTTGAGTATGCCTTCCATATTTGTGGCTTCCTCTGTTTAGAGACCTAGACATCCGTTTCTGTGTCTTTTAGGTGTTTTTGTGACCATTGAGTGTCTTTTAGATGGAAAATTGATTTCATAAAAATAAAACCTTTGATGATACAGTAAGTGCACATTAGATCATAAACAACACGACACCCTTATATATATATATATATATATCATTTATTAGTTAGTACATGAGAAGTCTAGAGCCCACAGGCAAGAAAATTATGATGGATAATAGAGCAGATAATATGGTGATTAATGTTGGTATTCTTCCTTTGTCTTTCCTTATCACCATCCCTTCTATAATGGGGTAGTTTAGAGCCAAAATATAAAATGAGATGAAAACTTGTACAAACATCTTGTCCAAATCTCCCACAAGAATGGCTCTAGCAATTCCGGCAAGAAGAGAACCCATGTTCAAGATCACCAGGGCAACCAACGGACCAAGAAACATCATTGATGTTCGGAAATCATAAATACCATTTTCGTATAGCTTAACTCGTTCATCGTCCTCAGCTTTATTGGTAAGCAAGAAATTGGCTTCCCTCATACCAATCCTCTTCACGAAGGCATCCAAAGTTCCATATAAATGAGATGTAATCGCTTTCATCATCCATATTCTTTGTTCGTATATCAATGAATGCAATGATCCTCCGGTTATGAAGATCTCATAAGAATGTTGCGCAAGAGAAGAGATAAAGAGCAACATAAATATGATGAAATATGAGTTTGAAACCTGTTAGAGAATAGAAGGTTTATGTTAGGAATATCATGTTGTCGATTTTAGGCTCAAAGAGAAGATAATGAAAAGTGAAACAATGCTGCGAGGCACCAGTAATCGACAGTGGTCCCGCAGTAAGGATTCACCTTGTATTAGTTGTGGTGATGTTCATATATAATCCTCCCAAGCATTTTTCTTTTAAATGCCATTTTAAATAACAATAGGGAGTTCTAGACATTACCTCAGGGTACAAAGGGATGCCTTGTAGAAGGCAGAGTTGAGGAATAGTAGCAAAGCACCATAAAGGCAAGCAATAGAGAGGGAGAAAGGATAGATTTCCGTAGCACATTTTCTCGAGGAAAGACATCTTGGAGGGGCTGTAAATGAAGGGGCAAAACTTAGAGATGCCAACTTCGACCAACCCAGAGCTCCATCTTGTCACTTGAGTCAATAGATCATTCAAATTCGTGACACCGAGACCCAAGAACTGTGGTTTTGATGAACTAAGGTATACTGAATTCCATCCCTTGCAATGTAAGGCGAAACCCGTTAAAAAAATCCTCTGCAACTGAATAATGCAGAAAACCAACCTGGTTTTCATAGCAGGAAGAGAAAATTATGATGTCAATACAATCTACAAAAGGATTAGCAAGTAGAAATGAATTATTTTATAAATGAACAAGCTTGCTTACCTCTTCACCCCATTTTGTTTGATCTCCGTAGGTGCAAGAAGCCAAGAACTTGGCCTCATGAAGCAGTTCGTTGGAAGAGTCTTTTCCATTGATTAGATTAGGCTTGGTGTGTTGAAAAAGAGATTTGATTAACTCATTGGATGGTCCAAAGTACTTCTTGAGTTCAATTGGATCAGCGCCTTTTTATTGAGAAAAACACAAGGTTATTCTATTAATTACAACAAAATTCAAACACTCTTATATATATATATATATATATATGTACACATTCATGTAATCTATCAATTCTTTACCTTCTTTTACAAAGCTGCCATATAATGCTATCCTCTTCATAACAAAGCCTGTACCAGACAAGACTGGTCCATCTAGCCCATCCAGACCCGGCCACATTAACTGAAACATGCAAAAAAATAAAAATAAAATCACGTAATCAACAACACAGTTTGAAAATATGAATATGTAATGCTAGGAATCTTGGCCTTCATTCTAACTTATTCATACCAACTTATTCATACCACCTGACATGGTATGTAAACTGTCATCCTTCTATAAGTAGGTGTTTAAAAAATAATCATATCACTAAATATTCAAATGTTATCTACTAAAGAAAGATGAAAACTCACTTGCCACGTAGATTGGCATAAAAAAGTTGGGATACCTAACATTACTTTCAAAAGATATTTTTGTATTTTTGATTAATCAAAGGCCATAAATAATTGAGTTACAACTAATTGGGTTTTGCTTTGCGTACCGAAAATGTGGATCTTAACCTTCTTTCATAGATATCCTTCTTTGCAACGTTGTGGAATCTCTGAGGGAATTGAACAAAAGCTAGGGAGGAAGATATTTTGGGATCAAGGTGGCAGCATATGGCTTGTCGCGCTGAAGTCGGGTCATTGCAATACATGTCACAGTCTAGTGATAGTATGTAAGGAGAATTGCTCATCACTCCGGAGACTCGAAGCTGCAACAACAACAACAACATCAAAACTGTAAAACGTATGTATACTTCGAGAGAGAGAAAGTGAGAGAGAGAGAAAGATATACAAGAGTGTTAATTGCTCCAGCCTTGAAATGGTGAGGATGAGAAGGCTTTTTCTCCCTAGAAACATAAACAAGACGAGGCAATATAGATTGAACTTCTTGCTCTCTAATCCCACTGGGATTTCCTTCAATCACCTATCAAAATAAAATCATTTAAGCAAAATACTCTTTTTCCCACTTCCAAATCTTGAAGACCCTTAATTCTTGTCCACAACTAAGGTATAAGGGAAAAAAAAAAAAAAAATTACCTCTATGACAGATGGGTGATCTTTACTAGTGAAGCCAATAGTGTCTTTAAATGTCCCTCTTAATGCTTTTACACGTTCCTTAAAGTCTTGGTATTTTTCCTGCATCAAAATTACATAACCTCAAAGACAACAAAAGTTGTTGCTGAACATAAGTACTATCACACCAAGACATTGATTTGTATCAAAGAAGGGAAGAAAAGAACAAACTTTGAGATTCTCTCTCTCTAACCGATACTCGTCAGAGCTATCGAAGTGTCCATGATCATCATCGTCATTCGTCGGTGAGGAGAAATAAGCCTCCGGGCACCTCTTTTGGATTCCAAACCTCCTGCAAAACGGAATCCACCACTTTGCAAACCTCCAAGCCTCTCTCAACCCATTCAAAGTCACCGGTGAACCGCCATCGTCGGAAAGATACACGTGGAGCTTGTCGGGCGGGTAGTCCATCGCCATGGCAGATAACACGGTGTTCATCACCAGCAAAGGAGGCTCTCTATCTAGATCCGCGGTGAAAATGAAGACATCAATTGATGGAAGCTTATCATCTTCGGGCAGTCTCTCTGGAAAGACGGTTCGAGAAACGGTACGCCACCGAAAGGCTTGGCCTAGAAGCCAGATGAAGAAGAGAAGCAGCTCAGAGAGAAAGAGAAGAAGCCATGGTAAGGTTGGTATTCCTACTTCCTTGATGTCGTTTTGAAAAAAGAAAGAGACTCTGTAATGGATCAAGAATCCCACTGCCAAGACATGAAGGAAAGTGTGTGATCTTTGAATGATGTTTGAAGATTTGTGGACATGGCAGATATGGAGACGCGGAGAGTCCTCCATCAGAGCCCACCTCTCACTCCCTCTCCCTCTTTCTCTCTCTCTCTAAGCAAGTGAGTTTGGTTTAGTCTACCACAATTCCACAGGTGCAAGTAGAAGATATTTTGGGATGGATTACTGTGTTAAGAAAATTCAAATGCTAGTCAAACACGTTTCATGCTCGTTTTGTCTCCATGTCTTAAAATATATATATATATAATAAAAAAAAAAAAAAAAAAAAGAATGGCCAGATGATATTCGACCAAAGTATAGCCAAACAAATTCGTTTTGAACCTGAATGAGGAATATTATCTCGTTTGGGACAATTTTCATAAACCCTTCACAGACCTTGCAATAGAAATTCTGACCATGCCACAGAAAAATTTTATGGCAGGAAATAAACTTCTCCCCTGTCTACAGAGTAAAGCAGAGATGTCAAACACAACGTCCTCATCTATTTTATTTCTAAAAGTGATTGATCATCGATTTATAACTGATAGTTAATTACTGATTAATCCACTTCATAATCGGATTTAATTGTCAAACTCATCATCTATTATAATGGTTACGGAAATTTTTTTTCAAAAAAAGTTAGCCTAGGTGTCCAAAATCAGTCACCTTAAAGTATAATATTTATGAACGATTAAACTGATATTAGCAAGGCATAAGTTATGTAGGAAAGTAGAGCTGATAAAAAGATATTGGCTAAAGAGCTTAAGAGGGGAACTTACTCGGAGTGGATGAGGGAAGAAATGCCATATTAATCTCAAGACAAAAAAAAAAAAAAAAAAAAAAAGAAAAAAACAAAGCGGACAACAGAGGAAATGAGCGCAGGACAAGGAGGCTTGCAACCTTCCACAAATAATGGCAAGCAGGGAAATGCCACCAACCAAGGACCGATTCAATAGCGGGCTTCTGTTTCCTTTTAGTTTTACTTCTCAAATTTTGCACTTTTTCTATTTTGCTCCCAGTGAGAATTTGTTATATAGATCGCACTGAAACTTTTCCTTTTTATCTTTATCCACCCACCCCATCAGCCGACTGGTTTTTCAAGAAAAAGAGTAAAAAGAGAGGAAAGTGGGCGCATCGTCAGCGGGTAAAGACAAAAAAATAATAATAAAAAAACAAAAAAAAAAAAAAAAAAAAGATTCCGGTAGATTTCCATATCGAAGTGGGTACAAAGTTTGACATCAGGTATATTGGAAAACCCATTTTTTGTTTTGTTTTGTTTTGTTATTCTTTTTTGTTGTTTTGTGAGGACAAAAATCTTTAGCTTGGGTTCATACCTGTTTGGTATGTTAGTCCAAACTAATATTTTTAAATTTTTTTTTGTCTTTTTTTTCAAAAATTTTTGTCTTTTTCTCAAAAAGTTTTTTGTCTTTTCTGAAAAGTCAATACAATTTACTATTTAAACTTAAAAATCTTAATTCAAACTTACACGCCAAACAGGCCCGTTCACATAGATTTCAAATGAAAATTTTATATTAAAATTGTTTGATATTTTAAAATTAGTTATACTATTGGTTAATTTTTTAGGAAAAAAATAAAAATTAAAATGAAAATTTTAAGTCTGGACCTTAGAGCCAAACAAACTATGTGTTCAAACTTCAAAGCTAACTATTGAAAAAATGCAATAGGTTTATCTCCAAATTTCTCTTCTTCTTCTTCTCGAAGGAAAATACCCCTAAAATAATAAAAATATCTTCATTCATATAATAACATTAGGAAAAATAAAAAATAAAAAATAGAGAGAGAGTTGAACTTAAAGCTCCCCCCACCCTAATCTTTTTCTCTCCCCTCCTCTCCCTCCACCCTTATCTCTCTCTCTAAAATACCTCTAAAATGATGAAAATATCCTTATTCATATAATAACATTAGGGCAAAAAAAAGAGAGAGAGAGAGAGAGAAGAGAGAGAGTTGAAATTAAAGCTCCCCCCACCCTTATCTCTCTCTCTCCCCTCCTCTCCCTCCTCCTCGCCACCTCCCCCCCCCCCCCCCAACCCCCACCCCCACCCCCACCCCCACCAAATAGATCCAACGCCGGAGCCAGAGCCAGAGTCGGAGGCTGTCTCTCTCCCTCCCTTTGTAGCAGCCCACCACAATCTGGTCCCCCCTCCCCCCCCGGCGTGATCTGGCCCTCCCTCCTTCCCTTTGTAGTTGCCCACTGCAATCTAGGTTCGCCCCCCTACCGGCGAACCCAGCCCTCCCACCCCGAATTTGGACCATATCCCCTCCCTTGCACAATGAACTCAGGCAACCCTTCCCCTCGATTTGGGTTTGTGAGAGAGATAGAGAGAGATCGAGCGCAATCTAGATTCCCCTTACCCCCGCCAACGAACCCAACCCACCTCGATCTGGGTTTGAGAGAGAGAAAAAGAGAGATCGAGTGCAATCTGGGTCCCCCCCTCCCCCCACCCCTACCGACGAAACCAACGTTCCTCGATCTGGGTTTGAGAGAGAGACCTCTCGATCAGGGTTTGAGAGAGAGATCAAGCACGATCTGGGTTCCCCCCACCCGCTGGCAAACCCAGCCCTAGAGAATTTTAAGTTTTTATGATTTTGTTATTTTTTTTTATAGCAATTAATATTAAATTATTAAAATACCCTTTCAAATTAGATCACATGTAGTGCACATGACTGATTCCGTTAGTAATTTAATGGAGTTAAATGAAAATGATCAAACCGTCACATTTTTAGAAAGTTTAGGGTCACATAAAAAAAATTAAAGATCAAAGTATCACCTTTTAAAATGTTCAGGAATTACTTGCCAATTATTCCAAAAAAAAAATAAAAAAATAAAAAATAGAAAACCATCTCGTATGAATCTCCACTTGTTTTCTCTCTCTATTTTCTCATCGTCGAGTAAAACCTCCCAGCTCATTTTCTACTCATTTTCTCACGTACCTTGCATCTATTTCTTCCTTCTCAGCAACCTAACAAAAGTTTAAACCTTTTCCCTTTCTGGTACAACTTTGTCGGGCTCCTTGGTCCACAGAACGAACCCCCTAGATATCGACCCAAATGAGCGAAGTTGCCAACCCAGTGACCGAAAACAACACCCCGAACGCGGGCGAAGGCGAACCAAACCCAAGCCAGAAGCGCACCAGCGAGTCCAAAGCCCCAGAATCGACTGCGAAGAAGTCAAAGACCGAAAACGACCAAAACCCAGAAGTTGTTGGTTCCGATGAAGCTGGTTCAGGGGTGGAAAATGGTAAAGAGGTTGTGAGGGAAATGGGTTTTGAAATTGAAGCTGATGCAGCTGAAGATAAGGGGTCTAGGCACTCTATGGAGGACGCCTGGGTTGTGCTCTTGGACGCCGCCTTGGATTCTCCTGGCAAACTGAGGTTCTTAATCTAGTTCTTGTTGTTATAAATCTTTTTTTGTGCTTGTACACATTTTTCTCAATTTGCTTATATTTGGACAAGTAGTGATAGTTCTGATGGTGACGTTTCATGAAATGTGATTCTTAATCTCGTTCTTTTTGTTGTAAATCGTTCTTGTTCTTTTACCATGTCGTTCATATGGTACTTAATTTACTTATTTTTTGCACAATTTAGAGATAGTTCTGATGATGACGTTTCATGAAATGTGTTTACATGCTTTGAAGTCCTTGTTTACTGTATATATTGAGAGGGCTAAATGTGGGATTCGTTCAAATATATATAAATATTTATATATATATATATATATGTGTGTGTGTGTGTGTGTATGTATGTATGTACAAATTTAAATGAAAAAAGGGATCACACTGTCCCAACACCCTACCTGGCGTCACTTTTAGAATCTACTAGGACAATAATGGAACAGAAAGGGACTCTCGTTATTAATTCCTACAGGTCCGTTCACGTCATACAATCTCACTATTTCAAAAGACGGATGAGAGATAGCCATAGAGCAATCGTCCCTTGCAACTATGCCCCCTGGTCATTTAGAGTCATTGAAGTATTTTGTTAGCCTCAATTATGTGTTTCTTTGTGTTTTGAAATGTTCGTTTATACTCTATCGCGGGTTCCTTTTCCGTCAAATTTGGTACTACCATTATAAAATATATGGTCAGGGGTCATCTGTCCCTATTTAGTGTCCTGGTGTGATGAAGTCGATTTCGTTATTCTTTGTACTTGAGTGTACTTTTTTACTATTTTTCAAGTTGGGGATAGTGTCAACTATCTCTAATTAGTGTGCCGTATTTGCTACAATTATTTTTGTTGCATACTCTTTAACGAGGAAGCAGATTATTTGATTTCATAGTTTGCAAAGGCTAGTTCCAATGCTTCACATTGTGGTTTTTGTTTGATTTAAGTGTCCTTTTCTTGTCAGATGTGCACATTTTGCAATCTATGATGGACATGGAGGCCGATTGTCTGCGGAGTATGCCCAGAAGCGTTTACATGCAAATGTTCTTTCAGCTGGATTACCACGTGAGTTGGTGTGTTTTGCTTGATCAATTTTCATGTATATTTGTTTCCATGGCACTAGAGATTGAAAACATACTTAATCTGATTTAAATCATAAGTTTGAATGCTTATGGACTCAATTTCAATAGATTAAACCATACTTGGGTACTAATCAATAAAAATACAACAATGTCTTTATTCGTGAAAAATATGTATATGCAGATGTGTGTGTGGATTCTTCTGAAAATTAGGATTTTGCTTTCTTAATCCTCCCTCTGCCCTCATGCTTTTTCCCATACAAAAATGGTACCCCGAATAAAATGATCTAGATTTAAACGAGGGCTCAACCTGTTTGAATCTTAATGTTTTTGAAGAGAGAGAGAGAGAGAGTTTATGTCTCCCCCACTTATTGTTCAGTAGTTTTTGCAATAATTGGCCTTTGTTATACTTGTATCATCACTTTTGGTGGTAGTTCCTTTCATGGATGACGAACAACTTATTGTAAAGTCATGTTGCTTAATGCTTGATATGTTTTTATTTTTATTTTCAATTTTTTTTTAAGGAAACAAAAGTCTTTTTAGTATCCAACTTTACAAAATTATGCTGAAAGAACTATTAAAATGAAGATGACTGTAAAATGCATGAATGAATGATCCGCCATAACCGTCCGGCTAAGAATAATCATAGAGAAAGGAATGTCTTTAAATTCTTTCTGTAGACGGCCACAAAGCAGAAAGATATCTGATTCTCTCATGAAGAAGCACATATCCTGTTCCTTTATTTCAAATCTCTTCTCTCTTTTCTTCCACATGACCGGAAAGATTGCCACAACCGTTCACTTGCACATCATAGTATCCATTTTCATAGAATTGAAACCAAAGGGTTACTCTACCAGTAAAGAAATGTTTGGATTTAGTGTAATGTTTCTACTTTCGTATGCTGTATTAATGTCAAATGAAAATTGTGGACCTTGCTCATTATCTTTATGGTTTTTTAGCAACAATAGAACCGTTAACGTTTAGACTATTGAAGTATTTTATCTTTGTTTTTTCATCTTTTTGCTCACTGGTCTCGTAAATCAATTCTGTCTACGCAATCTTATTCAGTTGACATTTCATGAATTTAATTTTTATGTTCTTTAGAGTAATGTAGTGGGTGCTGTCTTCCTTGGACTGCGGTTCTTTCGAACAGTCAAGTAGTGAATACTTTCATCCTTTCTCAGTTAAGATTTTGTCAGGGAAATAAAAAGAAAAAAAAAGTAATATCCTATGAAGCTTCTTGGGCTGTGTATGCCACGTGGAACAGTCAAGTAGTGAATACGTTCGTGCTTTCTCAGTTAAGATTTTTCAAGGAAATAAAGAAAAAAAAAAAGTAATATACTATGAAGTTTCTTGGGTTGTGTTTGCCACGTGGAACAGTCAAGTAGTGAATACTTTCATCCTTTCTCAGTTAAGATTTTTCAAGGAAATAAAGGAAAAAAAAAAAAAAAAAGTAATATACTATGAAGTTTCTTGGGTTGTCTATTCCACGTGGAGTTACCTTCTATCAAAAGAAACATTGTCGTAGAAGAAAAAGATATCATATAACTCAAGATACTTCTCGTTGTTTAAGAATCTTGTCATCTAACTTACTGCTTTTACATAGTACGTTTTAGTCTGTTACCTACTTGTAAATGATACGCTATCTTGTTTTTTTGGTATTACAGTTGGATATAAAAGTGGCTAAAAGAGCAATACTTGATGGTATGATTAACTTCATGTCTTTTTCCTAAAAAGAGGAAAAAAATTCAGTTTGTTATTTATTATCTACCCATCTTTACCTTGTCTAACACTAGGTTGCTTCATTTGAATTTTTTTCTTTACTCAATTTAGGTTTCCAAAAAACAGATGAGTCACTTCTTCAAGAAAGTGCTGCAGGTAAAGATTAATCCCTCAAGTCAAACTTAGGAATCTGCCATGTCAATAATTAAAGTGCGTGCATTATTTTAAGTTTCATTCTTCTAATTTTATCCCTTAAGAACCTTTTTTTTTTTTTTCCCCTTTAGATTCTTTTTAAGAATAGCTATTTTTTCTTATGAGGATTTATATGCATGTAATCATATAGTCGAATCCTAGAATGTATTAGAATTTTTCTGTTTTCGGCAATCAGTAATTAGGATTATTTTATTTATTTATTTATTTATTTTTTGTAGAAAAAGGTTGAACTAGAGCTAACTATATAACCTGAAAGCGGAAAACCTAATTAGTTAGCTATTGTCATATCTTCAAATTGGGCTTGGTGCTTCTTTGGATCTGGTTCAATTAGTTGATTTGATGTCTTAGTGTAGGCCTAGGTTTCATACTGGATGGAACTCATAAATAAATAAAGTTATAAGGTTACGTCTTCTCACCTAGGGCTGGCAATTCGTGTTTGCGGGCCGGGTTCGGGCTAGCCCGATTACAACACGACACGATAGGCATGAACACGAACACGACAAGATTAATAACAGGGCCAGGAACCTAAACACGAACACAAACCGTTTAATAAACAGGTAGCACGACATGACACGCGAACACGATTATTAAACGGATCACGACGGGTTGGCAGGAAAGCAAACCCGTTTATGACCCATTTAACACGAAAAACCCGTTTACGGCCTATTTAACACGAAATTGGTTTCTCCCGTTTAACACAAATTTTGGATAAAAAATTACTTAAAATTCTAAATTCATTAACACAAGAAACTCATCATATTCATATAAAATATGAAACTAACAAATAGAATTTTCAAATATCCATAATGATTAAGACAAACATTTCTTAGAATAAAACATAAGTCTAAGTTGTAGTTGGTGTCCATATACAAATCATCACCCAAACAAGTCTCAAATTGTAACATAATCAAGATCCAAAATACTAAGAGAAACATCAAAAGACAACAGAATATTAAAGCAAAAGGAAATGCTTTCTTACTTGAGAATGATAGCATCATAGGTTCCAACTCTACAAATCTTCAAAAGTTCCCAAAAATTTCAACATATTCAAGAAATTTATGAGAATGAAATTAAAACATATTTAAAAACTATCTAAAGATTAAAAAAAATGTCACTATGTCTAAATTACCTTCCATTGGGACCTCTGCATTTGAGAAGTTGGGTTATGGGAACTTTGAGTAGACATAAAGCTGGACTCATTGAGTTCCAAACTGAGCACATCTTCAATGATTTCATCCACAACCATGTGAATTGATTTGTTGTTGTCTACACATAAATTTGATAAGTGGCCAACATAATGTAATCTTATGTAGTCAATAAGGAATGAATACACTCTCTCCATTCAACTTGAAAACATCTAAAACATTAAAAGAAAAATTCACAGTTTAATACAACCAAGTAATAACTTCTATATATATAAAAATTGAAAACCAGATTATATCACGTGTAATGCTATTACTACGTATCAAAGACTCAAAGGTAGAATATACATTTATCTCCAAATAGCCAATCCCTAGTGTAACCAATGTCTCAACTACGTCAGGTTTAGGTGAGCTCCTGTATTGATCTAAAACTCGCCCCCCAACACTAAAAGTAGATTCGGATGCAACAGTAGTTATTGGTATGCTCAAGATATCACGAGCCAACTTAGAAAGCTCTGGATAGCAATTTGGTTATCTTTCCAAAACTCAAGAACATGAAATTCCACTGTTGATTGTATTCTCGGCTCATCCAAATAAACCTCTAACTCTGACTTTTGCATAACAGCTTGCTCTTGACTTTCAAAACTATTGAACTCCTACTAGCACAAAGATATAAAACAAGATTAACAAAAGAAAATATAAAACAACAATTATAATAAATGTTAAATTACAAAACTATACATATTTTTTTTACCTTCATTACTTTGTTTTGCCTCAATAAGAACTTCTCTGTTGGGTTCTTTGCAACATGAGTAGGAACTACCATGGCAGATGTGGTTTTAGTATTGTTGCATGCATGTTCAGCGTATTCAGCAAACAATGCTTCCAAACCATCCTTAACCAACAAAATTTGGCCTGATCCTCCTCCTCCATAAACATTGGCATAAGCATAATCCACAAAGTTTAACTTGTAACGTGGATCAAGAGCTAATGCTATTGCTAATATCAAAAGAATTCCTTGCAATACTTCTCAAACTTGCTAAGCATTGCTTTTGCCATAGTGGACAAATATGAACCCTCACTTTACACAGATGATTTTAGTGTCAAATAGCAGGCGTACACAATAGGAAAGTACAAGTTTGCTGTGAGGTATTGAACTCCGAAGAAAACACAAGTAATATTATAAAATGGTTGCAAGAACTCATTAATCTTCTCTGCCCTTTCCCACTCATCAGAAGTAGGACAATTCTTGTAATTTGAGTCACTCAATTGTAAATGACAAAATGCACGTCGATAATACAAGACACTGTCAAGCATGAGAAATGTAGAGTTCCATCTAGTTGGCACATCTTGCCTTACACCCCTCTTAGCATTAAGACCCACAAGATTTACACACTCTAGAAACTTCTTCTTTCTAATTTGTGACCCTCTCACATATTTCACACTTTCACGGGCCTTTTTCACCACATCATCAATATCTTTCAGACCCTCGTGCACTACTAGGTTAAGAATATGGGCACAACAACGAATATGGAAAAAAACACCATTAGAAATAATTGCTTTCTTTACATTCAATTTATCTTTCAACAAATCCACAAACACATCATTAGCAGAAGCATTATCCAAAGTAAGAGAGAACACCTTATTTTCAATTCCCCAATCACATAGCAATGCATAAAGTTTTTCAGACAATGCAATACCAGTATGCGGAGGTGGCATGAAACAAAAATTTAAAATCCTCTTTTGCAACACCCAATCTTTGTCAATAAAATGAGCAGTCAATGTCAAATAACCATAGATAGAGTTGTCAATAAAGCAAACATGAAAATGCAAACATAAAGATGCAACCTTTATGTTTGCAATATCATCTATAGCATCTATGGTTATTTGACATTAACTGCTTATTTTATTGACAAAGATTGGGTGTTGCAAAAGAGGATTTTAAATTTTTGTTTCATGCCACCTCCACATACTGGTATTGCATTGTCTGAAAAACTTTATGCATTGCTATGTGATTGGGGAATTGAAAATAAGGTGTTCTCTCTTACTTTGATAATGCTTCTGCTAATGATGTGTCTGTAGATTTGTTGAAAGATGAATTGAATGGAAAGAAAGCACTTATTTCTAATGGTTTTTTTTTTTTTTCCATATTCGTTGTTGTGCCCATATTCTTAACCTAGTAGTGCACGAGGGTCTGAAAGATATTGATGATGTGAAAAAGGCCCATGAAAGTGTGAAATATGTGAGAGGGTCACAGATTAGAAATAAGAAGTTATTAGAGTGTGTAAATCTTGTGGGTCTTGATGCTAAGAGGGGTTTAAGGCAAGATGTGCCAACTAGATGGAACTATACATTTTTCATGCTTGACAGTGTCTTGTATTATCGACGTGCATTTTGTCATTTACAATTGAGTGACTCAAATTACAAGAATTGTCCTACTTCTGATGAGTGGGAAAGGGCAGAGAAGATTAATGAGTTCTTGGAACCATTTTATTATATTACTTGTGTTTTCTCCAAAGTTCAATACTTCACAACAAACTTGTACTTTCCTATTGTGTACACTTGCTATCTGACACTAAAATCATCTGTGGAAAGTGAGGATTCATATTTGTCCACCATGGCAAAGGCAATGCGTAGCAAGTTTGAGAAGTATTAGAAGGAATTCTCTTTGATATTAGCAATAGCATTAGCTCTTGATCCACGTTACAAGTTAAACTTTGTGGATTATGCTTATGCCAATGTTTATTGAGAGAGGATCAAACCAATTTTTGTTGGTTAAGGATGGTTTGGAAGCATTGTTCGCTGAACATGCTTGCAACAACACTAAAACCACATCTGCCATGGTAGTTCTTACTCATGTTGCAAAGAACCCATCAGAGAAGTTCTTATTGAGGCAAAACAAAGTACTGAAGGTAAAAAATATGTACAGTTTTGTAATTTAGTATTTATTATAATTGTTGTTTTATTTTTTATTTTTTTGTTAATCTTGTTTTATATCTTTGTGTTTGTAGGAGTTCAATAGTTTTGAAAGTCAAGAGCAAGCTGCTATGCAAAAGTTAGAGGTTTATTTGGATGAGCCGAGAATACAATCAACAGTGGAATTTGATGTTCTTAAGTTTTGGAAAGGAAACCAGTTTGCTATCCGGAGCTTTCTAAGTTGGCTCGTGATATCTTTTAGCATACCAATAACTACTGTTGCATCCGAATCTGCTTTTAGTGTTGGGGGGCAAGTTTTAGATTAATACAAGAGCTCACTTAAACCTAACGTAGTTGAGGGATTGGCTATTTGGAGATAAATGTATATCCTACCTTTGAGTCTTTGATATGTAGTAATAGCATTACACGTGATATGTAGTAATATTCTGTTGTCTTTTGATGTTTCTCTTAGTATTTTGGATCTTGATTATGTGGCAATTTGAGACTTGTTTGGGTGGTGATTTGTATATGGACACCAACTACAACTTAGACTTATGTTTTATTCTAAGAAATGTTTGTCTTAATCATTATGGATATTTGAAAATTCTATTTGTTAGTTTCATATTTTATATGAATATGATGAGTTTCTTGTGTTAATGAATTTAGAATTTTAAGTAATTTTTTATCTAAAATTTGTGTTAAACGGGAGAAACCAGTTTCGTGTTAAATAGGCCGTAAACGGGTTTTTCGTGTTAAATGGGTCATAAACGGGTTTGTTTTCGTGCCAACCCGTCGTGGTCCGTTTAATAATCGTGTTCGCGTGTCGTGTCGTGCTACCTGTTTATTAAACGGTTCGTGTTCGTGTTTAGGTTCCTGGCCCTTTTATTAATCTTGTCGTGTTCATGCTTATCGTGTCGTGCTGTAATTGGGTTGGCCCGAACTCGGCCCGCGAACATGAATTGCCGACCCTAAATAAAATTAATGCATGACATTCTTCTTTTTACCTATAACAGGTCTTGTACTTGTTCTCTTGATTTCCAAGGTTTTGATCGGATTCATATACATTTATATATTTATACATACTTTTTTACTAAAACCTGTAGAGGGCTTATTTGTTTTTCTCTCTTTTGTTCTTATTTTTCTGTTCCTATTTTTCTCATTTCGTTTTATTAACTACGAATCATGTGGAACAAGTTTTTATGATCAGAAATGTTCTTAAACTACAGTTGAGCATTCCTTTTTGATTAATCAGGTGGATGGCAAGATGGTGCTACTGCTGTATGTGTTTGGGTAGTAGGAAAAACAGTAAGTCTGTGGCTCTAATAACTTTTTAACGTGTTCAGTAATGTGCCAAGTTATCTTGTCCAGAAGATGTCTTGCACACGATTCTTGAAGTTCAGCTGTGTTAATGATTATCGACTTGTAAAATATTAATTGATCTAGCAACCAAGTCTTGAAAGTAGAGACTGTTATTAAGCTTATTTTGGCACCAGTTGGTGTATAAGCATGTTAAAGTTTTGCTTGATGTTCCTAGGTTTTTGTAGCTAACATAGGAGATGCAAAGGCAGTGGTAGCACGCTCGTCTACTTCAGATGGATTGCACAATAAGACTGATGGAGCAACTCCTATGAAGGCCATTGTTCTGACAAAAGAACACAAAGCCATCTATCCCCAGGAGCGTGCTCGAATTCAGAAGGTAAAGGGCTGTAAATATAAAAAATATGCGTAACCAGAAATATGAAAATGGAACAAATACTTGTCACATACAAACTGAAATAAAATATTAGAGCTCACTTTTCAGTATTCCCAGTTCAGCATCCGCATTAGAATGAATTGGAGTGATTTCTCAAGTACTTTATACCATTACATGGGAAAAGGAACCAGACGAGTATGAGTACACATTTTGTTTGCTTATTTACTTTGGTACTTTGAGTTGCGTTTCCTGAACAGTGAGGATACTAGGAGAAGTTGATAACGTGATTAACTTTATGTTTAGTAAATCTGTATATTCATGTTATTTAGTCTCCATCTAATTCTAAGGTAAATATTCTCTGATAGTATTGGTATTTTGTGAGAAAAAGAGTTGCTTGAAATAATTTGGCTTTGCAGGTTAAGAAGGTAGACCCTAGTTAACACTTATTGGCTCTCAAACTTCATTGCTACAATTTATTTGCTCAGGTCTGATTCTTCTTTTGAAAATTTTCAGGCTGGTGGTACGGTGAGTTCGAATGGTCGATTACAGGGTCGCCTTGAAGTCTCTAGGGCCTTTGGAGATCGTCAGTTCAAAAAGGTTTTAATCGAGTAGCAGATTATACCCTTAGTACACATTATTATTCTTGTTGAGAATGTGTTAAGAATCAACTAGCACAGAGGATAGCTAAGAACAAGAGAAAGAGAAATGAATGATAGGGATTGGATTAAACTGGAATGATAAAAAGAAGCAGCACAAACAGTGAGCATTCGAGAGGCTCCCACCTCCCTAGAAGCTTCTACCACTAGATTCTTCCTGGCTCACTACTCTCGTGTCTTTCCCTTTTTATTCACCATAACAGAAACACACACTACTCAAAGCAACTAACAAACTGCAGTAAATTCCCCAAATCGCCCTCACTGAACCATGTGCTCTGCACCTGACCACGCATATCACAAGCTAATCAGCCCTCCTAGCATAGGTGAAACGGATGGGGGGCTTATCAGAATGTTTCTCATTTTCTGAGATTTTTCATTTACAAAAGTGACCACGCAAGGCTGTCTTTTTTCTCCCTTCATTTTGTTAAAATGTTTTGTGCTTCGTATGCAATGCATAGTGAATTGCTGCCTTTGAGAGTGCGTAAAATGCAGGTGGGTGTTGTTGCTACCCCGGAAATTCGTTCTTTTGACCTCACGGGCAGAGAGCACTTCATCATACTTGGTTGTGATGGCCTCTGGGGGGTAAGCTTCTCGAGTACCTGTGTTATATCCTGTTGGCAACTTTATATTAGACATTTCTACACAAGGAATTTTAGCTTTTTACTTTGTCTCTCTTCATCTTTGATTTTCAGTTTCATTCTTCCTTTTCAGGTTTTTGGACCAAGTGATGCTGTTGATTTTGTTCAGAAACTATTAAAGGTTAGAGGACAGAATTTGTCCTCCTTTATCATCATGTCATAAATTAATCCGTATTCTTTTTTCAGACTGGTTTTAAAATATGAAAAGCTTTAGGGCTCTCCATTCTTCATTAAAATAAAAGCATCTCCAAATTTAGCATGTCGCACACACACATAGTGATTGCGAGGTAAATGTAGTTCAGGATTTTGGTCCAACACGAAGATCGGTTGGAACATCATGTCATTATTTACCCGCTAATGTTTTACCACAATGAATTTCTGCTGTATTTTACCCCTAGCATGTTAAGAAGAAGTGTTTCCCTGTGCTGCTTATCTGGATTATACAACTAACTAATCATTTTCATGGAGTTGTTACTCACTTTTATTATTATATATATCATTACTATTATAATTAAAACTATTTCTGCAGGTTTATTATTTGAAAATGAAATTGTCTGATTATTTAGAAGTCCTCCTTTTTATTTCTACATATTGATTATTGCGTATTAATTTATTAATTGAAGTCACATTGTTTAACAGGAGGGATTACCTGTTACAACAGTTTGCTGCCGTCTTGTTAGGGAAGCTGTGCTCGAGCGCGGCTGTAAAGATAACTGCACTGCAGTCGTAATCGTTTTCAAGAACAAGTAATTCTAGGTGCAAATTAATTCTAATATAGTTTCTTGGCGATGGTTGTTAGATATGAGGTTTCGAAACTCCTTGTTCCTAAATCACATACACCGTTATCTAAGGATCTTGAGGTACCCCAAATTTGTTCAGGTCTTCTGTTTAACACTTTGGTTAGTGTCTCAGATGTGCGGAAGGTTTGAGCTGTGGTTTTCTACAACAAAATTCCAACATTTTTTATTTTTTTTTATTTTTATTTTTTGCTTTCTTGACTGCTTAGTGTGAAACAATTGCTAGATAGTTATGGAAATTGTTACTAAATTTTAACTGAATTATCGTTTTTAGCAAAAGTTTAGCAAAACGAACGGAAAGGAAATATGACATACAAAAGCCAAACTAGATAAGAAAGAGATTGTGAATTGCTACCAACTTTCAACTGACGTAGTAGTGAAATTTTACGGCTGAAAGTGGACATAGCTCACAACCACTACAAGGAGTGTGAACCACTTAATTTGTTTGTGAAGAATTTTCTCAATTTTTCTCTATTCTTATCTAGCCATCAACCTCTTGGTCTAAAAAAAGTATTCTTTCTTGACTTGTCAGTTTTTACCATTTTAGCCAATACCCATGTTCCACTGCCTATTGGTTCTTCAATAGTTGATCATGGGTATATAAAATCCCTAGACAACTTAGACCCGCATTTTTAAATTGTATGCGGTTTATGGCTGCACTTATTAATGAAAACACTCTAATTTTAAACATGAAAACTCTTGCTCAAATTTCTTTTTCCATCCGTTGAGCTAGTCCTAATGGGGTCCTAGACCAGCATTGTTCAAAGCAAAAAATGTTTTAGGCTTCCTGAACATAAGCTTCATTGGAAGTCAATCCAGAAACCTAATATTGCACTTCTTTTATGAAAGAGTAGTATTGGAACACCAATTCTAATTTCAACTTTTAAGTATCAACTCACGTAACGGCGTTAATATCTTTTTATTGATAAATATAATAAATTAATATGACAATCTTTTAAACACTTAATACTAAATGAAATGGCAACTCACATACCTAAAATCACGTAGGTTGAAATTTAACGGTTGAGATTTAAATTGGTGTTGTAGCGATTTCTTTAAGGGAAACCTACTTAATTGAATAACTAAATAATGGGCATTACTAGTAAATAGTATCGGCCCACAACTTCAAACAGGCACCTAAAATCTCAACAAGGACAAAACGTTGTTCCCCAAACCCATAATTAATTAGAATCATGACCTCAGTACTATTGCAATTAACATCTTGACTTACTGACAAATCACTCATTATCCTCTAATTGTTTTACGGAAAAAGAGATTTTAAAACCATTTAATGTAATGGGGTACAAAAGAAATCATGAGATTTGAGACAATCCCATGTTGGTTAAATGATTGTATAATGTACTGAAATCAGTATTTGTTAAATATTCTTACTCCAAGTTACAGTTTTGTGGAGACGACAAGCACATGATTTGTGACACAAAACGAACATGTGAAGTACGAAACCAAGAACCTATTTATAATCCGGCGAAACTGAAGTTTATGTGTTTTTATTGATCTTTTACACATCGATAAAAGAGCAGGTAAATCTTACTCAATCTGATTGAGAGGCAGTTGGAAACACTCAGATATATGCAGGTTCATTTTGCTCAACATGATCAAGCTTGACATGAATTATTTAAAACATGTTGAAGCCAGTACAGCGATAGGAAAATCTACTACAGATTCATTACTTGGTGATTGCTGGGTGGTCACGAGGAACAATCCAGCAGCCGTATCAATTATGATTCCGCACATCTTCTCTGTTAAAACATTCTGACGCAAATGTTCCTCAACTACTTTCATTTCTATACTTCATTTTTTTTTTCCCTAAAAAAGGGTTATAGCGATAAAGAGCAGCGTAACTACAGAATCCAATGAATGATTGCATCCCCGCATAACATATTTGTCGCTTCCATTTGGTAAGTTAGTTGGATATGAAATTTTTAAGTTGGAATTGGTTGACTTTTCAAAAATTAGTTATAATTTTTGTTGACTTTTTAGAAAAAAACAAACTGAGATGAAAAAGTACAGTTTAGTTAAAGTTAAACTTAAACTCTAAACAAAGCAATCATGTTCATTGTAATGAGATTGACTTGAAATCAAGACTTTATCAAGGAGAACGAGACAGCCTAACCACCCCACCACATGATTAGTGGTGATTATCGAGTTTTTAATGCAACCATGTTTTCATTCCAAAAAAAGAATTTATAGTTTGCATATTTTGACATCATTTTTTTTTTTTGACCACATAAAATCAAGCAAAAGAACCGTTCCATTCCAATGTTGTGGAAAATCCTTAACCTAGCTACTAGTAACCTACATGTGGTTTGCGTCAGCTAATGTTCCTACTTAATCACTTTTTTTTTTTTTTTTAAATAATAAACAAAAAAAAATCCCAAATCATGAGACACCACATGCCATCACTTTTGATTCCTTGTCCAGTGATCTCTTTGTACATCCAACCAATTCACAAGAAGACTTATCAAAAAAAAAAATCATAACTGCCTCTCAAGTCTCATCCATGATTTTCATTAAAACCCCACGTAATCGCAGTGACCATTTGTCCTTTTCATTATCAATGTTTGTTGTCAATCTCACATTAAATAATAATTTTTTTCTTTTGTTTTTTTGTGTCTAATTAAATGAGAAATTATTAACAAATAAATGTCTCATTAGACATTCCTAGAAAATTATGGGATGAGGTCAAAGGATTGAAATCAAGGTTGGCCACTCTCTAACTACCTGCCCAACATGCTTCACCCAAATTTTGTCTCCCTTAATTACCAAAAAAGAAAAAAAAAAAAACCCTATTATTATGGGACATATTACATGAATAATACAAAGCCTTCATGCATATGAATTTTATGCAATAGCTCATAAAATAAAATAGGTACATAAATATAATATAATATATATATATATATATATATGTAAAGATGCTTTTTGAGTAGTTAGCTACCCTCATGCAGCAAATAATACACAATATTTCAATATGATTATATTCCTCCATGCATCTGTATAAATACCATCTAAGTTTGTAATCATTTTGTGTCATCACTAATTAACTAGTGTGCTAAAAGTAGATTGATTGATTGATTGATGAGAAGAATGGGAAAAGAAAGTGTGTTATTGTCTGGTAATGTGAAGCTTCTTCTGGCTTTGCTTATCCTTCAGCTTTGCTTTGCAGGGTTTCACATCGTCTCTAGACTTGCACTAAATATTGGTGTCAGCAAAATTGTTTACCCTGTTTATAGAAACATTGTTGCCTTACTTTTGCTGGGTCCCTCTGCTTATTTCTTAGAGAAGTAAGTTCTTGTTATGGCACTTCAATTTATTAGTATTATTATTATTTTTTACTTCTAATTGATTCTTGAGCTTTTTGTAACAAAAGTTTAAGACATACTATTTTTATAACTTTGCAATTTTATGGTTTCATTTATTTATTTGTTTGTTTGTTTGCTTTTCTGCTAGGAATGAAAGACCACCTCTTACTCTTCCTTTGTTGGTTCAGTTCTTCCTTCTTGCATTACTTGGGTGAGTAAAGAAATCAACAATCAAATAAAACTTGAATCTTGTTTTCCATTGCTTTCCATTTAAATATGGAGCACTTTTATTTTATTTTATTTATTTTTAACTTGAGGGTGCTGAGATTTGAACTTTATACCTTCTGGCGGGTTCGTGTGTGGAATTACCGGTAGGTTATGTCAAGAATCAACTTTTTTTTTTTTTTTTTTTTTTCTGGTGTTAGGTACACTGCAAACCAAGGATTTTATCTGTTGGGATTGTATTATTTATCTCCAACTTTTGCTTCAGCAATGCAAAACTCAGTTCCTGCAATCACTTTCCTTTTGGCTTCAGCTCTAGGGTAATTCTAACTCCTACATAAAATTCATTCTTCCTCGTGAATGTGTTAAAAACTTAATCTCAAGTCCTCTCCAAAAAACCGCAGAGTCGAGAAAGTCAATATCCCAAGGAGAGATGGGATGGCCAAAATTCTTGGAACCATTGCAAGTATAGGAGGTGCCACTGTTATTACTCTCTACAAAGGGCCTCCTCTTTTGCATCAGACAGTGCAAGTACAAGGAAGTACAACGACAGAAGAGGTTCCGAGAAACACGCAGAATTGGACATGGGGTTGCATTTACCTGCTTGGCCATTGCTTATCATGGGCAAGTTGGATGGTCTTTCAGGTTAGTCTATGACTATTTTTGAACCTTGAAGTTAATTTTGAATAAAACTTATGAATTCCGACCAATAGCATACAACAAACGTACACCGGTTTCATGTCCTAAAATGTGTGAGTTCCAAATTTTGATTTGCAGGCTCCTGTGCTGAAGAAGTATCCGGCAAAGCTCTCGCTTACATCGTTTACGTGCTTCTTCGGATTGATCCAGTTCCTTGTCATCGCAGCTATTGCAGAAACCGACATTGAGAAATGGAAAATCGTATCGGGAGAGGAAGTGTTCACAATCTTATATGCTGTAATGATTCTTTGCACTCTTAACTTACTTATATGGAATGTTAGATCCTGTATCTCCATAGTTTCTTGAGACTTTTTTAAACTTTGTTTTTGATAACTAACATTCTTTTTTCTTTAGGGAATTATATCTTCTGGGTTGGTCATTGCCCTTCAGACATGGTGTATCCACAAAGGTGGCCCTGTATTTGTTGCTGTGTTCCAGCCTCTGCAGACCTTCCTAGTAGCTATAATGGCGACTCTAATTCTACACGATCAGTTATATTCCGGAGGGTATGCAGGAATTTCTATCATCTAACAAACCGAGTTTTAAAACAGCTCTAAATGCTCATTTTTTATGGTTTTGGTTCTTATTTTTCTCACTTTCTTTGCAGGATCATTGGTGCCATTCTCATCATGATAGGTCTCTACTTAGTTCTATGGGGCAAAAACCGAGAAAAGCGTGTGGAAAACCAAAGCGAAACCGTTGAAAGAGCCACTTATTGAAGAAGAAAGTAAAGAGAAAGAAGATGGTGAAATCCAATCAGACATACCTTGATAAAGAAAATACCTCTTCTTCTTTGTTTGTCAAGATGGGTACTGGTTTTGAGATGAGCCCAACATCTCAACATGTAAATCTAATGGGACCCCTTTTTTTTTTTTTTTTTTTAAGTTGTTGACTTTGTATACGTCAAGACAAGTAGACCATAAGCCTTGTTTTTTGTCTGCTGGTCAGATATCAAACAGGTTGGAGTCAAATTTGAAGTAAAACTTCATGGAATTATATCCTCTTGATTGCAGTCATGATTTTTTCTTTTTATCTCATTTGATTAAACCCTCCATTCCTCTCCACCATTGAAAAACAGCACAACAATTTAATTGGGCTATTGAGCTGTCTATGTGGCTTAATACAAAATACATAATATTCCATAAACTATCCCTTCACATGTGGTTGTCTAGATTTTCCTTTTCTGATGGTAAGCCAAGAATGAACGTACCTGCCTTATCTTGCTTCTAAACATCATGCAAATCAAAATTAAAATCAAGAATCAAGAATCAAGAAACATCACCAAAATTTGACATAATAGTAGGGAAAACTACCCTCCATGTGATTATTGGTGCCTAATGTGGGCTCTACGTATCCACATGGGCGGTGGTCACGTTAGTGGGGTTTTTTTTTTAAATTTTAATATAGTGGATATGTATATAAATTAGTCTTGGCACCCCTTAAATATTTTAGGGAGATTTTATTTGCACTCACAATATTGATAAATATCCCCATAATGTTAATAAAGATTTTTAATATATTTTTACCCTACAAGAAAATTACCTTAAAACCATTAAGAATGATCATACTACCTATAAATGAAAATATTTTTTTATAAAGTAATTTAAAAAAACATGCACCACATTAACCATAAATGTGAATAATATTTTTTTTAAATCCTAAGAAATTGTTCTAAACTCTAAATTGTTCTTCATCAATTTCTTTTCTTACGAAATTTTTATAACTACATGAAAATTTTCACTGGAGGATTCAACAAAAATAAAAATTAAAAAAAATGTCTCTTGAATAGCCAAAAACTATTGAAATATGCATTTTTAATTTTTTTAATTCATTAGTATTATGTGTTTTTTTCTTTTCTTTTAATATTTGAAAACGATTCTATGTGGTTTTTTTAATATGATTATTCTTTTTATTTGTTTTTTCTTGCTATGTTCGTTTACATGATTCTATATTTATGTTTTTTTTTAAATGCAGTATGACATTCCTTGATTGATTTAGACATTACTTGAGTTTTTCGTCTTTACTATTTCCTCTCCTTTTTTTTTTTTTTAGAGATACTTTATGTTTTCTTTTTTAGACTGAAAATATTTTTTTTTTCTTACTTAGATTTGTTAATTTATTTTGTTAAAAATAAATTAAATTTAAAATGAAAGTGAGAGTATAAGATGGTTAATTGTGGTATTATATAAAATAGTTTCTATAATAAGATAGATTTACTATTTTTATATAAGGAAACATTTATTAGATAGAGATATTTATCAATATTATGGATGCAGATATAACCACTCATATTTTATTAGACAAATAATTTGGATTTTAAGAAATATAAATATTAGTAGACCTAGAGATTTGACCGAAATTTTTTTTTTTTTGACCCCACTGTCAATAAATTCAGGCTTCCTTTAGTGCCTGTGGTTGCTAATGGTCATCTTGCATTAAGAGCCAATGATCAATTTACAATGGAAAGGAGGTTTACTGTTATTTTGGCTGAGATTTGGTATCTACTAGTTTTCTTTTTCTTGCATGTGTCTTTCTTTCCACAGACACCATTAAATCAGAAATGAGCCCATTTGAGCAAGTTATGGTCCTAGATTCGTAGGCCGAATAGTTGGGGGGAACCTTTCTAGAATATTCTGCTTGTTAATCATCTCGAGTTGACTCCTATTCCTGTGGTGAATTGAAACCGTCGATTATTGGCTTGTTCTATAGGTTGAACCCAAAAAGAGTTGATACTTGACTGAGATTGTGGTTTGAAATCCAATCATAATAATTATCACTTTTCAAATTATATAAAAATTAAATTTTAATTTTACAAGTACAAAAGTTTCTAGTTATGTTTTTTTTTTTTTTTTTTTGAAATAATGCAATTCATTATGACACAAAAGGAGAACATATAATATTCATACATTTTTTTAATGCCTAAAATAACACTAAAATTAGCATAGGCATTAAAGTTGAAGACTGTCTAACGGTATCTCTATCTCTCTTCTAACGAAAAGGGCCAAAAGTTTTTCCCGCCTAAGAACATTTTCTTGCTCACGAGTCACGGGCCTACCATAAACTGACATCAATTTGTGATGTCAACGTTTTGACTTGAAAGTTTCAACTCACATTGCAATAGTCAAGTAAAAAAATCAACAAAGCTATCGTAAAATGGACCGAAATTGTACTGCGAAATTGTACAACGCAAAGTGAAATAAAAAAAGAGAACAAACGACCATATGCATTGTAACATGTTTATTAGACAACATATATATATATATATATATATGCTTTCTTCCTCTTTTTTTTTTTTTTTTTTTTTTTTTTTTTTTTTTTTTTTTTTAAAGAAAAATAAGTAGGTTCATGATCAGTGACAACTGACTCAAAATTCTTAATGACTAAATTAGTTTCTCACACTAACAAAGAACCACATCGACAACTGAGTAGTCTAGAATTTGTCTGCTATTCCCCGTCGTCCAACATAGAAGAGAAACTAAAAATTAACACGCAACACCACACGTTTACAGATAATATGACTGGAAACATGACAATTATCATTTTTTTAAAATTTTTTTTTATCGCTGTCACTATTGTTAAGGCCATCAAAAAGCAAAGACGTCGATCAAAGAGGGTATATTTACTGTAATTTCTAATTTGTGACGAACACGAAACAACAAGATACAGATCTTTATCAAATTTTGGGTAAACCCGGTAAATGAGAAAGCCTAAGCTTAAGCTTAAGTAGACATTCATATCCAAGACCAAGAAACATAACCATTTGCCAAAGCATTCAACTAGCTTTTCCCAATTTTATAGTGGAAGCAAGTCTCAAACTTTCCAATTGCGGTAAGAATCAACTGTATAATTCGCCAAATAAAGGAAACTGTTAAAAAGCTCACTAATAAGCTGAATCCAGTGTGTTTTCTAGCCTATCAAAAAAATAAAATAAAACAGAATCAACTGTATAATTCGCCAAATAAAGGAAACTGTTTAAAAGCTCACTAATAAGCTGAATCCAGTGTGTTTTCTAGCCTATCAAAAAATAAAATAAAACAGAAGGACCGGCCATTGTAAAGGAATAAACAGAAAAGCACAGAAGATGATTTTCAAATGATATTTAGCTATTTGCAGCCGAAAGAAGAACACCTATGAGGATCGAGATAGCTTTCAATTTGAGAAACATCGGTCAAGTATGACATGCCAAGTTGCTTAGGCAAATAGGGGTTCACCACTCCCCGTCCCATGCAACTCGATGCTATCATGGAAACAGGAGTTTTGTTCCTCCCCAAGCTATCATAGCCCTCGTGAAACCGTGGATACCAATCTACGCTGTCTTGTCTTTAAACACATGGTGATTAAGTGACTGGAATCTCTACAACTACTATGGGCTAGTTAAATTCTTGTCTCCAATCCCATGTTGCTACTGGTATTAGGAAAGCAGTTCCAGGGGCTGCCGAGGAAATTTAACAATTCCTATTTTTGAATGTTCAGGCACTGTTCATTTATTTTTCAAAATTCAATAACCTACACAACGAAAATCCTAAGGACTGCAAGAACTTGAAGGAATTATGTTTCCACTTGACTACCTCACATTATCAGCTTCAGATCGACTCTGCTTAACACCTAGTATTTAACTTCAGAATGAAGTAAACTCACACCTGTGGCCTATTTTCTAGTTTTTTTTATTTTTGAAAATACATAGTGCCCATCCTCAGAATTGAGCTCGACTCGATTGAAATTAAGAGTTAAAAGTAAAGAAAATTGGACAATCAACAAGAAGTTAGAAAAAGATTAAAACTGAAAGAGTAGAACTAGCATTGAATAGAGACACCTAAATCCTTTGCAGATTGCAGCATTTAACTGCAACTACATCGAATTATGTAACTGAGCAGTAGTAATAGAAACATAAAACAAAAAAGTGGGACAATTCAGGCATACACCAGCAAACATTCCAATCCAAATTGATTTGACAACATACAAAATGATCCTAAGGTTAACCAAAAGAGAAAAACAAAAAAATAAATAAGATCCAGATCCTTCTGTCTCACAATTGTTCGTTTACTACTTTTCTATGTTCTCTCTTATCTTTCATTTGGCTGTGATATAAAATAGGAGATACATATTCAGAAGAATTGAATGTGGCCTCTTTCTTTATGAGCAAATTATCCAGGAAGGTCAAGTCTTCAATTTTAAAGAGGCCTCCATAAAAAACACACTAGAGGGGTGAATAGAACACAGAAATTAATAATGCCCGTGCAACAAACGACCATATAAGCAGAAAGATAACCCTATTTCCTGCCACTATGACTATCAAAACATCAATGAGAAAGCCAAATTTTCAAGAAAATGTCTTGGGACACTGGTACGAATAACAAATGCACGGCTGCCACTATGATACAATCAGAACGAGTACCACAATTTCCTACAGTTTGGAGGGTGGTTTGTTTCTTTGTTTGTTTGTTTTAATGAAGGAAGAGAAGGAACAACTGGTATCAAGGGTTAAGCATCCCAACTAAGCTGGCACCCAAATCCTTTAACCCGTACTATACTAAGCCCCTAACTCAGTTTATTAAAATAAAAGAAAAATCACAAAAGTTCAAAGTAAAATGACCATAACATTACAATCCCAAATGGAAATACCACCCAAACTAAAAAACCACATAAGTGGCAAGAGCTGATGCCAAAAGGTTAAGCCGAAACCATACCTTTGAAAAGCAGTTCCTATAATAAGCCTCATTAAAAAACCTTACCATATGCCTACAGAGGCCAATATATTGTAAGATCCGTTTGTCTCAGTATCATCTTCTAACTACTAGTCTGACATCTATCTTGTTTATTGATTGCTTACAGAACAGCAAAAAAGTTTCGAACAAACTTAACATGCCATGAGAAACAATTAAGGTCAAGGAAAACATTATCTAGGTTTAGATAGTCAATCACTAGCTATAATTGAATTACAAATTCGGTTTCCTTGTGGCTTTTGAATGCAAAGCAGTAAAAAAGGTCAGGAATTTATCCTTTCACTGATTTCTTTGGAGGCAGAGGAGCCTGATGTAAGCCTGATTTTATGTCTTCTATTATAGTTTTCTAAAGGACTACCCACTTGCCTCTCTTTTTGTTATTTTGTTGATATAAAATATGTTTCATACAAAGACACACACGCAAACTCGATTGGAGAAATGCTTAGAGAGAGCGTGTAATCAGCAACTAACAATGCCTGTACATGGGAGAACCTATAACTGCTAAATGAATACTCTCAAGAAGGGTCAATAAAAAGGTGGAGTAATCATGGGAACCATCAAATGCACAATATTGCACCTGCCAGTGCCACCATGACAATAAAAAGAACGACAACCTAGTTTTGACATTTTAAACTGAAATCACAAGCGCAGATATACCCTCAGCTTTAAAGTTATATAATAAATAACAGGAGTATTTCTGCATCTAAATTAAAATTTTATGCTTTAAACATTAACCTACAACTATAATTTAGCGCACACAAGAAAGTGAGTTTACATATTATTAGAATAACAAGAATGTTTCTGCATCTAAATTAAATTTTTATGCTTTCAATATAAACCTAGAACTAGATTTTGGCACACACGAAAATAAGCTCATGTATTATAAGAAGAGCAATTCCCAGAGATAAGAACATGAGAAATTCCATAAAACATTTAGATGACAATAATCAAGCGTCGATACAGTTACCACATTACATTTTCAAGGTAGAAGTATACAGCCACAAAATTTCAATCAAGTCTATGATGAGCTACATTAACTACGTGCTGCATAACAGAGTCTCAGGATATAAAAGAAGTTAATAGAAAAATGCGCACACGAACCATAGCTTCATATAAATGGAAAGGCTAAAATCTCTTTTGAAACACCAATGACCATCTGATTGAAAGCAAACATCTAGTAACAAAATTCGCCAACAGAATCCAATCTCACATAAAAAGAACTACCTAATTCAAATTACACACAAAAAGAAATACGATACCAAACATTTCTCACCAAAGGGCGGTCATGTTTTGATCCACACTACCTAACTGTAACGATATCATCAATCTTCAAGATCATCCGCACGCACTCCGTGGCAAGGGTAATCGCGCTGGTGCTCACGAGCAGAGGCTGCACCACATTCTCCTCCAAGATGTTCGTGATCTGCCCCTTCCTCACATTGATCCCCGCATTGATTTCTCCCTGTGCGTGCCGGTTCCTCAGCTCCGTCACAATGACAATCGGATTCAAACCCGCATTCTCAGCCAGCGTGTACGGAATAACCTCAAGCGCCTCCGCAAACGACCTCACACAGTACCCCTCCATTCCGTGCAGCACCTTTGCCCAAGCACCTAATTGCCGCGACAGCTCGATCTCTGGTGCACCTCCACCGGCAATCAAGAACCTCTTGCTCACCAAGCACCTAACGACACACAAAGCATCGTGCAAACTCCTCTCGGCCTCGTCGATAACCAGCTGGTTCGACCCGCGAACAAGCACAGTGGTGGGTCCTTCCCATATCCTTAATTCCTGTAATCTTCACAATCTTCCCATCTCCCAACGAGGCCTCCTCAACAAGATCAGCATGGCCCAGCTTCTCAGCGCGAAAATGTTCGATATTGGCAATAGGTAAACAATTCAAAGTCTTCGTAATGAACTCAATCTCGTCACGCTCAACATCCTTAATCACCAAAATCTTGGCCTTAGCGAGGTAATGCAGCGATAGATCGGTCACGGCATCTCTCAATATACTCTTCTGAATCAACAAAACATTACAACCACTGGCCTTGATCTTCTTAATCATACTCAAAATGTAGTTTCTCTCCTCTTTCAAGATCCTATCCATCTGAGTATAGTCAGAAACCACAATGCTCTGTTCAATATCGGTCTTCGGTGGAGAAATCTGGAACTGAATCACCGCGATCTTGGCATTCTCCATCCGTGTTGGCCCTCCGGCAGCATGGCTCACCTTCTTGTCGAACACCAAGCCCTTGACGAGCTCGGTGTCGTCGACGGTTCCGCCGAGCTTCTTCACGATCTTAATGTCCCTCAGATCGACCAAATCGGGCTTCGACGGGTCCACTACTGAGAGCACGGCATCGACGGCGAGCGGAGCGAGCAGAGTGGAGTACTGGCTGACGACCTTGCTATTGAGCGAGGTGCTGGCGGACTTGACGAGCGAGTCGCGATCGGAGAGCTCAACGGGGACGGCCATGGCGGTTAAAACATCGACGGCCTTGATCGCAGCCTTGTGGAGGGAATCGGAGATGACGGTGGGGTGAATACCGTGGGAGAGGAGGGAGAGGCACTGCTTGAGGAGGGCGCCGGCGATGACGACGACGGTGGTGGTGCCGTCTCCGGCGGCGGCGTCTTGGGATTTGGAGAGCTCGACGAGCATCTTAGCGGCGGGCTGGAGGACCTCCATGCGATTGAGGATGGTGGCGCCGTCGTTGGTGATGATGACCTCGCCGTTGGCGGCAGAAATCATCTTGTCCATGCCCTTGGGGCCGAGGCTGGTCCGGACAGCGTTGGCGACGGCGCGGGCGGCCAAGATATTGGCGTGGCGGACGTCCTCCTTGCGCTTGTTGTCGGTATAGGACTCGGTCTTGGAGGAGGATCGGGCTCGGGGAACGACTGCTGGTGCCGAGGCCGCCATGGATGAGGAGGAGCGAGAAAGAAACCCTAGAAGTTTAGGAGAGAGAGAGAGAGAGAGGAGTTTGGTGGGGGTGAAAAGCGTGAAAGAGGATCGAAGAAGAAGGGTTTCAGAAATGAGCCCTAGAGAAAGAAAGAGGAGAGAGAGTGTGTGATGTAGTGAAGAGCGGCTGCGAAAGAAAGAAAGCGGGAGAGAGGGCAGTTCGAGAGAGTTCGAAAAATGACGGTAATGTCCTTCAGACTTTCGAGTTAGAGAAGGGGTGTTTGGATGAAGGGGAATGTTTATTCTTCATAGGAATAAGATTTTTTTTTTTTTTTTTTTTTTTTAAATCTTTTTCCAAAGGTTTTATAAGATTTTTAATTATGAACCTGTTTGGTGCACAAGTTCAAGTTGATATTTTTAAGTTTAGTTTGAGTTAAGTTAAGTTGAGTTTAAAAAGTGACTGTTTGGTAAAAAGTTTGAGATAAAAAGTTTAGTTTGAGTTGATTGTTTGGTGAAAAAGTTTGGGTTAAAAAGTTTAAAAAAAACAAGGGCCTTGTTTGGATGTATAAAAATTAAATTATCCAAATTTTTTGCCTTTTGTGTTTGGTAACTTATCTAAACTCGAACTAAATGGAATTTTTTCACCTCAACTTCTGTCTTTTTTCAAAAAATCAACAAAATTTATTTATTTTATTGAAGAAAAATTATAATCAAACTACTCAGAACTGAAAATTTTCATTTATCCTCAATTTAACATTCTATTATAGGTTATATTAACGCAAAATGTCACGATTAACAATTTAAATGTATAACACCAATCAACTTACGTCATCGAAATATTTTGTAAAATTACGTAAATAACTGTAAAATACACCCATCGTCAGTATGTAGTAGGTTAATGAACTTTATGTTAAAATCCCTTTGTTAATATAGACAGTCATAATATTGCCAACAGTGACAAAACGACACCAACTATCACGTGGTTTTATACCACGGGATTGATTGAGATTTAAATAATTTTTCCTTTAAATTATTATTCCTTTCCTTTTTTTCATTTTACCTTTTTTGCTTTCTCCTTTTTTTGTTTATTTGTTGTTTTTTTAATATTTTAATACTAACAATAATAAAACTTTGACCACCAGATTTTTTATATATGTTGGGGGGAATTCTACAATGCGTAAAGTGATTTTACCTATTGATAGTGTAAAAAAACTTTGACCACCAGATTTCATTTAGTCAGTTAAAGATGTTTTGTAAACACAAAAGTTATTGTGCATCCAATTGCATATGATTACAAACCAATTACAAACAAAAAAATACCTCAGCCTTTCTTCGAGTTCACTGGCAACAGCGAAGGAAGCTGAACAGGTGGCCGTTGGTAGCGGAGCAGGTCGTTGGAGGTGGCAGATCGTCGCGATTGCCTTCTCCGGCAACCTTCACCGTCGCAACGTTGCAGATCTCGAACGGCGAGTCGCGATCTCCGGGGTGTGGGTCTTCGCAAGGGGATCTCAGTTGGAGGCGGCGCAGGGGAGTAGAGATCCATCTCCGGTGAGTGGTTCACGGCTGTGGCTGTCGAGACCATCGTCGACGGGGTTGTTCACGCCTGCTTGGGCTGGGTCACCGTCGACGAGAACACAACGGCTAGATCTTCCGGTGGGCAGTTAGTGGCTCCGCTAGGTAGCAGAGAAGCGACAAGGGCGGCGAGCTCCAGACTTGGTGAATAGTAAACCAAGTTTGGTTTACTGTATAACGGTTCAAAGAAGTGTTCAGCTTGAACTTTGTTCCCAAACATGTTCAGCTTGGACTGAACTCAAATACATGAGTTTGAACTTGGATGCCAAACTCCCCCTATGTCAGTTTTACTTTTGATGGTGAGGGATGCTTGGAGATAAGGAGATGGTGTTTTAAAAATTGGATTAAAAATATGTGTTTGATAAGAAAATTTTTAAAAAAATTATGTGATATAAAAAAAATGTAAAAATTTGAGATATATTTGAAAAAATATATACAAAAATAAATCATCTTATTCATCTCGTTGTTACGAACATTTTGACATAAAAATCATCTCATTTCGATTTGAAATGAGAAAGTTATAGATTTTTAAAGTTTGAGTTTTTTGAAAATTGAAAAAAGAGAAAATTTGATATAAAGTTAAGATTTTAAAATCCAGATATTGAAATATTATCTAGAGATGTTATCCCAAACATGACCTTAAGAACCCGTTTGGGACGCAGCTCCAAATGATAATATCATTTGAATTTTGAAATCTCAAATTTATATCAAACTTTTCATCTTTTATATTTTTAAAAAAACTCAAACTTTAAAAGTTCATAACTTTCTCATTTCAAATCGAAATGAAATGAATTTTATGTTAAAATGCTCGTATCAACGTGACGAACAAGATAAAATCTATGTTGCATTTTTTTAACACATTTTAAATTTTTATATTATTTTCTATATCGCATAACTTTTTTAAAAGTTTTTTCCCTAATCATACATTTACAACTCAATCTTCAAAATACCATCTCAAGATATTCCCAAATGATTATTTATTTCTTTATTAGTGAAAATGAATAAAATCATTGATGTAAATCATTTAATATAAATTATGAGATAAGCATGAATTAAGAATGGCAACAGGACGATCCTCCAGAGAACTCGTCCCATAAGGAAAAACACTTCACACACCGGCCTCGTAACTCGTTTAAATTGATAGAGACATGACAATTTTTCTCTGCATGGGTTCGGGGTACTGACCTACAGGGTATCTTGTTTTAACCGATTATCTGTTTCCTTCGTATAAAACAAATATATATATATATATATACTTATATATATGAGTTCTTTAAAGAGTCAAAGTATTATTGACTGTGACGTTCTCTTCCCCCGTTGCAGGAGAAAGTGTAGAGACGGTTTCTCATGCCCTCTTACAGTGCTCGGTCTCCCGAGAGGTTTGGCTGCTTTCTCGACTTTGGCATGTAGTTGAGAGGAGATTGGAATTTCCCTTTGCAGATTTTCTGAGATTGGTGGCTACTGTGACTTCTAGTGATGACTTTGCTTTATTTTGTTGGTTTGCTTGAAAGCTTTGGTATGAAAGAAACTTGGTGGTTCATGGCTCGGTTGGTAGTGATCCCCACAGTATTTTGAACTTGGCCTTGCCAGTTTTTGTGAATGGAGAACCCTCTTTCAACCTGATCCTGTTGTTGTTCAAGGAATAGGCTCTGAAGTGTGGCAACTGCCTCTGTTTAAGATTTGTAAGCTAAATGTTGTCGCTGTGGTATGGCCAAACTCGACCACATTGGTGTGGATGTGGTGAAACGTAATGACCAGGCTGGTTTGTGGTGCTTGTTGGAAAAAACCATTTTGAAGTCCATATTTGAGTAGGACTCACTTTATTAAAGTAACGAATCTTGGTGGATTTGCGTTCTCCGTTGTAAAGAGATCAAAATCATATATTTATACACTCAAACTAGTAATCAGGTGAATGAAAAATTAATGCTCAAAGTGTGTCCATTGGAATTGTAATTTGTTGGAAAAATTGCTAAGAATGTGAAGTCTCACATTGATTAGGCATAGAGGCTTGATGGACATTATAAGCGATTGCACTTGTGGACTTGGATAATATGGTGTATCCAAGAGTCTCTCTCACATGTAGGGGGGTCAAATCACAGTCTAGATGGGTATGGGGTCCAATGTGTGCGCTTTCACTACGTGTGCGATGTGAATGTCGGTTTGCCGAGCTTCGTTTTGCAAAATTTTAATTTGTTTTTCAACAAATTCTAAATTTATTTTATCATTTAATTCGGAATATCAACATCTTCATCTACTGATATTCCTGGGCTTAATGTGAGCATTAGTGGTGCAATATTAATCACAAAATTAATTTCTTGATTAATTTTGAAGATGAATGGGTGCAGGATATGAATGAATTGCAATTTTCTTATTAATCCATATTAAAAACCTCTTAATTTTGGTTTTGTAATACCTATTCTTGAAGCCTATAAAAGGAGGCCTTCACAAGCATGATTGACACACACTTGAACACACAATACTAAGTTCTTCTTGTTCTCTCTTGTTTTTCTTCATTCTTGGGCGTTTTTCTCTCGTAGTCGGTTTTTGTTGTTTTTGGTGATAGAGGGAAGGCTTTGGTTTCAAGTTTGCCGGAAGCGGTTTTCGATTGTGCTGGACTACTGTTGCTTGTCGTTGTATCATAAGAGACAGATGTCCGTTGAAACCTTGTGCACTTACTGGAGGGCGAATATGTATCAAGGAAAGCGTGTGTGCAATCAATGAGGCCGAGGACCTTGCACTGGATAGTAATTTCACTTCTCTGTTAGCTGAGTGTCCGGCCCTTCTTGAGGGGTTTGCTGTTTGCTAAAGTGTTAAAGATTGACGCTTTCATGGTGGAAACCAGTGCCATCAATATAGTGTTAGCAATCAATGAGGCCGAGGACCTTGCAGTGGAGAGTCCTGTACTGGAAGATATCAATGATTTGCTTGCTATCTTGCAGCATCCCCCAATGGCTCTCGTAAGAAGATCTGCAATCCAGGTGGCTCATTTGCTTGCTCAGTTTGGGTTCAACACTAATTTTCGCCATGTTTGGATTAATGAGACTCCTCTTATAGTATCTAGTGTTGTTACTATTGATTGCAATGTTAAAACTTAACTTAATGATCTAAACATGCTACCAACAATCCTAATAGCAATTAGATCAAATGCGGAATTAATTTTGGATCGAAAACATACCTCCCGCCATTGTTGTTTTCAACGCTCAAGGTTATGGGTAAGTGTTTCTTTTTGGGTTTATGGTTCTTCTAAACCCTCACTCTCTCTCAGCTGATGGTGTATTTCGATTCTGAATGAGAAAGCAGGCTTAGGGTACCAAAACCGAATTTTAACGTCCCTTTTATGCACTCTACCCATCATAGAGCCATTCTCGGACGTGCACACTTAGTGGGCAGTGAATGAGCGAGAATCTCGCTTTTGAACGTTGCTGAACGTTCCTAAGATTATGGGTTGAACCTATGCTGAATATGGACCACATTCGGAACTCAATTTTCTCGACAAAAAATGAGAAAACAATCTAAGAGTTACCAAAATAAAAACAGAGCATTTAATACTCGGGAAAATTTTCAACATTCTCCCACTTGGTCCATATAGTTCAACATCCATCATACAGAAAAACCAAATATATGAATCATGGTGATAAGTCCTCTTATAGCAAGTATTATCTCCCATGTATTACAATATATCAAGTTTTTCAACTTGAGCCCTTAAACTTAATGAACAAACCCTATGTTTATTCTTGGTACAAACTTTAATGATATTTCTCAAAAATAAATAAATGAATTTGTGCACAAAAACTAAATGAGAAAACATCACAAATAGAGTTTCATTGAAATAACATCGTTCTTACAACGAAAATCACATTAAGGAACCAAGTCCCATTCTATCTACATGATCCTTAAATTTTAATGGTGGCATGCCTTTAGTCAAAGGATCAGCAATCATCAATTCAGTGCTAATGTGTTCAATAACAACTATATTATCTTTAACACGTTCTCTTATGGCTAAATACTTGATGTCGATGTGCTTATTTCGACTACCACTTTTGTTGTTCTTATCTATAAAAACAGCAGCTGAATTATCACAATATATCCTCAATGGCCTAGAAATGGAATCCATAACTCTAAACCCAGAAATGAAACTCTTCATCCATACACCATGTGAGGTAGCCTTAAAACAAGATACGAACTCAGCCTCCATAGTGGAAGTAGCAGTCAAAGTCTGCTTTGCGCTTCTCCAAGACACAGCTCCACCGGCTAGCATAAAAACATATCCTGAAGTCGACTTTCGTGAATCAATGCAGCCAGCATAGTCTGAATCAGAGTAGCCAATCACTTACAAATTATCAGTTCGTCTGTACATAAGCATGTAATCTTTGGTCCCTTGAAGGTACCTCATCACTTTCTTTGCAGCTCTCCAATGGTCCATACCTGGATTACTCTGATATCTTCCTAACATCCCAACAGCAAATGCAATGTCAGGTCTTGTGCAGACCTGAGCATACATTAGGCTTCCAACGACAGAAGCATAAGGAATGTTTTTCATTTGTTCCCTTTCAAGATTGTTTTTCGGGCACTGATTCAAATTGAACCTGTCACCCTTCACAATGGGAGCTATACTTGGTGAACAATCTTTCATCCGAAATCTCTCTAAAACTTTGTTGATATAGGTTTCTTGAGATAGACCCAGAATTCCTCGAATTCTGTCTCTATGTGTCTTAATGCCAATGACATAAGACGCATCACCCATATCCTTCATTTCAAAGTTGTCAGAAAGAAATTGTTTCACTTCATATAACAAACCCTTATCATTGGTTGCAAGTAAAATATCATCCACTTATAGAATTAGAAAACAAATCTTACTCCTACTGACCTTTTGGTATATACATTGATCCATAATGTTCTCTACAAATCCAAATGAAGAGATAACATCATGAAATTTCAAATACCGTTGACGGGAAGCTTGTTTCAGTCCATATATAGATTTCTTGAGCTTGCACACCAAATGCTCACCATTACTAGAGGAAAATCCTTCTGGTTGTTTCATATAAACCTCTTCCTCTAGACCTCCATTGAGAAAAGCCGTCTTCACATCCATTTGTTGCAACTCCAAGTCAAAATGTGCAACTAATGCTAGAATGATATGAAGAGAATCTTTCTTAGATACAGGAGAAAAAGTCTCCTTGTAGTCGATTCCTTCCCTTTGAGTGAATCCTTTAGCAACGAGTCTTGCTTTATATCTCTCAATGTTGCCTAATGAGTCTTTCTTTGTTTTGAAAACCCATTTACATCCAATGGCTTTTGCACCATCAGACAACTCGACAAGATCCCAGACTCCGTTAGATGCCATAGAATTCATCTCATCTTTCATAGCATCATACCATAAGTTTGATTCTTTACAACTCATGGCTTGTGAAAACGTTTCAGGATCATTTTCAGCTCCAATATTATAGTCTGATTCTTCTAGATACACAACATAATCACTAGGTATCGCTGATTTCTTTATTTTAGTAGATCTCCTTAAAGTTGTATCAACATTTTCCTGAGGATCACGTTGTTCAACCGGTTGTTCAATAATTTCTGGCAATTCTTGAACATCTTGATCTACTGGATCGTCATTAGCAGCTTGTGGAACATCAATAATTGGTTGTCCAACACCTGTTTGAACTTGAGGGGTGTTGTGAATGACAATCAATCTCTCACTTGAAGTGGAAGGTTGAGCATCAATATGATTCCTTTCAGAAACAATATCTTCGAATCGATTGCTCCCACTAATCAAGTCATTCTCAAGAAATTTTGCATTTCTTGACTCCACAATCCTAGTGCTGTGAGATGGACAATAGAATCTGTATCCCTTAGACCTTTCGGCATATCCAATGAAATACCCACTTATGGTCCTTGGGTCAAACTTCTTTTCTTATGGATTATAGACTCTCACCTCAGACGGACATCCCCAAATGCGTACATATCGCAAACTTGGTTTCCAACCTTTGAATAACTCAAATGGTGTCTTTTGAACAGCCTTAGTTAGAACTCGGTTCAATATGTACACAGCCGTCTTAAGAGGTTCAGTCCACAAGGACTCAGGAAGTTTGGAGCTAGCAAGCATACTTCGCACCATGTCTAATAACGTTCGGTTTCTTCTTTCAGCTACACCATTTTGGTCCGGAGAACCAGGCATAGTGTATTGGGCAACTATCCCATGTTCTTCAAGAAACTTCGCAAATGGACCAGGTGCTTGCCCATTCTCGGTGTATCTACCATAGTACTCTCCACCTCTATCTGATCTCACGATTTTTATTTGCTTTCCGCATTGTTTCTCTACTTCGGCTTTAAAGACTTTAAAAGCATCTAGTGCTTCATTCTTATTATTAAGCAAGTAGAGATACATGTATCGTGAGTAGTCATCTATGTAAGAGACAAAGTACTTATCACGGTATGCATCCATGTCTGGACTACAAATATCCGTATGAATGATTTCTAACAATTCAGAACTCCTCTTGGCACCCTTCTTTGACTTGTTAGTCTGCTTACCCTTAATGCAACTTATACAAGTCTCAAAATCGGCAAAATCTAGAGTACTAAGTACCCCGTCATTCACCAACCTTTTAATTCTATCAATGGAGATATGTCTCAATCTCCGATGCCACAACATAGAGGATTCCTCATTCACAACACATCGTTTAATACCAACATTTCCTTGAACGTGCATAGTAGCATAATTGTCATCATTTTGTAAATTAAGATGAAAAAGATTATCAGACAAAATACCATAACCAATAATTTCATATTTATTAGATAAACTAAAACCAGAATCTGAAAAATTGAACGAATATCCAACTGATACAAGTCTGGAAACTGAAATCAAATTTCTAGAAAAACCAGGAACATAAAAGGTTTTTTCTAAAGACAAAATGAAACCACTACTTAAAACTAGCTTGCACGTTCCAATAGCCTCCACATGTGAGGGCATCTTATTTCCAGAGTAGATGCTTTGCTCACTTCCCACTGGCTTCCGCAGGTCGTGTAATCCCTGCAAGGAATTGGTCACATGGATTGAAGAACCAGAGTCAATCCACCAAGTGTTATGATTAACATCTATCATATTGGATTCATAACAAACAAGTGAAAGTTGAGTACCTTTCTTGTCGAGCCAGTTCTTGAACTTGGAGCAATTTTTCTTTATGTGCCCCTTCTTCTTACAAAAGAAGCACTTTAACTCCTTCTTAATGTCCGACTGGGGAGGAATCTCGCCTTTTCCCTTTTGTTTGGCTTGATTCTTCTTCTTTCCTGGAACTGTTAAGTTCACTTTCTCACTCTCTTCCATGACCAACCTTCCCTCCTCTTGAACACACATAGTCAATAGCTCATTAATTGACCATTTGTCCTTATGTGTGTTATAAGAGATCTTAAAGGGACCATAATGCTGGGGCAGAGTGCACAGAATGTAGTGAACCAGGAAAGTTTCCGACATTTCAACTTCCAATGCTTTCAGTTGAGCCGTTATATCCCTCATGCGCATGATATGATCACGCACGCCTCTAATCCCGGTGAGCTTCATGGTTGAGAACTGTATAATTAGAGTGCTTGCTAATGCCTTATCTGAAGTCACAAATTGATCATCAATTGCCTTCAGCAGCTCTCGAACATTGTCGTATTGCTCGACAGAACCCCTAATCCCAGCACATATTTTGGTCTTTATGAACATGACCGAAAGGCGATTAGATCGCTCCCATTTTTCATAAAGATCAACTTGGTCCGGAATGCTGGTTTCAGTAATCTTAGGTGGTTCGTCTTTCCTAATAGCATAGTCAATGTCCATCCACCCTAAGTGAAGGAGAATCCTCTCCTTCCAAACCTTATAGTTGTCACCCTTTAATTCGGGAATATCACATTTAATATCAGAAAAATTCGCAGGTTGCATAACTGCATAAAATTAAACATACAAGCTTATAAATAAATTGAGACTAATAAACATAAATCATGTTTTACCAATGTAAATCATGTTTTCAAAATATGAATCTAGTGACATAAAACTTGCCTGTGGGCTAAAGTCCTACTCAATTAGATCCATCTATAAATTTATGATAAAACTATTAAATTATGTTCCTTTCCTAATTCCTGTGGGTAAGTTAGGAAATATAATTTGATATTCTATCCTAATTAATCTTACAAATATAATAAAAATTCCTGTGGGATAAAATCTATCATATTACGTATGATTAACTACAATTAATGTGATAATGTGATCCTAAAAGACTTAATATATAATCTCAATTAATTAAAGATGCTGTGGCTACTCTCTAATTAATTAAAATTATATGGATCACGCAACATTAAATAATTCACAATAAAAGCTCATACAATTGTATAAAACTATAAGCAATATTTACACACAAAAATGGAACAACAATGTATTAATATTATTTAACTTAATTTTGCATGTATAATAAAACAATAAATTATACACATAAATAACAAAATAATATAAACACATAATAATATCCACAATATATTAAAATCATTAAGTTCAGCAAAATCCTAAAATAATGATTTTTTTTTTAATCGGCTGCAAAAAATTTTTGTCCCTCAAACGACATGTCGTTTATTAAAAAACGAAACAAATTTTCCTTACAAAAATGACATGTCGTTTTTAACTGTATAAAACGACTTGTCGTTTTTACCAAACGGCAGCATTCCTGTATGACAAAAACGACGAGTCGTTTTTTGTCGTCTTCAACCTTTAGTCGGGTCATTTCGACCCGGTTCGGACCCGAAGTGAAACCCAACGGTTTCTCAGCCTTCCAAACACCAAAATTGACGTTTCAAATCACAGAAATTCTAGAAATCTAATGTCTAAATGATTCCTAATAATATTTCGCATCAAAAACGTCAGAAATTCAAATTTGAAATCTCAAAAAAATTTCTATCGGAACACGGCAAAAACAACAAGGCAGAGGCAAAAACTTGCTCTGATACCAACTGTTAAAACTTAACTTATTGATCTAAACATGCTACCAACAATCCTAATAGCAATTAGATCAAATGCGGAATTAATTTTGGATCGAAAACACACCTCCAGCCATTGTTGTTTTCAACGCTCAAGGTTATGGGTAAGTGTTTCTTTTTGGGTTTATGGTTCTTCTAAACCCTCACTCTCTCTCGGCTAATGGTGTATTTCGATTATGAATGAGAAAGTAGGCTTAGAGTACCAAAACCGAATTGCAACGTCCCTTTTATGCACTCTACCCATCATAGAGCCATTCTCGGACGTGCACACTTAGTGGGCAGTGAATGAGCGAGAATCTCGCTTTTGAACGTTGCTGAACGTTCCTAAGATTATGGGTTGAACCTATGCTGAATATGGATCACATTCGAAACTCAATTTTCTCGACAAAAAATGAGAAAACAATCTAAGAGTTACCAAAATAAAAACAGAGCATTTAATACTCGGGAAAATTTCCAACATGCAATTATTAATAAAATAGCCGATTACTTTCAAAAATTAACATACATGTTTCAAGTTTTTAATATTAATGGTTTAAATAACTTAAAATGATCACAAAAAGTGGGGAAAAAAAAAAATTTCAAAAACCCCCCGCCGCAAAACCCTCCAAAAAGTTTCTTTGGCCACTACGGAAAGCTAAACCCAATGAAAAGGCTCAAACAGTCGTTTAACATGCACAAACAATTTCAATCCGGTTTATTTACAGAAAACGAACAAAACTAAAAATTTGGCACTGGATTGTACCATGCACACCCCTTACCTACGAGTATTAAATTCAATAAAACTAGGAGTTTTCTCCAATCAAATAAGTTGTCTATTTAGGATGAGAGAGACTTTTCATGAGTATTTACACAAAATGGTTAATTACTCATCCTTTTTAGCATACACACTTTTCAACTTGTTTTCCAAATTGAACAAATTTTGAATTTTATTTTTCTATGTTTTACACATTTTTCTCACATTTTTTTTTTTTTTTTACATTTCCCGGATTGTTTATTTTAATAAAGAAATCTTCTTAAATTAAGGAATCACGATTTCACGAGTTTTATTATCAGTTTCAAATTGATTGGTTATGGTCTATTTTTAAAGGAGGATGGGTTTTTCCTCTTAAATTATCTAATAACACATTATAATAATAATTATTATTATTATTTTGAATTTGCATATTTTGTTAATGTTCTTTCAAATTTTTTTGGTTTTTAGCCTCCGTTTGACAAAACAGTTTGAGTTAAGATTTTTAAGTTGAGTTGAAGATAAATTAAGTTGAGAGTTAAAGTTGTGCATTTGGTAAAAAGTTTGAATTGAAAAGTTTAACTTGAGTCGGGAGTTTGGATGTAAAAAGTTTGAGTTAAAAAATTTAACTTGAGTTGAGTGTTTGGATGTAAAAAGTTTGAATTAAAAAGTTTAACTTGATAAAGGTGTGTTTGTAACTTAGGTTCCAAGTTACAATTTTCATCTCAGTTTTTGTCTTTTTCTTAAATGTTTATGTTCCGTTTGGTATTACATCTTAAACTCATATTTTTCATCTCAGTTTTTGTCTTTTTCTGAAAAGTCATCAAAAATAATAACTTGTGTTTAAAAAGTCAATCAACTCCAACTTAAAAATTTAATCTCCAACTAAATTACCAAACGGAGGCTAACCAATGTAGGTTGTGAACGGAAAAATGGAAAAAACAAAATAAACTAAAATAAAATTTGAACATCAACAACATACCTCAAAGTTTTTACAATATTTTTTACATCGCCATAACATACAACAAGAATAATGTCAATTGCTAACTAAATCTATAAATATAACACTAGAATTAATTTCAAATGGATTTATACCATGGAAATCGTTGATATCTGTCCGACATTTCATCGGCCAAAACTTCTTTCTTCTGCTTCATTGCGCCACTCATCGATGCATCTTGCTGGCTTTCAATACTTGGACCTACATCATTGGCCCATCGGGCAACTCGACATCCGCGTTAACATCAACATGTCCATCTACAGGCACACCATCTGTCAAATACTCTTCAAGAATGGGATCTCCAACCTGTACCATCCTTATAAAATTATGAACGATCGCACAAGCCACTGGAATCATGACTTATTTTTCCATGGGATAATTTTTTATGCCTTTCAGTATTTTAAATCTGGCCTTCCATACACCAAAAGTCCGCTCATTGCAATTCCACAGAGATAAGTGCGTGTAATTAAATACTTCCCTCTGAGTGCCCAGTCCGTCGTGATGTTTCCGATATTTTGGTAAATGATATGTCTCCTGTCGAAATGGACTAAAGAAACAATCCTTATTCGCGTATCCCAAATCGGCCAAGTAAAATTTTCCTACAAATTAAACATCGCATTATCAATACCAATCCAATATTTTGTAATTACGGTTTATTTATAAATAGTTATATCATGTGACAGATGATCTTACCAGGTGGCGGTATTAGGAAACCATGAAATGTTATTGCCTCTTCCAACATTCTAGCATCATGATAAGATCACTTGTAGCTAGCCAACATATATGTAAATTTCATATCGAATGAATAGGGAGCTAGTACATTCTACGAGTGTACACCTTTTCGATTAATCCAAGCTTCAGAATTTTCCTCCCGTGGTACACATGGTACGTGTGTTCCATCTATAGCGCCAATGCAATCCTGCATGAAGAAGTAAAATGTTGATTATGGCTACCAGCATTAATAACACATGTTGAATCAAAAATTTTGGACTTGGAATTCGTAAATACGATCATATGATGCGATGATATCGATAACATACATCAAACCATGACCTATATTTGTAGGAATGCGCCGTAATGAAAGGTTTAACTTCTGTGTAGTCGGCCGGTCTGATGAATTCATCTTTTAGAGCACAAATAGCCGTCAACACTTTAAAAAACCAACGTGAAGTTGTCTCTCTTGAATGATGGAACAAATAAGATATGTGTCTGTTTGTTGCACAAAAAATGAACAGATGCTCGTGGACATTCATGTAACGTGTTGGTCTTCATAATTCCCTACTACCTAATACCTAACTTAATGCTTTGAATGTATCTGATTTTATACTTATCAAATCTTGAATGATTTCTTCATGTCCATTTATTATCTCTTCCACGTGTATGCTACCAGCTATTCTTGAATTATGCATTGGTTGTGGATCTCTTCGTCTATTACGTCTACTAGCAGCCATGGCAACGACTGCCATTGCAAGCAAACCGTCATCGTCGCTTAGCTTGTTTTCTGAGGATTGGTCGTCCTCTTCATGTTCGGATGCAGAACTAAACTCGTTCATATTGAGAATGACGTGATCCGAGCTAAATTTCATTGTTTACCTATTATAGATCAATTGTTCCCAAAACAAGTTTAATTAGTCCCAATACCATTACAATATTCATCCCCTATCGTTTCGAAGTCGGTATATAATTATTTAATTCTCCACAAACGGTACAAAACATAACATAACGTAAATAGGAAATGACTGATATAATTGTAGGTAAAATCACGTAACCAACAATTTAGCCAAATGTTGAAAAATAAACTAACTAAATAAATCACCAAGAATCCAATGTAAATAATAGTGTCAATGTTAGGGCTAAAGAAAAAGAACATAAAAAAAAATTGGGTTGAACATGAAACTTAATCTGCTGGTGGCGCCTGGGACTTGACAACGGAGGCAATAATGCCTCGCTTATCGTCATCGGGAAGTTGATGGAAGGTACGCTACAGGTGCAGACGAGCATGGAAGTAGTGCCACATAATTGTCCGTTGATATTGTGGAATACCCATCTCAGTCATAATATTTATGCACATCAGCAAGTGATCCGGTCGACTTGATGGGTTGTTACTGGTGCCCGATTGCGATCGACTATGGAAATGACTGACTATTTCCTGCATTGCCGAGTAAGTCATCTCGTCCGTTGCATCTCTTTGCTTTCTTTTACCAGAACTGCCCCTAGACTGTGGCGGCCGAGGCTGGGGCCTAGGGTGGGTCGACGGCATCGGGGCACTCGCTTGCGTCCGTTGCCGGAGGTGACTAGAAGGTTACCGGCGACGGAGAAGACTTGGGTGAGAAAGTTTATATGAGGTAAAGTGTATGATAAGTATCAACAATATGTCAACCGTTCGATTAAGTCTAACGGTTAAAAAAAGAAATCTACCGATAGTTATTCTGGGAGAGGCTCTACAACAGTCTCTCCCCATAATAAGTAAATAAATTTTGAACTTGATAAATTTATTTATTATTAATCACTCCAAATAATTTTGAAACCTGCTATTTATTTTAATTATTTATGTAAAAATACTATTTATTTCTTTCTTCATATTTCTTTTTACTACAATGAGTTTGATAGCTTATTGTTAGATGTATCTTGTTCATTATATATATACGTTTTTTTTTTATCAGGTGTTATAATTTGTCATGTTTGTAGAAAAGACTGACCATTTGCTGCCTAGAAACCCCGATATCGAGGTCCGAATCGTCACTGGTGGTGGCATCCTGTTACGCATACCGGCCGTACTTCAGGCTCTGCTGCAAAAATGGCACCGTTGCACTCCTCCGCCGCAGCCGCCAATTCGCCTCGATGGTCCCGAAGAAGGCGAGGCACGTGACCTCCCGACGACCCACGTGATGGCTGAAGTTGGAGAAGCCATTGGCGCGGCTAGAGTAGTGGTGGTGGGACTGGTTCTTCTTCCTTAAGAGAAAACCCCACAACAGAGACGGAGTTGGTTTCAGGGTCTTGATGGTGGTGGTGGTGGTGTTGTGGGTTCGGAGGAAGGCCAGAGACGTGGTGGGTCCCACGGACATGGTTCTGTTGTAGCCCTGAAACAGGGCTAAGCAGGGCATGGTTTTCTTTCTTTTTTCCTTTTTGGGTTCTTCTTTCTTGTTAGTTGCGGCGGTGGATAAGAAGTGGCATTTCTTGGATGGGATTAGCAGAAGCCGAGGTTTTCGGAGATTAAGGTTGGTGAGGTTTTTTTTTTTTTTTTTTTTTTTGGTATGGGTTGGGAAGGTGGGTGTAACGACCCGACTTTTCAGACCGTTAACTAGCTTATTTATTTTTATTTATTTTAAGTCTTAACACTCATTTATGTTTGGTTCCGAAAATACAGAAATTTTTTTTGAAATCATATTCGTACTACAAAAGTTAGAATCACTAAAATTTTTAACTGAGGAAATTAAAAACCTCTAGCAACTAATTATCCAATTCAAAATCGTAACTAGATGATATTTTAAAAAGTTATAACTTCATATAAATTATAAGGAGAGAGTCTAAAGTCTTTTCTTGTAAAATACTCATATTAGTTTAGTAGTACCAAAACATTGGAACATAATTATAAATATAGTCGATACAAAATAGTTTACGAAATCTAAATGCGGAAATTTAATTCGTGGTGGTATCCCACTCCCGTCCTTCATTGCCTCCGCACAGCTTTGCCAATCCATAAAACATCTAAGTAATGGGCTACTTACCCGCGTTACCTACAACATGAACACACAATGATGAGCTTTCGCTCAGCAAGTATAAACAATATCTCACAAATCATTTTCATAAAATCATATCGTCACATGTAACATCATGAATGTTTAAAAATGTATGTGAACTATATGTGTTCAATTATGTTTTATTATTTACATATCTTGTCTACTTGAGGGCCCCTATGTCGTACCATATGCGCGCAACCAATTGGGAGTTAGGGGAGCAACCCTCTAATAGCCTCCAAGGTCATATTTTATAACTTTCGTTCTTATCATATCCTCTCACTAATTGGAGGTTGGTACGACACTTAATCCTATCTTTAATTTGCCTCATTCTTATTAATTGTGACAATGTGTAGATTTACATGTCACTATGCATCTATCATTATGACATAAATATATATGAGGCATGCCGATCATGTCAGTGCAAGAGAAATTATGCACATCAAATACTTAATCAAAGCAATACGTATAATTCATATACTCATCACATCATCAAGTCAAGTCATAGTAAACGTAGAGCATCAACAAAGAAAAACATGTTGTTCCATGCCGTAGGTGAGATTTGTACTTACTTGTCTTATGTGGTTAAACTTCTGGAGTTGTATCTCTTACTTCGTAGATTTGAGAAATTGTCCTGATTAAACAATATCTCATTATTAGATAGAATTATAATAATATTACTTTATTTATTTATTTATTTATTTTATAAACTTTAGTGAACTTAATTTACTTATATCATAATTAACCTTAACAATTAATTCGTATTAATTATTAAGTGTTAAAATAAATTTCTACTAATTATTATTTAATTAATTTAATTTAATTAATTATCTTGATTAACTAATTAATTAAGTAATAGTTAATTATTACTTTATTTAATTGAGTAATTATAATTAAATTATATAATTTTTATTGACTTATTAATAATTATTTTGTTAATAATTTAATTATGTTACTTAAATATTCTTTCTCTTATAATAATTATTAATTATTAATTCTAATAGTAATAATTAATAATTTGATTAATCTAATAATTAATGTTTGATTAATCTCTAGTTAATCATTCATAATTATTTTGATGATTATATTACTAATTAATAATTAATGATTAATTAATCTCTAATTAATCATGTATTATAATTATATAGTTATTCAACATAATAATCTTGATTATCATCTACTAACTCTTATAATTAATTAATAATTAATAATTAATTAATTATATTTGGTTATGTATTTATTATTTAATTAATTAATTAAGTAATTAATTAATTAATCAAACAAGGTGACAAGGAGTCACCTAAGTGTATACCTTTCTTCTATTATTGGGCTAGTCCAATCCCCTTAGTTATGTTCATTTAGTTAGGCTAAGGTAATCTCTTGGTATATGCCCAGTAACCATTTAATATACTTTATCTTGGCCCATTTAAAACTTGTGATTTAATTTTATAAAGTTAGGGTTTTCATATTATTTGATCATACACTTAAAATCAACTCATTTCATAACTAAATATGTTCATATGTCATGACTTACCCTTATGTCACATTTTAATGTTTAATCGTTTTATCGGTGTAGGATTTTAACTTGTAAGATTTATTTCAATTTGAGTATAATCCCGTTTTGGACACTTGATGACTTGTTGGAAAGCTTGAAATATCTAGTTTCTGTCTTTATAACTTGTTTTCCAAGATTTCAATCATTTCAAATATTAATGTGGATGTTTTTCTAAGTGTCTTATGGTAAAATCCCAGATTACCAGATTACACTACAATCTTAAGGGATTTATTAAAATTTATGTACATAACCGTTTTATATGCATGATATCTCATTTTGAAGCTTAAGATATTACTTTACAGTGGTAAAGTTATTTCCTTTAGTACTTGAGTGTTTCATACCATCAACTTAGGTTTTGTTACTGTTGGTTTCACATTTGAACCACAAATCCAGATTCATATGTAAGATTAGAAAAATCATAACAATTTACTTACAAGTCCAAATAAGACAAAAGATATGTCATTGGAAAGCCTATAATGTCTATTTTGTATGATAAGAACAGTTTTATAAAAAGTTATGGTTTACTAACTCAAAATCTACAAAACCCGTGGCTAATACAGGGTTCTAGTAAGGATTTTCGGTTCATAGCCCAAACTTATAAAATTCGTCAAAAATTGCACATTTATCCGTTCAAGGCGTATGATACCTTGTTGGAAAGCTCAAAGAATCTAGTTTGCATTTATCTAACTTATAATCCAAAATTTTGATTCTAATGGGTTTGGAGTACAATAAACCCGTGGCTATGCTGTGTCTCAGAGGTTCATTTTCTCTCTAGTTTTGTGTCACAAATTCAAGGGCACAAAACTTTAGACATATAAAAGCAAATCAAGTGATTCCAAAGCCTAAAATGAAGCTTATCCTCTGTAGAATGTTAATATTTAATTTATTTTTCATACCAAATTTTCTAATGCATGTTATATCACCACAACAGCTATAAACTTCAACAATGTTCATAGATCTTACCGAAATGCTCCGGGGATCCTTTAAGATCTCGAACCTCCCAAGTTCTTCACAAAAATTTTTCCTAGATAAGAAGAAGTCTAACATTAAGATCATAACTAAACATCATGCTTTAGTTCTCCAAAAAAAAAAAAAAAACTAAAACACGAAGAATACCACTAGGTTACCTCTAGTAAAACATCCTCTAACTCCGTCTCACACTTCTTCGATCTTGGGGACGGGGTTTCTTAGAGCTTGAAAATGGATGGTGGAGGTACTAGAGATGTGCTGGAGGTGGAGAATAGTGTTGGTGGTTCTTGTTTTTGTTTTGAGCTTGGTGGTGGCTAGAGAAGCTATGGTTTTTGAGTTTAACTTGTGAGAGAGTAAATGGGGTGTTAGGGGTTTGTGCTCTGCCAACTTTCACCTTAAGAGAGCTGTATTTTAAGGGGCAAGATTGGAAAATTTTTGGCTGATACCCTCCTTCATTGCCGCCACTTCAAGGAGGGTTTTTGGGGTGAAATTTGGTTCAACAAAGTGGAGACAAAGGGTCACTTTCACTTGTCATTTCCTTAGGTCAACTTGCCAAAACAAACCATGCCATCTCTTACATGTGGTTGCATGCATGCACCACTTTCTTTTTTTTCTCATTTGTTCACATTTCCCCTTGCTTTGAGACTCAATAACCGATTCCCTCTTTGTTCTAGTCAATTTTATTTTGTTTTTCTTTCTTTCAATTTCCACCATTGATCCAAAGTTGTCATCTTTATTCTCATCCATTGGATCTTCCATCACACCTATCCTTACCCTAAGTTCTCATTGGTCACTTATCATCCAAAGTTTGGCCATTGATTTGCCTAGGATTCTCTAGCATCAAATCTACACCATTGATTTCAAATCAAGCACAATTTTTGATTAATCTTCCACCTTTGGATTTTCTATGAGTAAATACTAATCACTCATCTTCTATTTATGTGACACATTAATTCACCAATCATACTCCCAAGGCTTAGCTATTACTATGATCAAAATAAATACTAAGATCCTTAAATTGACCTACTAATAAAATCGGGGTCCTTCCTAAAAATTATCGTTATCCCCCTAATACGACATAATAAATCTTTTTTTGTATAAATTTATATGTCGTTCAACTCATCTTTTATGTATTTAAAATTTCTCATTTAAATAAAGAAACTCAACAGTGTTAAATCATCGGCATTATTACACCGATGATACATACACTATCATTTATGATATTGAAATTTGATATTCATCAAATAATTTATTAGAAGTATGTTAATGAAGGAAATCCATAATAATAATTCATGAATCAAGCTTATGAATTTCCAGGGCATCACACGTTCTTGCACACATTCCGAAATACTAGGGGTAGTGGGAAACCGCCCACTACTTTTTGAAAAACTCGGACACATTATTTTCCCTCTATAAATAGAGGACGACCCTTCACATTTTGGTATCTTCTACCCCTTTTACTTTCAGAAACTCTGTCAAATTAGTCCTAGAAATTGTAACCCTTGTACTCAAAATTCATAGTGAATTAACCCCATACTCAAGAGAACGTAGTATGACATTCCGGCGAACCTCTCTACATATCGTTGTCATGATCTTTATTTTCTTGCTTTTTTACTATTATTTTTCGTTTATGATTGCTTTATGATTCTCATAAATGATGTCCAAGGACCCTAATAATTTCAACTTTTAATTTTATGTGATCTAACTTGAATTAGAATTTGACCGTAGATCCAAGCATCTACAAAGATTAAGATTATAATTTTGGTATAGTTAAGACATTCAGGAGATACTTTTTAATTGATTAAAATTATAAAGACAAACAAGATATTTAGCCATAATAATCTAAGGAGTGTTACTCTAGTAATCCGAAGAATGTAAATATAATCTGCACCATATTTTTTGTTTTCTTTATCATATGTTAGCTTTTATGAAACAATAATATAGTGTGTTTACTTTGATGGAGCTTTTATGAACTTTTTGGCTGAAGTGGGTGTTGTTTTGTACTGGGTTCATGTTCATGTTCTGCCATTGTATCTAGAAGAGATTTCATTTGATTATCTGTTACTGTTATTGTTTCTTTTCATTTTCATTTATTTTTTCCGGCTAGTTCTGTTACTTCCTTTATGGGAAGAAAAAATGGGGAAAAAGAAAAAGAGGGATGAAAAGAACTGGTTTGGTTCTCTTTAATGCATTTAACCATACTAAATGGAATGAAACCTAGTTACATAAACCTTTAATTCTTTTTTTTTTCGAAAGGAAACATACACTTTGTTATGATTTCATATTTCAGCTATGGAATTCATTATCAGATTTTATTAGATAAAATCTGAGGCCACTTGTGGTCTGATTTCTTCTTGTAAAGGTATTGTTTTGTTTTGTAATTTTTATATAATCTTCATATTGCGAGACTTTTATGCCTATTTATCCACAAGGAAGATCGCACTGTATTCTACAGTGCAACGAGTTTCCTTGTAATTAAGCTGTGATAATTTTATCGCATTGCCTAATCCGTCTTTTTTTTTTTTTTTTTTTTTCAGGAACTGAATATCTTTTCTTTCACTTTCTGATGGTTTCTCTAAATTCTGTTTCTGAAAAATGCTAGCTGTAATGTATGCAGGAACTTCCACAAAAGTTTGTGAGATTATATGGAGAGTCTCTATCCAATTCGGTGGTTCTTAAACCGCCTTTTGGTTCAACATGGAAAATAGGTTTGGAGATCTAAAAGGGACGGCAAGGTGCGGCTGCAGCAAGGTTGGCCAGAATTTGCAAAGCATTATGCCCTAGGCTTTGGCCACTTGCTTTTTTTCAGATATAAAGGGAATTCTCAATTCCAACTTTCGATTTGTGATATAACTACTTGTGAAATATGTTCTCCCTCGATTCCTGCCCATCTTGATGAGCGTGATGTTAATAAGTTCAAGATGGAAGAAACAGAAGGTGATCGTGATGGAGTTCAAGTCTTCGACAGTACGTCTTCCGGGGAGGAAAATCTGCCACCATCTTCTCCACATCACAAGAGAGTGAGAGCCAGTGCCAGTGGTCAAGGTATTAAAACAGCCAGTGGAGACAAATTTGCCACATGGAGATGGAGGAAACCGAAGGTTCATACAAAGACGCGATCTCAGACTCCAACAGAAGTGGATAAGACACTAGGGAGTGACTCTAGCAATAATGACTTTGACGTTCATCCGCTGGGCCAGGCTGAAGAGACCAGATCTCAAAATCCTCAAGGTAAAGGCTATGCCGAGAAATATAAATCATAAGGTTCAAGATCTAAATTTTCATTAACATTTGAGTTAGTACTGTTTGTTTACTACTTTGTGTACACTCAAGTTCGGGAAGTTCAAATCCGGAGATCACAGAGCTATGGGCGACTCACTCCATTGCGATTTAGAGAGAGCAAAGCGTACGAAGCAGCCAACAAATTCTTTTCAAAAAACCCCTTCTGCATAACAATTGTGACAAGTACTTATGTTGCGGTACGTCGCATTTTCCGTACTTAATAATATGTCTCAATTAACAATTGATTTTCCCTCATTAAATTTCTTTATATCAGTTAGTTTTTGTTTTTTAATTTTTACCAAACGTCTTTATATCATTTAATTGATAATGGGTTGATAATGGGAGACTGGCCACATTCCCCTGAGTAAACATAAAGCAATAGCTAACATCTTTAAGAAAACGGGTTTTGTTTCTTTGCCAAACCACTTTCAACGATTAGTTATAACATTTTTTCAATGATCTTCAATTTTCGCAGCGTCTGCCAAGTGCCTTTGCGAGGAGACTGGAACAAAAGGCGCAAACTATAAGACTTGAAGTAGGGAATAGTTCATGGCCTGTGCAGTTCACAAACTGCAACTCTGGATCTTTTCTCTCTGGAGGTTACTCTAAATTCCGGACCGAAAACTCTCTGCATCGCGGAGATGTGTGCATCTTCGAGCTGAATAAGAGTAAAGATCAGAGAGAGGTCGTGTTCAATGTCTACATATTTCGAAATAACATGCTTTAATTGATCGTCTAGAAAGATTGTTGAACTTGAACAGTTGTAAGCAGTAGTAGCTTCTGTAATTTTCATGTCATGCGGATTTAAACATGGCTTTTTAATGGTTTTGTGCCCTTAGACTGCAATATGTGTGTTCTCTTTGGTCCAATTTCTCTCTTAGCATTACTAGTCACATAGCATGCGCTTACTGAGTGCGAAAGAGGGGGGCAAAAAAAATAAAAATAAAAAAAACAACTGCCATGAATGTAAGTATAGATCTTTGCTTTCATTTTACTATTTGACCGGTTTGTCTTGTGTTGTAATTCAAAATTTAGGCTAATCATTTTAGGAAAATTAGGCTGGGTAGCCCATTATAATCACTTAATCTAATAAATAGTCCAACATTTTTTTTTAGTTAAATAGCTTAATCAAATTTCATCAACTTCAAAGACTCCTCCCCCCCCCCCGCCCCGGCCCTCTTTCTCTCTCTCCTCCCTCTACCCATTTCTCTCTTCTTTCCTTTCAACCATTATCGTTGCCGACGACACTACTACAAAATGTGGATTCCACGACGGAACTTCCACGACTGTTTTTTAAAAAACCGTCGTGGAAAATGCGGCAAAAACACGGAGCGGAACAGAGTTTCCGAAAACCGTCGTAGAAGCTTTATAAAAAACCGTCGTGGAAGAGCATGCTTCCACGACGGTTTTTAATAACCGTCGTGGAAGCTTGCAAAAAAAATCAAAAAAAAAAAACTTTTTTTTTTTTTTGGCTTCCACGGCGGGTTTTTTAAAACCGTCGTGGAATCCCATTCTTCCACGACGGTTATAAAACCGTCGTGGAAGCTAAAAAAAAAAAAAATTTTTTTTTTTTTTTTTTTTTTGCAAAAAAATTTTTTTTTTGATTTTTTTTGCAAGCTTCCACGACGGTTATTAAAAACCGTCGTGGAAGCATGCTCTTCCACGACGGTTTTTTATAACCGTCGTGGAAGTTTCGACTTCCACGACAGTTTTCGGAAACTCTGTTCCGCTCCGTGTTTTTTGTCGCATTTTCCACGACGGTTTTTTTAAAAAACGGTCGTGGAATGGTCTTTTTTCAAAAAAAAATTTTAAAATTTTTGGACTCTATCGCGACGGTTTTTGGGGAAAACCGTCGTGGGTAGGTACTAAGGCGGGAATTTTGAAATTTTTTAAATTCAATTCAATTTTTTGGAGCGTGTATTAAAACCCAAAAAAATATCATCTTTCCCACCCCATTACATTCCGAGCATTTTTCACTTTTTCACTCTCTAACTCCGTACCCAAAGCCACCCAATTTCTTCCCTCTATTTCTCTCTGATGGCCTCCTCCACCACTCACGCGGCCTCCTCCATTCTCCGACGGGTCCACCAAGGAACTCACGCGGCTTTCCCTTTCTCTCTCGCCGCACTCCGCCCATACCGACACTCGACAAGCCGGTAAGTTGTAATGTATATTGCTTGGGTAATGCACGGATTTGGGAATTTTTCGTCCAAAATGTTGATTTTGTAGATTGTTGAGTTGGGAATATTCCGTCCAAAATGACCAAAATCCGTCCCCTACATTTTCGGTGATTGTTCATTGTGGTTGTGTTTTAGATTGAATTAAATTGGTTGGGTAAGGCATGGATTTGGGAAATTTCTGAAAAAAAGTGTTGATTTTGTGATTTAAATGTGTTCCGGAAAAAAAGTGTTGATTTAGTGGGAATTCGTAAATTTTTTTTTTTTTTGTTACCTACCACGACGGTTAGCTCCATTCGTAAAATTTTTTTTTTCATTGTTACCTACCACGACGGTTTTCGAACCGTCGTGGAATCCAAATATATACCACGACTGTGGATTCCACGACGGTTAGAAAACCGTCGTTTAAGTATTACCACGACGGTTTTTAACCGTCGTTGAATCTCTATTTTGTAGTAGTGCCACAGCCTCAGACAGAGATTGGCGACATCAAAATCCTGACACCAGGGCGAAATCGCCGTGCCGCTCGCGACAGAGAGTGAGAAACCAGATTACGGAGACAAAGCCGCTCTTGTCGCCAAAGAAAAAAGCTCGCGGAGCCTGCGACCCTCGATCGCTCGATCTACTGGAAATCGCGACGGTCTCAGCGTTCTCCGGTTGAACTGCAACAAGCTGTCACTGTCGCTGTCACTATCGTCATCGGCACAGTGCCTTTCCGATCAACGAGGAAAGAGAGAGAAACCAGAGGAGAGAGAAGGGAAAGAAAAAAAAAGCAGTGGTGAGAGGGAGAGAATCGAGAATGGGGAGAAAGAAAGGGGGCTATCTCCGGTGGGGCTATCACTGATTTACTGGAAAACTTGTGATATTGTTAATGGTCAATCAGTACTACAAAAATGAAATTTGTGATATTGTTTATGGTCAATTAATGATTGACAGTGATTGACCATATTGAATAGTTAATCATTAATTAATCATCAGTTAATCAATGATTGATTTTGACCATATTGAACAGTTAATCATTAGTCAATCAATGATTGATTATTAATCAATTACTGATTAATCATTTACAAAAGCGATTGACCATTTTAAGAAAAAAAAAAAAGGGGGACATTTTAACTAAATTTTAAAAACTTAAGCCTTTTACTAATTTTTTAAAAATTTGGATCATTTATTAAAAAAAAAAAAAAAAGGTCATTTAGCTATAAATCTCATGATTTTAAGTTCAGAGGTTAATGGCTTGTGATTATTATCACAATCTCTTCAATTATTTTCTTGTGTTATGATTTTTATTTCAATTTTTGACTTGCCTGGGTCAATTAACTGATTGTTAACTTTTCTCCTTAAGGTTATGAACTCATTATTAAAGATGATGTGATAGGGTGTACGCTTTTATTAAAATTTGTTTCAAAAAAATTAATAAAATTGTTTGAACTATGGTTGTTTGGTGTTAGGGTTCAAACCTTATAATTACAATTTAATTTTTATCTTTTTTCTTCAATTTTATTATTTATACAGTTTTGTAACTCAAATTTTAAAAGTCCATAATTTTACACAGACAAATCCAAATGAGATTTTTTTTTTATTATATAAAATTTCTAGATGAAGGAAACAAGTTCCATATTTATTTTTTTTAACACATTTCAAGTTTTTTTACTTTTTAATTCCAGCAATTCAAATGCCTTGACAGAAGCACAATTCAGTTCAAATCCAAATTCTACAATCCAAATCTTAACACCAAACGTATCTTCTTCCCTAAGACATGACACATCTTTTTAAAATGAAATCATTACAAAAACATCACATGTTTTTTAAAATTGAGCTGGAGAATGTAAACTCTTCACTTGTAATAAGATTCAATATGGATTGTGGAATCACCCGTTAGGTAATGCCTCTAATCACAACTCAATCTTTTCCGTGCTTTAGCAAAAGAAAAGAAAAAAAAAATTCCTAAAATGGCACGTAATTCAGGTTGAATTTTACGAAATTAAATTGAAGAAAGATATGCAATTGTCTATCCCAAGTTATATGTCCCTCATCCAAAACGACAATCGTTTTCATTCCAAGTTTGTCATAAGTTGTTATGTGGAAAATGGTATGCCGTGTGCTTTCCTACTCTCAAACAATATTGTGGTCTATCCTTATTTGAATTCACTAACTTCTCATCTTTTGATTACTTTTAGTTTCCCAATATTTTTTTTTTCCGATTTATCTCATGAGTTTGTTAGATTATTGTGCCATACTTTATAGGGCTTAATTTTATGTTAAATTAATCATAAAAAGCCTGTGTGAAAACAAAAGGCCTCATTTTTTATCAAACCAAAAACGTAGTACAATTATAATAAAATTTAAAAAGATCAAGAGTTAAACTATCAAAATAAAAATTTTAGAGGATAAGTTGTCAAATGGTGATTAGGTTTAGGTTTGGAGGTATTAATATCAAACACCCTTAAATTTATTCTTCTTTCTTCGATTGAAAAATGTTTCCAAGAAAAAAAAAAACAAAAAAACAAAAAAAGGAAAGAAAAGAAAAGAAAAGAAACTCCATACAACTAAATCAAAACGATGTGATGATTTATAAAAGACAAGAAACGATCTCTCATTAGCTCCTCTTTAGGATCTGTTTGGCAGAGCTTTTTAGAAGTTACTTTTAATTTTAAAGGTCTAAAAACAGCATTTAGAATTGTTTGAATCATCTAAAAAAAGAGCTTCCAGTCTCTAAAAGTATTTCCTGTTAAAGTCAAGAAATGTGCCTTTTAGGAAAAACTCTACCGAGTAAACTTTAAAACTTGTAATAAAATTTAAATTTGACATTATAAATTTCATTTAACATGTTTAGTACTTATTAGAATACTTTAAAAATTATTTTAACATCAAAAGTTTTTTAGGTCTAAAATCACAGTTTTTATTTGTCTTCTTTATGGGTTAGAAGCAAAAGTAAAAGCTATGCAAAATAAATAGGCTTTCAATTAGCTGCCCTCCCTCTTTTTGGTTCTCATGTCTCTCACCATTTTCGCGCCTTTTTTCTTTTAATTTTTTTATTCATGTTTTTTCAGTAGCTTCGACAAGACTGAACGGCGGCGATAAGAATCATTGGAAATTCGCCGCGGGAAAATCTTTCTCTGCCGTCGGAAAATGGCATCGGAACCTTATTTTTTTTCTTTCTTTTTCTGTGATGGATTCTGGTGATGGGCAAGGTTTGTCGACTGGTTTTGAGTTTTTCGACATAATTTTCAAATCAACTCTTAAGAAGGAGAAGCTTGTAAGCCACCTCTTCGTATCAGTAGATTTTCTCATATGGGTTCTGTTCATTTCCTCTCCTTATTTTTTTATTTTTATGAAAAGAAACTGCTTTTATTTTTCTGTGAGTTTCTCTGACTTGTATGATCTGAAGAACAGCTGTAACATGGATGATTTTTTTTTTGGTCAACACATCTGTTCTTGGATTTTTTTTTTTTGTTGGGTTGAATTTTTTTTTAATTTTAATTTTAATTTAATGGATTTCATGTCGTTGATTGTTTTTTTTTTTTTTTTTGGTCTTGTTTCATGAATTTCATGGCCAAACAGTAAACTAGGTCTGGTCTCCTACTAGTTTGTGTCCATGAACATGTCTTTGTACTTGTTATCTGAATCGCCTTCGTACTGTTGTATGCTGTATCTAATTGATCTTTTTTTTTTTTTTTTTCACCTTTTCTCTTGAAGCCTATGCTTTCTACTAGAAGAGAGTTTGGTTGATTATGTTATGCTGTTATTGTTGGTTTGGTTTTTGTTGTTCTGTTAGAGTTAAAAAAAAAAAAATGAACTTCTGTTTTTCAATTTTAATGAGAAGCCAATGCTTGACTGATTACTCTTTTATCCTTTACATAAATAAACAGATCTAAAGGCGCGTACTTTGTTTTAGTGTTAATCAAAAAGAAACTTTATAAAATGCATATTTTAGTGGCAGAACATATTCTTGGCTTTTCTTAGAACATAATCTAAGACCACTTATGGTCTAATATATTCTTGTGTTAGTACTGTTTCCTTTAAAAATCTTGGTTATAGTTTCCATGGACGTGCGAATTTTCTGCAAACTTACCCATAAGGAAGAGCACACTGTGTACTGCACTAATTTTTTTAAGCTTTCAAGTGCCCAATGCCTAAGGAATGCTCTTTTCTGTTTTTCCCTCTACTTTTGGATTGTAGCTAAGTTGTGTATTCTGAAGAATGCTATCTGTGATGTATGCAGAAGCTTCCGAAGAGGGTAGCGAGGCAATATGGTGGAACTCTACCCAAATCGATTTTACTCAAACCTCCCTATGGTTCGGAATGGAAAATGGTTTGAAGAAAAGCGATGGCAAGGTGTGGCTGAATCAGGGTTGGCCGAAATTTGCAAAGCACTATTCCTTAGGTGTCAGGCACTTGCTTATTTTCAGACATGAAGGGAATTCTCAATTTCAACTTTCATTTTGTGATTCATCTACTTGTCAGATAGATTATGCTTCTATTCCTGCCCATTCAGACGAGTCTGAGGTTAAAGGGAATCCCAAAGTGCCCAATAAGGAAGAAACCAAAGATGATGATGATGATGATTCAGTTCAAATCTTGGGCAGTTCATCACCCTGTCCCAACACAGCAGAGGAATCTCTGTGACCGATTTCTCCACCTCGCAAGAGAATGAGAACCAGAGCTAGTGCTCAACTTTTAAAAAGGGCCCGGGGAGATAATTATTGCCTGCATCTACATAGCGAAGCTGTAGGGATAAAGTCTCAACATCCTCGAGAAAAAGTTGATGCCAAGAAAGGTAATTTTAGAAGCTATCAAAGAACGCAAAATTTTACTATCTAATGAATTAGTACTGCTTATCCACTGCTTTTGTGTACCGGCAAGATCACAGCTGCAAGGCAGCGCACTCGAAGGGTTATAAAAGATAGCAAGGCTTTTGAAGCAGCCAGCAAATTCTCTTTTGAAAAACCCTTCTTCAAATCACGTGTGACAAATTCTTATAAAGTGATACGTCACATTTTCTTATACAAATTAATATGTTTACAAAAATGTATAGTCCCTCACAATAAGTAAACCATTTAATTGAAGAGACTAAATTTTCATGGATAGACATCAATCCGTAGCTAGCATCTTCAAGTAAATGGCTAATTTTCCTTGCCAAAAACACAAATTTTTTCTCGCTTGCTTAGGTTTCAGAAATTAATAGTGTCTCTTCAATGGTTCTTTTTTGCAGCGTCTGCCTGCTAATTTTGTGAAGAAATTTCTTGAACCAAAGTTGCAAATTGTTAGACTCGAAATAGAAAATAATCGGTGGCTTGTTCACTTCGTAAGTTACAAATCAGGATATTATCTCTGTAAAGGGTACCATAAATTTCTGCAGGAAAACTCCCTGCATTGAGGAGACATCTGCATCTTTGAGTTGATTGAGAGGAATTATCACCGCGCAGTCGTGATGAAGGTTTCCCTTTCTAGACGTAATGTTGCCTAACTATCAGTTTTTGTTATAGTTCCGAAGTAGTATCATCTTGGATGATAGTTGAACTTAGTTATTTATGTTTTGTTTTAGTAGGTTTGTTATGTTCTATGTTGTTGTATTAAAGGCAGAAAGATTTCGAGTTTTATGCTACTTAACTACTCTAAATTTCCTGAAATTCCTCGAGGTTGTCTCTTTTCGATCATCCATACTGAGGAAGGAAAAAGAAAAAAAAAATCTAGTCTTTTTTGGTATATAAAAAAAAAAAATCTAGTTAGTTGTCTAGATCTGGTCACGAGTTATAGATATTGGCCACGTAGCTATGCGATTTGCTTTCTAATGTGATTTTTTGCGACATGTCTTGTTGAAAATTTGAGTTGTGTCGTATCGTGAGTTTGCACCTAATTGAGATTGTCTGATCAATGTTGACAGAAAATAAGGCCTTCGTTTAGATAAGCAAAACAAAAAGTACTTTCCATGTTCTAGATTATTATGGATTGAAGTGGGTTAGGATTTAGGATTCTTCAACAAATTAATGATGTACTATCAAGGAACCAGGCGGGCTGGTAAGACGGTTTGTTCTCCTTATTAAAGACACAGGTTTGAACTGTTTCACCTTAATGCTCAGGATATATGGACAATTTACTTTGCGAGAGATCTATATTATCATCCAGGAGTGACGACATCACCGAAGATTATCTAGATACAATATCCCCTTTCCCTATAACCCTTTAACCTTTGACGAAAAAAATAAAATAAAAAAAACTTTATTGACTTGTACCACGTATGTGTGCATGAGTAGTCCTGCCAATGTAGCTTTTTCTTGAGCCAGGTTTTAAGTTGAATTTAATCACATAGTTATCTTAGTTTTCGTTTGTGTTATAGTTTCAATCCACAATTCAAATGGTAGATTCAAATTTTTCTAGAAAACTGTTTAAAACTGAGTTAAAACGAGGTGCTAAATTTTTGTGCAAACACTTGAAATTGATGCACTTTTAAGACTTCCATCCTACGAGATCTAACAGATCATGGCATGCCAAAAATTTCTTTTAAAATGAGATATCAAAACCTTTTTTTTTTTTTTAAATAAATTTAAAGATCGGACCATTTATTCACTTTTTTTTTTTTTTGGCATATTTGGTTTAAAAATTTTCTTTATTGATACCTTAAAAAATATATAAATGTTGGTGATATGTTCTCTTACTAAACCATTTGTTGCGAGTGGAATGTGATTACATTGACGGTCTATCTAGGATGGCCATTAACGTGACATTACGAAAGTCGATGCATACACATGAAGGCAAAATATTTTACAGTGGTTTATGCTCTTGCTCATTCTCTTTCTTACTTTCTTTTTATGATAACTGTGATGTCCCATATTTTATTCTGATTAATCCATGGGATTCATGCAAAGCTTCCCCTTCATATGAACTGAATCATACCGATTGCATTTTTTTTCCCCTTACTTTCTATCTATATTTTCACATGTAGTTTGTTTGACGCTCTGTCTGTTTTTAGACATTATTTAAAAAGTTTTTTTTTTTTTTTTACAATATTTTCTCTCACAATAATTTAAATTTATTGTTTCAATTACGTTTCAAATTTATAATCAAAATGAGGTATATATAAATATATATATATATATATATATATTAAAGACATACTAATAAGAATGAGAGATAATCATAAAAAATCTCTCAAATCCAAGCTAAATACTACTTTCTTTTTTGAACTTGGGAGTGGGGGATTTGAGAGATTCGAACTCTATATCTTACGACGAAGCAAAATTATCACTAGACTATTTATACAATCACAAAGGATGCTATTGTTGCCAAAGATCAATGTCTATCCCATTGGCTCTAATACGTTGCCATAAATTAATCAATGCCGTGATTTTTGCAGATTGATTAGGATTATCATGGCCAATTATCATTTGTTTTTTCTTATTTAAATTCATCTACACTGATACATGCGCCTGCTTTTCCTTCTTATTTAAATTTGCATCCATAAACGACGTGGCGTTTTATGATAGCCAAGAAACGACGTGTCGTTAACTTCTCTCAACCAATCAGCTGCCCTCTGTTTAGTTGTCTTGTCTCTCACCATTTTCGCGTCCTTTTTTTTTGGGCCTTCAATGACGACTTAACGGCGGCGATCAAAATCATCGGGAAATCGCAGCCGGAAAATCTTTCACCTCCGTCGGAAAATGGCATCGGAGCCGAATTCAAATCGATTCCGTCGGTATGGAGGTGGGGGCCGATCGGAGAACCAATGCGAGAACCGAGCAACAATCTCTGAGTCTCTGACATTGACGTACTCTGGTAAGCTCGTACTTCTTCAGCAAAAATTCGTACCTTTTCTGATTTTCTGCTGTTTCACCACAATCGGTTATGGTTGATTTATTGAGTTTCCCGTCATTAAAAGCTTAATCAGAGAAATTAGGATTTCGTCTGAAACCAAACCAGGCTGGGATTATTAGCAAAAATTCCTATTAGATGAAAATCCTAGTTTACTCTTTTACCAGAAGAAGAACAGAGAGAAAATGGAGAAATTTATCCTTCTTGACCTACGGTTTTTTTGACCAAAGGGGCTTTTTTGCAGCTCAACATCACTTTAGAGAGAGAAAGAGGTAGAGAGAGATAGGGATAGAGAGAGAAAGGGTTGCATTTTGTGCTTTAGTTTCAACTCAAAACACAGAGAGAAAGAGAAGCTTAATTGTTTCATTCTTTGTTTCTACAATGGCTTCTGGGTCCTCCAATGGTTTTGGTTTTTTCAGGATAATTTTCAGAGAAACTCTTGAGAGAAAGATGCTTGTAAGCAATCTCTTTCTATCTCCTGTTGATGTAATCTAAACATATATATATATATATATAATATAATATAATATAAAATCAGCTCCTGATTTAAGTTATACCATGAAAACTGATTAGTTTGGTGTGTTGTCTTTGGTGGGTTTATGGTGAAATTAAGCTGCCATAGATGGCTAGTAGACTGGTTTTGAGTTTTTCATCGTCATTTTCAAATCAACTCATAAGAAATTGCTTTTGCATTTCAACGAGTCTCTTAAACTTGGTTTTTTCAGGATAATTTTCAGAGAAACTCTTGAGAAAAAGTTGCTAGTAAGCAATCTCTTTCTATCTCCTGTTGATGTAATCTAAACATATATATATATATATATATAAAATATAATATAATATAAAATCAGCACCTGATTTAAGTTATAGCATGAAAACTGATTAGTTTGGTGTGTTGTCTTTGGTGGGTTTGTGGTGAAATTAAGCTGCCATAGATGGCTAGTAGACTGGTTTTGAGTTTTTCATCGTCATTTTCAAATCAACTCATAAGAAATTGCTTTTGCATTTCAACGAGTCTCTTAAACTTGTTTAATCTGAAGTGTTGCAGTAACATGAAACCGATTTTCCTTGTCACGACAGCTGTTCTTGACTTTTTGGTAGGTTTGGATTTTTTGTATGGATTTCATGTTGTTGATTTCGTTATTTATTTATTTATTTATTTTTAAACTTTTATTCTTGTAGTCTATGCTTTTTAGTACTAGAAGAGAGTTTGTTTGATTATGTAATGCTGTTATTGTTTGGTTTGGTTTTTGTTGCTCTGTTGAGTACTTTGTTCTAGTTTCTTTTCTTTTTGTTGTGTCACTCTTTTTTTGGGATAACAAAAGAGAAAAAAGAAATATTTTACTTTTGTAAATGTATTTAACCGTTAAACCCTGAGTTTTTTCAAGAGGATTAACTCTTGAAAATGCTGGTGTAGTTAGGATGTAGAAGTCAATGTGTTACAGTTGACTCTTTTAGGCTCCTCCTCCACTTGTTATGGTTTTTTCGGGATAACTTGCAAAGAAACTCTTGAGAGAAAGATGCCAGTAAACCATCTCTTCTTATCTTGTGGATGTAAAGTTCTTATTATCTGCAGAAGATGTAACCTAGGAAATCACAGGCATTAGCAAACCAACTTGATTGTTACCGGAATGCCTGTCATCAATTCAACTCCTAACTGACACCAATCTGTGCTCTTGTACGAATAAGAGTGCTTGGTCTTTTTTTGAATATGCGCCGTTCTCTTTCTTGTTGATTCCGCAGGACATACAAATATTGAATTAACGTTAGGAATGTAGTGAGCGACGGCCGTTGCATTTCACAAAACCCATATTTTGTGGCCTTCATGGAACGATCAGTTGTCATTGATCCTTACGGGTTGGTAAGCTTTCAATGTAGATGTATTATTGTATATTAAAAAAAAAAAAAAAGGCTTGATGGTTTGTAGTATTATTGTTTTCTTTTGTTACTCTGAAATGTGTTTTCACTTTGAACTTTAATTTTTATTTTTCACCTTTATGTTTTCTTTTTAGCATTTCTTTAATTTTTTATCTTGTTTTATGTTCTAATTCTATTAGTAACTTCCGTCCGAGTTTTGAAAGAATCATCTGTATTCTCAATCAAGTGATGCTATCCTACATGTGTCTGGTGGAAGCACTTGCCCTGTGAAGATTTTGTGCGTCAGAAAATGTGGTAGACAGAGAGCCCTTCTACAGAGAGCTGGCTGGGTTAAATTTGCTCGCGACAACAATTTGGCACTTGGCGACAGTTGCACCTTTGAGTGAATCAATGGAAACAAAATTTCGTTTATAGTTTCCATTTCCCGAGTCGCTAATGAGTTATACAGCCAATCGCCCCATGGCCGGCAAGAAGGAAACAATATTGCTAAAATTTCAATTCGGTCTGTACCAACTGAAGTATTGAATTACTTATACGTAAGCTTTGCTATATTTCAGCTGGGAAGAATTCATCTACTAGAGATGAGCAGAAGAAATACATAGGAAAAATAAAATTTAGAGAACAAACTTTCATCAAGTTTAAAATTCAGAAACCAATTCCATAATTTACCTATTAAGATAAGATAATTAAAATGATGTCGTTTTATTGTCCCAAATTAATGATTTAAAATAGAAATTCTAGCTTTAACTACCAAAAGAAATTTCCCCAAAAAAAAAACTAAAAAAAGAAATCAAATGAAAATTCTCACGATGAGTTAGTTGAGTTAGTTTTAACCAGTAATCAAACAGGCGTGCTATGGTTCTATGGAGCACTAAAACGCTAGCGTTTTGGGATATCACGTCGCATAGTTTTTTTTTTTTTTTTTTTTTTTTTTTGGGTGAATAAGCCATGATCACGTTGCGTAGTTGAGTTAAAGAAAAAAGTGGCTCCAGCTCATTCTTCTTCTCAACGTAAGGATGTCATTGTTGAGTTTAGGAGAGACAAGCTCTATAAGGTAGGGCATTTCCAGCGTCTTACTCATTTTCTTAGTGAGGAGTGATTTGACGCAGTAGAGAGGCAAAGAGAGATGTTCTTGGAGCTAATTTTCTGACAGAAAAAAAGGGTCTCTCGTGGGTTTAACACACAAGGTAAGCTATGAAAATGGGTTTCTTTGTTTCTCCTTTGATGGTTGCTTCAAAATGCATAGGAATCCCATTTTCTTCGTAGAAGAATGGGTGGGTTTCTTTTGACCATTACTTCATTTGAAATGTGGTTTAGTTTGAGATGGCTGAAAGTTGTTGTCGTTGTTGATACTTTTTTTTTTTTTTTTCGTGCATGATTAGGCCTTTTATCTCTCTTGTTTTCTATTTAAGGTTTTCTGAAATTCTTTGAATGCATGTTTACGATAGTTGGTTCTGTTCATATACTTTTTGTTGTGCTCAGTTGTATTAAATGACAGGGAAACATTGTTGCTCCGATTAAATCCCAGATGAAATCCCAGATTGAAAACTTAATCCCAACTCCTAGAACAATGATCGACAATCCACAGAGTAATACAAGACAAAATCTTGGCACGTCGAAAAAAAAGACAATCTCATAATGAATGAAAGTAAAGAAAACCAGAAAAATACACTTCTATACCACTTGTTGGGATCTCATGGATTCTAGAATGAGAGAAAGAATATCTTCTTCTTGTGAAAGCTCTGTAAATCAGTGGTTGAGAGAAAAACAGAGAGGGTAATCTCGTTGATTCTTCATAGTTAAACCAAGGCGAGAACTGCTGCCACAGGAATGTAGCTCACATTGACCGAACCTCAGTAAAAAATCTCGTGTTCTTGATTGTGATTGTGTTCATTCTGTGATTGGTGAAAGAGATTTGATTGTTCATTTGTGAGAGTTGAGAGTCTGGGTTTGAGAGAGGTTTAAATCTCCAGCAAACATACACGTATATAAATATATATGAAAAGTTATTGTGTTCCATAGTACCATTGGTGTATATGTGGGAGTGTGTGTGAGTTTGTGATTTTTTTTTTTTTTTAGGTTATTGCCTAATTCAGTTTAAAAACGGGGTTTCTTTTCCATTTGCACAGGGCAAAACTTCAATCTCAGCTCTCTACGTCGAAGTGTCCAATGGAAAAGCTACCTCAGGAATTACTTGACTGTATTTTGGTTAGGCTACCAGCCAAAGCCTTGATCAGACCTTTAACCGTTTCAAAAGAATGGTGTGCTCGCATCAAATCTCTTGAATTCAGAAGCGTTTTCTTCAATTATTGTCTTGAATCAAACATTCGTAGGCATTTTTTGATTTCTGATTTCAGTTCATCACAAACAGAGTTTGTTTTAAACCGGTTGGATGACAATAACACCATCATTGAAACAATTGGGGAACCCACACAACCATTGAATGACTTAAGGATGGCAACTGAATTGCTTGGGCATTCAAACGAAGTAGTTTTTCTTCTAAACAACTATCCTTCACTAAATCAACCAAAGATGGCACTTTGGAATCCAACCATACACAGGTACAAGAGCGTATCTCGATTACTTATTCGCTCAACTCTGCATATTTCGGTGCCTCATATACAATGATTGGAACCTGTATATGGTTTTGGTTATGATAAAGCACACGATGATTTCAAAATCATTCGAATCATTCAGTTTAGGAATACTAAACTAAAGAAGTTTGTGTCTGACATAATGGTCTATAGTGCTAACTCAAATGGATGGAGGAAGGTCAGGAGTCTGCCCTTAACAAATTCCATAGTATTCCAAAGGACTTCGTTTTGTAATGGGTTTTTGCATTGGCTGGTAGAGGAAGCTTTTGACAGACGAACAAGAGAATTCCAGCTTTTGACATTGAGAGCGAGGAATTTGCTTTTTTTAATGACAACGTAGTTGGAGTTGGACAACTGAACTTGTATACTTTCGATGACCATCTTTGTATTTCTAGCAAAGAAGATGACAATGAAGTAAGGATGATGATGAGTTACGGGGATGCAGATTCGTGGCAATTTCTATATGGAGTTGATTGGGAGGGAGAAAGAGATTTTCAACATCCAACCTCTATTTTTCTCTAGGGACCGCACTCGCATTCTAACCCAATCCCAACAGGATTTCTCAACTCTAGTTTGGGTGTCCATTGATACAGAAGAAGGTGCACCAATAATTGGTCGATTCGAAGCAGATCTTTCACTACAACTCCAATCGTCCCAACTCCCTCACTATTGGATGGCGATCCTGGAGGTTAGATATATTGTTTGGTCATTTGCTTTTCTTAGTAGTGTTTGTATTGAACCTTGCACCTAGCCTCTTGTTGAATATCAAACCATTAAATAAAAGCTTCTTGGATAACCATGTTAAGAGTGTCCAGAATGCTGACAACTGGTTTTTAAAATTCTAAATGAGACCATCATCTAGTGTTAAATCACACTTTTATAGCTTCCAGGATAATATGATTGAGAAGATATAATGTGCATTGAGTTTTTATTCTGTGAGATATATATGTGTTACACATGGTTTATTCTTTTTCTTGGACAACATTAATGTGTTGTTATCCTTCCAAAGATTTTCAACATTAAAGTATTCCTTCCCTGCAAAACCTTTGGAAGGATAACAACACATTAATGTTGTCCAAGAAAAAGAATAAACCATGTGTAACACAAATATATCTCAAAGAATATAAACTCAATGCACATTATATCTTCTCAATCATATTATCCAGAAAGCTCTAAAAGTGTGATTTAACACTAGATGATGGTCTCATTTAGAATTTTAAAAACCAGTTGTCAGCATTCTGGACACTCTTAACATGGTTATTCAAGAAGCTTTCATTTAATGGTTCGACATTCATCCAGAGGCCAGGTGCAAGGTTCAATATAAACACAACTAAGAAAAGCAAATGACCAAACAATATATCTAACCTCCAGGATCGCCATCCAATAGTGAGAGAGTTGGGACGATTGGAATTATGGTGAAAGATCCGCTTTCGAATCGACCAATTATTGGTGCACCTTCTTCTGTATCAATGGACACCCAAACTAGAGTTGAGAAATCCTATTGGGCTTGGGTTAGAATGCGAGTGCGGTCCCTAGAGAAAAATAGAGGTTGGATGTTGAAAATCTCTTTCTCCCTCCCAATCAACTCCATGTAGAAATTGCCACGAATCTACATCCCCGTAACTCATCATCATCCTTACTTCATTGTCGTCTTCTTTGCTAGAAATACAGATATGGTCATCGAAAGTATACAAGTTCAGTTGTCCAACTCCAACTACGTTGTCATTAAAAAAAGCAAATTCCTCGCTCTCAATGTCAAAAGCTAGAATTCTCTTGTTCCTCGTGTCAAAAGCTTCCTCTGCCAGCCAATGCACAAACCCATTACAAAACGAAGTCCTTTGGAATACTATGTAATTCGTTAAGGGCAGACTCCCGACCTTCCTTCATCCATTTGAGTTAGCACCATAGACCATTATGTCAGACACAAACTTCTTCAGTTTAGTATTCCTAAACTGAACGATTCGAATGATTTTGAAATCATCGCGTGCTTTATCATAACCAAAACCATATACAGGTTCCAAGCATTGTATATGAGGCACCGAAATTTGCAGAGTTGAGCGAATAGGTAATCGAGATACGGTCTTGTACCTGTGTATGGTTGGATTCTAAAGTGCCATCTTTGGTTGATTTAGTGAAGGATAGTTGTTTAAAAGAAAAACTACTCCGTTTGAATGCCCAAGCAATTCAGTTGTCACCCTTAAGTCTTTCAATGGCTCTGTGGGTTCCCCAATTGTTTCAATAATGGTGTCATTGTCATCCAACCGGTTTAAAACAAACTTTGTTTGTGATGCACTGAAATCATAATTCAAAAAATGCCTATGGATGTTTGATTTAAGACAATACTTGAAGAAAACGCTTCTGAATTTAGGAGATTTGATAAAAGCGCACCATTCTTTTGAAATGGTTAAAGATTTGAGCAAGGCTTTGCTTGGTAGCCTAACCAAAATACATTCAAGTAATTACTGAGGCAGCTTTTCCATTGGACACTTCGACGTAGAGAGCTGAGATTGAAGCGTAGAGAGCTGAGATTGAAGTTTTGCCCTGTGCAAATGGAAAAGAAACCCCGTTTTTAACTGAATTGGGCAATACCCAAAAAAAATTCACAAACACACACACTCCCACATATACACCAATGGCACTATGGAACAAAAGAACTTTTCATATATATATATGTGTGTATGTTTGCTGGAGATTTAAACCTCTCTCAAACCCAGACTCTCACAAATGAACAATCAAATCCCTTTTGCCAATCCCAGAATGAACACAATCACAATCAAGAACACAAGATTTTTAACTGAGGTTCGGTCAATGTGAGCTACGTTCCTATTGCAGCAGTTCTCGCCTTCGTTTAACTATGAAGAATCGACGAGATTACCCCCCTCTGTTTTTCTCTCACCCACTGATTTACAGAGCTTTCACATGAAGAAGATATTCTCTCTCTCACTCTAGAATCCATGAGATCCCAACAAGTGGTATAGAAGTGTATTTTTCTGGTTTTCTTTACTTTATTCATTCTGAGATTTTGTCTTTTTTTTCAATGTGTCAAAATTTTGTCTTGTAGTACTCTGTGGATTGTCGATCATTGTTCTAGGAGTTGGGATTGGGTTTTCAATCTGGGGTTTAATCGGAGCAACAATGTTTCCCTGTCATTTTATACAAATGAGCACAACAACAAAAAGTATATGAACAGAACCAACTATCGTAAACATGCATTCAAAGAATTTTAGAAAACCTTATATTAAAAACAAGAGAGATAAAAGCCCTAACCATACACGGAAAAAAAAAAATCAACAACTTTCAGCCATTCTCAAACCAAACCACATTTCAAACTAAGTAATTGAAGTAATGGTCAAAAGAAACCCACCCATTTGTCTACGAAGAAAATGGGATTCCTATGCATTTTGAAGCAACCGAAAAACCATAAAAGGAGAAACAAAGAAATCCATTTTCATAGCTTACCTTGTGTGTTAAACCCACGAGAAACCCTTTTTTATGTCAGAAAATTAGCTCCAAGAACGTCTCTCTTAGCCTCTCTACTCCGTCAAATCACTCCTCACCAACAAAATGAGTAAGACGCTGGAAATGCCCTACCTTATAGAGCTCGTCTCTCCTAAACTCAACAATGGCGTCCTTGTGTCGAGAAGAAAAATAAGCTGGAGCCACTTTTGTCTTTAACTCAACTATGCAACGTGTTCATGGCATATTCACCCAAAAAGAAAAAAACTATGCGACGTGATCTCCCAAAACGCTAGCGTTTTAGTGCTCCATAGGACCATAGCACGTATGTTTGATTACTGATTAAAACTAACTCATCGTGAGAATTTTTATTTGATTTCTTTTTTTAGTTTTTTTTTTTTTGGGAAATTTCTTTTTGTAGTTAAAGCTGGAATTTCTATCTTAAATCATTAATTTGGGATAAATCATTTTAATTATCTTATCTTAATAGGTAAATTATTGAATTGGTCCCTAAATTTTAAAGTCGATGAAAGTTTGGTCTCTAAATTTTATTTTTTGGTAAAAATTCTATGTAATCTTAAGTTCGTGGAATTTGGTCCATAATCTATCTGTTTTGGTTAAAATACCTCGTAAGCCTTTGTTTAGAACACTATTCTAAACTAAAATTTCCCAACTCATTTTTCTCTTTTTCTGCAAATTCAACAAAAATTTTAATTAGTTTTTAAAAAGTCACATAATTCCAACCCAAAAAATTTAGTTCTAACCAGTGAACCAAATGAGGGTTTGGATACGACGGTGACATGACAGTGATAAGGGAGGTTGGCTTAACTATCAGAGTATGATGATAAATGTTTATTTTCGAACAAATATACTCTATTACCCTAAAAAAATAATAAGCTCAAAACGATCTCCAACCAAAAAAAAAAATTAGGAATGAAAAAAAAACTCATAAATCATTAAAAATCAAAAAATAAAACTGATAAATAAAGAAATAAAGATGTTTCTTGTAAAAATACTTATCAATTTAAAAAAAATCGAAAAACAAAAGCCATCTTTATTTGTCTCTATATGAAAATTTATATGCAAACTGATTAGAAATTTATTTGTCCTTAAATATGCACTCTTTTTTTTTTTTTTCTTTATCGGGGTTTTTCCTTCGTTTTTCTTTTCCTTGATAAAGGGGCTTAATGAGGCACCAGACCTAATTGGGTAGGTCCTACAGGATGTTAGCTTCATAGTTATTTTTGTGTTCTTTCTACTTTGGGATTGGTTTTCTTTACGTCGTCTTAACTTTATTGTAATTTCCTTGGGAGATTTTATTTGTACCCACACCATTGATAACTACCCCTACAAAATCATTAAAGATTCTTATTACACTTTTTTCTTAAAATAAAATTATCTTAAAATTCATTAAAAATGCTCATATCCCCCACATACTTAAAATTGATAGAAATATTCTTTTGTATAAATAATTAAAAAAACATACAGCACATTTATTATAAATGAAAATCATTTTTTTAAGGGGAAAAAAAAAGATTCCCTACAAAACTAATTAACATTAATTTCATTTTATAAAACCCTAAATTGTTCTTCATTAATTTTTTTCATAAAAAATCTTTACATCTACATGAAAAATTTCAATGAAAGATTTAAGTGAAACAAAAATAAAGAAAGCATGTCTCTTAAAGAGTTAACAAATATTTACGTTTGCATCTTTTATTTTTTGATTCATTAGTATTATGTGTGTTTTTTCTTTACTTTTGATATTTGAAAATAATTCTTTGTGGTTTTTTTATAAAATTCTTTTTATATATTTTTTCTTACTAAGTTCGTTTCTGTGATCATATACATATTTTTTTTTTTTATACATGATGACAAGAATAGAGATAATTTTGTCCTGAATAATTATAGTAATATTTTCAACACCAAGATGACAAAAGCTTTAAAATTTTGTACCCCTTTACATATATGATTTTATTTTATTTTATTTTGTTGATAAACTTAGTAAGTTTTCAATTCTTATTGTCAAAAAATTATACTAATATATCCACAAAAGATTTTTTATTATTTCATCTTTTTCTTTGATACTTTATGTTTCCTTTTTGTGGGAAAGTTTTTTTTTTTTTTTCCTTATCTAGAATTGTTAATTTATTTTTAAAAAATAAAAATAAAAATAGAAGTGGGTGTATGAGAAGGTTAAGCCTAACATTATATACAAATATCTATAAAAGGATAGATTTGGTATGTTTATATTAAGAAACATTTTATTAGGTGATGGTATTTATTAATATTATAGGTGCAAATATAATCACTCATTTTCTTTTTATTATTAATTATCTTCCGTTTGAAACACCGGTCTAAACCTTTTTCAAATCTTTTTTTTTTTTTCTTTTTTTGAAAAGTTAATAAAAATTATAGCTAGTTTTTGAAAAGAAACTAACTTCAATATAAAACTTTCATTTCAAATCGGTGTTCCAAACATAAGCTTAATGTAGGTTGGGTAGATGATGAGGGTGCTAAATAGATACCAACCTAATCTGGACGTCTTAGTGCACACATAGACGGAGGGATATAAAACCTAGTGGGGCATAGAACATCTTAACTAAGTTGGCACCCGCTTAACCCCCTCATCATTTATCTATCTCCAACATTTTATTTAAAATAAAGAAAATAATAATAATAGCTTCAATCCAATATGGTACAAACTATCCATAAAAGGAAAAACAACTAAAAAGTAAATGCAAATAGGAAACATCGCAAAGCAAATTTTAACATCAGAAGATATAGCCAAACTACACCTTTGAAATTCAGAATCTATAATAGACCTCATTAAAAACCTTATAAGTAAAACTAAAACACAATTGGAAAAACTTAGTAAGAGAAAAAGGTTATCTATGCTTATCATGTAACAGCCCCATAGGAAAAAAAAAGAAAAATATTATTCTCCTTGTTCTATCTCTCTTTAGTTGTTGTTGTTGTTGTTTATTTATTTTATGATGCCTTAGGGATGAAGCCTAAAAAATGAATACATTTACTAATTAGTTTTTTAAAAGAAAAGGAGAAAAGCAACATTGACTCTTTTATATACTTAATATTTAGTTTTATCACAGCATTTCAAATTCAAAATATTCATTTTGTTTAAAATCCAATTTCAGTTTTTCAAAATTCGCATTATATTCATTTTTGTTTCTCAATTATTTCTTGAATAATAAATGAAAAAGAAAGAATCAACAGATAAATTTCTGTATTTTTGCAAAAAACAAAAAAAAAAAAAAAAGGAAAAAAAGAAGAAGAACAACAATATGTTAAAAAGAATACCAATAATGTGATATAAAAAAGAAAGGAAAATTAGAAAAATAATTTAGCATATTTCTAGTAAATGAGAGAAAGAAAATCTTGCACATGAAAAACATAAAAAGGAAAGAAAGAACAAATGTAACCATTAGATAGAAAGGGGAAAAAAACAAGGGAGAAAATGGAAAAAATGTTGAACCATAGGTTGACAAGTGTAAGAAAAGGAGAAAATCAACGTTGGTTCTTTAATATTTGTTAAGATAAGATTTAAAATCTAATTCCAGTTTTTCAAAATTCGCATTATATTCATTTTTCTCTCTCAAATATCCCTTCAATAATTAGTGAAAAAGTAGGGAACAACAGATAAATTTTTGTGTTTTTGCAAAAAAGAAGACGAAGAAGAAGAATATGTTAAAAAGAATACCAATAATGAGATTATAAAAAAAGGAAAATTAAAAAAATAATTTTATCATATATGTAGTAAATAAGAGAAATAAATCTTGCACAAAAATCATAAAAGAAAAGAAAGAACAAATGTAACCATTATATAGAAAGGGGAAAAAAACAAGGGAGAAAATGGAAAAATGCTAGAAAGAACTATAGGTTGACAAGTGTAAGAAGAGGAGAAGAGCAACATTGGCTTTTTAATATATATTAGAATTAGGATTATGATTAAGATTAGGATTATAGTCTAAAATATATTTTATAGGTACTTTTGAAAATTATAACAAATTTTTTTTAAAAATCATAAAATATAGTTTATTTTAATTGGTAAATATTTGAATGTTCTAGTAAATATTTGATTGTCTAGTAAATAATAAAATTACAGATAAATACTAATAGACTCTCGTAATGGCACTGATACCAATGATGTCGAGGAGAGAAAGTCGCCAGAGAGAGGGGAGGAGTTGTAGGTACAATTTTGGTATTTTCGTGGATAATTATTTTGAATATATTATTGGTTACTAATCTTTAAAAACTATGCAACAATTTTAAATTAGAGCTCCAAATATGCTATTAAGATTAACATAATAAGATAAGTGATAGTAGATATAGTCTAACGATAATTTCACACTTGACTCCACCACAATATGTTGAGTTCGAATCCCTTGTCTCCAAATTCAGAGAAAAAAAAAGATAAATTATTAGATAGGTCCCTAAACTTTTAAATAGGTGAGAGTTTTGTCCTAAAACTTTTATTTATTTTTTGGTTAAAATACTCCTAAACTCTTAAATTGGTGATAATTTGGCCCTCAATATATATATATATATATATATATATTGGATAATTTACGGGGTATTTGGTCCTTCCATTTATTTTTCAAAGGAGGTGGGGATACAACGGTGAAGTGACATCATTCGAGGAGGTCACCTTGACTCGTAGAGGTTAGTATATGACTCCTTCAAGTTCCAATCGATCCTAACTACATTACGAAATAAATCTACTTAAGCTCCAACAAATACGGTGTAAATTGTTCATCTCGCACCAGCAAAAGCACAACTATAGAATAACGAAACACAGTAATAATAAGAATTTATCCCAAAAAAAAACAAAAGAAAACAGTAATAAGAAATAAATTGAATTATTAACACATTTAACTTTTTTTTTTTTTTTTTTTTTTAAATTTTACTATAGAGTAACTTTCCTCGTTCTCTCTCTCCTCTTTTTCTCTCTAGCGCGTGAGAATTAGGGTTTTTCAATCACTTCTCTTCTTTGGGGCGGGATTCTGGTGGCGGCTTTCGGTCTGTCTTTGGTTTCTTGGCCATAGATATGAAGGTGAGAATCATATGATTAGGGTCTTGACAGAGGCAAACCCATGGCAGGAGGATGGGCGTTGTGGGAAGGAGCAAGGCAGGAATGAGATAGTTGGTGGTGATGCGTGGTCATCAAGTACCGGGGAGGTCCTGTAGTTATTCGGCTACGGCAACCCAATTTCTTTCAACGATGTGGTTCGTTTTATTGGTAAGAATTCTTTCTATGTGATTGACTTTTTTTTTTTTTTTTTTTTTTTTTTTTTACGGTTTGTAAGTTTGTGTGTAATAATTATGATGTCTTCGTCGTTTCTTCTTTGGATGTTTTATTTTTGTTTTTTATTTCTAATAACGGAGGTGGTTTCTCCACCTTCCACGTGGGTTGTTTATCCATCAAATCTGAGTCTTGATAGTGTTTTGGTCGTGCTAGAATTACTTATATGCGGAGTTAGTAGTAACCCTTGTACTACTGAGTCTTGGTCCTCCATTGATCGGGAAATTCCATCAACAATTGGGGTTTTGTCAAAAAGAACCTTATATATGCTCGATTTCAATGTGTCAAGATATATACCTGTTATCGGGCTTCAAGCATACATTTTTCCCTTTGAGTGTCATCAAATTTTACTGGTAAATCCGTTCTTATTTAAGGGTTTTGTCTCATGTAAAACGGGGTTTGTAATGTTTGGTTTTTTTTTATTTTTTATTTATTTTTTATCATCTCTTTAGTCATAAAAATGAAAATTTTCCTTTAAAAAAAAATCCTTTTTGTTTCCAGTTCTTGTAGGCACACACTTGTCTGATCTCTTCCTATTTTTATCATCCCCATTGTCACACGACAGACAAGGCATAAACAAGAAAAAGAAAAGCTTGATGGTAGGCTTTAATTTATAGGAGGCGCAAAGGCTGCAATTTTATTGGCCTATTTATAAGCGATCACTTGGAAGTTGAGGTAAAATCAATGCCCTTGTATTACTTTTATTTAAATTTTTATTTGATTTCTTTTTTTATTTTATTTTTTGGGGGGAAATTTCTTTTTGTAGTTAAAGCTGGAATTTCTATCTTAAATCATTAATTTGGGACAATAATTATCTTATCTTAATGGGTAAATTATTGAATTGGTCCCTGAATTTTAAAGTCGATGAGAGTTTAGTCTCTAAATTTTATTTTTTGGTAAAAATTCTATGTACTCTTAAGTTGGTGGAATTTGGTCCATAATCTATATGTTTTGGTTAAAATACCTCGCAAGCCTTTGCTTAGAACACTATTCTAAACTAAAATTTCTCAACTCATTTTTGTCTTTTTCTACAAATTTAACAAAAATTTTAAATAATTTTTAAAAAGTTAAACAATTCCAACCTAAAAAATTTAGTACTAACCGGCAAACTAAATAAGGGTTGGGATACGTCAGTGACATGATAGTGATGAGGGAGGTTGGCTTGACTATTAGAGTATGACTATAAATGTTTATTTTCGAAGAAATATACTCTATTACCCTCAAAAATAATAAGCACAAAACGATCTCCAACAAAAAAAAGAAAAAATCTTTAGGAATTAAAAAAACTCATAAATCATTAAAAATCAAAAAAGAAAACTAATAAAGAAAGAAATAAAAATGTTGTTTCCTGTGAAAATACATATCAATTTAAAAAAAATTTGAAAAACAAAATCCATCTTTATTTGTCTCTTTATGAAAATTTACTTTCCTAATTACTTATGATTTGTTGGTTGTTTTTAATTCAGAACAATTATTTTCAATTGGGGAATTTTTAACTTTTGGTTTTTTAGGGTAATATAGTACTTTTGTTTAAAAATGATGTCATTTACTATCCTCTACGAGTCAAGGTGACCTCCCCCAATGATGTCACTTCACCGTTGTATCCCCATCCTTCTTTAAAAAAAAAAATGGAAGGACCAAATACCCAACAAATTATCCAGAAAATATATATATATATATATATATATATATATTGAGGGTCAAATTCTCACCAACTTGGTTTAGTAGTATTTTTACGAAAAAAAATAAAAGTTTTAGGACAAAACTCTCACCTACTTAAAAGTTTAGGGACCTATCTAACAATTTATCTTTTTTTCTTTTCCTGAATTTGAAGACAAGGGATTCGAACTCAACATATTGTGGTGGAGTCAAGTGTGAAATTATCGTTAGACTATATTTTCTATCACTTATCTTATTATTTTAATCTTAATGGCATATTTGGAGCTCTAATTTAAAATTGTTGCATAATTTTAAAAGATTAGTAACCAATAATATATTCAAAATAATTATCCACGAAAATACCGAAATTGTACCTACAACTCCTCCCCTCTCTCTTGCGACTTTATTTCCCCAACATCGTTGGTGTCAGTGCCATTGCGAGAGTTTATTATTATTTATCTGTAATTTTATTATTTACTAGACATTCAAATATTTACCAATTAAAATAAGCTATATTTTATGATTTTTAAAAATTATGTTATAATTTTCAAAAGTACCTATAAAATATGTTTTAGACTATAATCCTAATCCTAATCCTAACATATATAAAAAAGCCAATGTTGCTCTTCTCCTCTTCTTACACTTGTCAACCTGTAGTTCTTTCTAGCATTTTTTTCATTTTCTCCCTTGTTTTTTTCCCCTTTCTATCTAATGGTTACATTTGTTCTTTCTTTTCTTTTATGATTTTTATGTGCAATATTTTTTTCTCTTATTTACTACATATATGGTAAAATTATTTTATTAATTTTCCTTTTTTTTTTTTTTAAATCACATCATTTGTATTCTTTTTAACATATTCTTCTTATTCTTCTTCTACTTCTTCGTCTTCTTTTTTTGCAAAAACACAAAAATTTATCTGTTGTTTCCTACTTTTTCACTTATTATTGAAGGGATATTTGAGAACTACTTTTTCACTTATTATTGAAGGGATATTTGAGAAAGAAAATGAATATAACGCGAATTTTGAAAAACTGGATTTAGATTTTAAATCTTAACTTAAGAAATATTGAAGAACCAACGTGGCTTTTCCCCTCTTCTTACACTTGTCAACCTATGGTTCAACATTTTTTCCATTTTCTCCCTTGTTTTTTTTCCCTTTCTATCTAATGGTTACATTTGTTCTTTCTTTTCTTTTTGTGTTTTTCATGTGCAAGATTTTCTCTCTCTCATTTACTAGAAATATGCTAAATTATTTTTCTAATTTTCCTTTCTTTTTAAATTCCATTATCGATATTTTTTTAACATATTGTTGTTCTTCTTCTTTTTTTCCTTTTTTTTTTTTTTTTTTTTTGCAAGAATACAAAAATTTATCTGTTGATTCTTACTTTTTCAAAAGTACCTATAAAATATGTTTTAGACTATAATCCTAATCCTAATCCTAACGTATATAAAAAAGCCAATGTTGCTCTTCTCCTCTTCTTACACTTGTCAACCTGTAGTTCTTTCTAGCATTTTTTCATTTTCTCCCTTGTTTTTTTTCCCCTTTCTATCTAATGGTTACATTTGTTCTTTCTTTTCTTTTATGATTTTTATGTGCAATATTTTTTTTCTCTTATTTACTACATATATGGTAAAATTATTTTATTAATTTTCCTTTTTTTTTTTTAAATCACATCATTTGTATTCTTTTTAACATATTCTTCTTATTCTTCTTCTACTTCTTCGTCTTCTTTTTTTGCAAAAACACAAAAATTTATCTGTTGTTTCCTACTTTTTCACTTATTATTGAAGGGATATTTGAGAAAGAAAAATGAATATAACGCGAATTTTGAAAAACTGGATTTAGATTTTAAATCTTAACTTAAGAAATATTGAAAAACCAACGTGGCTTTTCCCCTCTTCTTACACTTGTCAACCTATGGTTCAGCATTTTTTCCATTTTCTCCCTTGTTTTTTTCCCTTTCTATCTAATGGTTACATTTGTTCTTTCTTTTCTTTTTATGTTTTTCATGTGCAAGATTTTCTCTCTCTCATTTACTAGAAATATGCTAAATTATTTTTCTAATTTTCCTTTCTTTTTTAAATCACATTATCGGTATTTTTTTTTAACATATTGTTGTTCTTCTTCTTTTTTTCCTTTTTTTTTTTTTTTTGTTTTTTTTGCAAGAATACAAAAATTTATCTGTTGATTCTTACTTTTTCACTTATTATTCACAACATCTGAACATTAAAGATGAAAGGAAGAGATACATTTTCAGTAGGGAAAACAAAAGAGCTCATATTACATAGTATATAGACGTGAACTAATTTGAAAGAATTAGCGAATACAAGTCATGAAAACCTCGTTGATCAAATTACGTTAGGAAAGGGAATACAATGAGAACAGTTAATTGAAAAGAAAAAAAAAAGTCACTATTGATTATGTAGCTTGGCAAGAATAAATTCCTCACATGAACTTATTTCGATCCCTTTTTGTAGAAGGGTCCAAGTTACAGTCGGGACGCCACACCATCTTTTAGAATGTCAACTTCGTCCAAGTTACAGTCGGGACACCAAACCATCTTTTAGAGAACGTTAAAACAGAAATCAGAGCATATTAAAGACGATTGATCAAACCTCAAAGCAGATATGTTTCCCCAGATGAGGATTGCCACTGATTTTAGAGAGAGAGAGAGAGAGAGAGAAGAATGGAATACACCTGTGATTTTCTGAAAGCAAGAGGAGGTATAAATAGTTTCCCTAAAAAAAAAAGGTAAAAATAATAATAATAAATAAATAAATAATCCGAGTATTGACTAGCCAAAAAAAAAAGGGAAATCGGATTTGTAGTCTAACGAAAACCCCCCTCAATCATAGAATTTCCACTAGGACTAGGATTACAGGTGCCTTTTTAAATTTAGAGTAAATTGTTATAATGGTCCTCAACTTTTAATAAGCCTACTGCTTGGTCCTTGATTTTTTTTTTAATTGTAACAAAAAAAGAAAAAAAATTGCATATCAATCTGTACCCTTATTAAAAGTTCAGGGAACTATTGTTACAATTTATATATTTTTCAAATGTGATTTTCCTACTTCCAGTTTCCACTCAACAGGTGTTTTTTTTTTTTTTTTTAATAATCAAACTGTGGCATGTGCTATTCAATTTGGGAAAGGATTTATGTTTGGGATTTAGGGGTTTTATTTAGGGACTCGGTTTTAGTTGGGGATATAGGGTTTTGAATTTCGGGTAGGATGTGAATTAGGAATCTAAGGCTCCGTTTGGTTCGCATGTTTGGTTCCAACTTTTCAACTCAAATTTTGTCTTTTTCCTCAAAAGTCTTTGTCTTTTTCCCAAAAAGTTTTTTTTGTCTTTTCTGAAAAGTCAACAAAATTTACTATTTCAACTTCAAAATATTAACTCAAACCTGCGAACCAAACGGATCCTTAAAATATAAGGGTATTATATACATACATATATATATATATATATGAAAATTGTAGCAAATAATATTTACATGTATTTTTGAAATTTATAACAGTTTTTTAAAATATGATAAATTATAACATATGTTTCCTATGTTTCTTTTTTTGGTAAATTCTTAGATTTTCTTAGATATTTTAGAAAATAAGGTAGTTACGATTGCTTTTTAATAATAAATTAATGTGTATAGTTTCATGTTAAAGTGAGAGAGAATGAGTGAGAGAAATAGAGAGAGGAGGAATGATTCTGATAAAGTTAGCAATACGGATTGCGATACGATATCACGACTGTAAAACGACACGATTTTTATGGGTTAGGGTTGGGAAAAAGCTGAATGGGTCAAAATCAAGTCCACTCAAATGTGACACGCTAAAAATGGGTCAATTGCGGGTTCAACCCGTCTAACTTGAACACAACCCGTTTTTCTTGTGTCGGTCAATTTCGTGCCCAAACCTGAAATTAATCCGTATAAACCTTTAAAAATTAAAACTTGTTGTTTATCTATGGTATGATATTGATAAAGATCTTTATTACTTTTGTAGGATTTTCTATGAATTAGATATGATTTACTTATTTGAATTAGTTTTGATGGATGTAATTAGATTATTTTAATTAAGTTGTGATGTTATTTATTAATTTTGTGTCAATTCAGTTCTCAAATAACATGTCACGGATCAATTTTGAGTTATTGGTCAATTTCAAGTCACGAATCAATTTCAGTTCATGTCGTGTCAACCCGTTTCGGATTTGTGTTACAGTTTTAAGGAAAATTCGTGTCACGAGTCAGATTTGAGTTGAGAAAAAATTAGATCAACACAATACGAACACGACCTGCGACACAAATTGCCACCCCAAGATTATGGTTTTTTATTACTAGTTTAAAATTTTGTACTATAATTTACCAATACTCTCTATAATAGTTTTTTTTGGGGTATTATTTGATCATAATTTGATTATGATAATTTTTTTTTATTTTGCAGAGGTTGATTAAAATCCATACCACCGGACCGAGGCATGTTTTATTTGCACCAAGTGCTTTCCGAATGATGGTATGTCACTGCTTCTTTTGTTTTTGTTTTTTTGGTTTTTTGTTTTTTGTTTTTAATTAAAAATTCTTTGATTATTTTTAATTTTGAATTTAAGGGTAATTTGAGTATTTTAAATATAAAATTTAAGCTTTGATCCAAAAAATGTATAGATTTATTTACTAAATTTAGTATTATAACGGAAAAATGTAAAATTTTAAAATACATTGTATATTTTTAAATAAAAACAAAGTGCATGATATAAAATATAAATAATTATATAATTGTAGCCTTTCTTTTAAGGGTAATTTGGTTATTTTAAAATTAGAATTAAGTGTTGAACGCGAAATAATATAAAATTATATATTAAGCGTTGTTGGTATTTGAAAGTAAAAGTTTAAAATGCATAATATATTTTCTGAATAAAAGTAAAATATATTATTGAAAAAATGTAAATAACTCTTTATCTTTTAAATTTTTAATTTTGATAGATCCTAAAATTTTCTGATTTGCTGCAACATGTCCCATGTTATTAATTTTCTTTCATTAAATTTAGGATTTGAATTTGAAAGATTTTTATGATGGTTTGAGTTGGATTTGAAATTTTTTGATCAGATATGTGATTTTCTATCCTTAAATGATATATATGTGAAATTTCCGTTATTAATTTAACGAGAAGTTAAGTAAAATGGGACGACTGTAATACTAGAAAAAGTTTTGGAGGTAAATTAGTGAAATTAATAATTTAGACTAAATTGTCAAATATGGATAAATTTGGGGACAATAATGCTAAAAATAGACTTGCTTCTTTCAGTTCAGTCTCCTTGGCAAAACACGAACCTCAGCGCGGCATAGCCACCACCACGCCCCATACCAAAAAAAAAAAAAAAAAAAAAAAAAAAAACCCACCAACCTTAATCTCCGACAACCTCGGCTTCTGCTAATCTCATCCAAGAAATGCCACTTCTTATCCACCGCCGGAACTAACAAGAAAGAAGAACCCAAAAAGGAAAAAAGAAAGAAAACGATGCCCTGCTCAGCCCAGTTTCAGGGCTACATCAGAACCATGTCCGTGGGACCCACCACGTCGCTGGCCTTCCTCCGGACCCACAACACCACCACCACTACCACCAAGACCCTGAAAGCAACTCCGTCTCTGTTGTGGGGTTTTCTCTCAAGGAAGAGGAGCCAGTCCCACCACTACTCTAGCCGCGCCAATGGCTTCTTCATCTTCAGCCGTCACGTGGGCCGTCGGGAGGTCACGTGCCTCGCCTCCTCCGGGACCATCGAGGCGGATTGGCGGCTGCGGCGGAGGAGTGCAACGGCGCCGTTTTTGCAGCAGAGCCTGAATTACGGCCGGTATGCGTACCAGGATGCCACCACCAGCGACGATTCGGACCTCGATATCGGGGTTTCTAGGCAGCAAATGGTCAGTTTTTTGGTGGTGTTGGAATTTTGGATATTTGAATTCGGACTTTTTTTTTTTTTTTTTCTATTAAATTTTCCTGCTTTTTTCTAGTTGATTTTGATATAGGGTTTGTTCCTTAACTGAACCTATAGTGGGACTTGCCGAGGTTACGGCCGTAATATGACATTTATTTTATGTAACAGGCACTCTAGGAAGGTGTAACCTTGATATTCTATAGATAGATTTCTTACTGTCATAACTTTACAAAGTTATTGATTTATGATATAAATGTCATGTTACACCCTGTGCGTCTTATACACCGTATTTTGTGGACGACTAATGCCTTTGGTTTACAATGTAATTATTTGTTAAGAGTTTAGTTAAAAAATGTGGTCTCCTTGAGCTGTTAGATTTATGTTGGAGTATCAGGCTTTAGATGCTTTAACATGTGAGGCTTAAAACTGGAAAAGAACATCCTAGTTCGTATTAATCACGGCAATTTATGTCTCTAGAGTAGTTGATTTGAAGACTGAAGTAGGAATTGTGGGGGTTTTTTTTTTTTTCCTTCAATTTAAAACTCCGTTTTTTATGTTAATACTGTGTTGGGTTTGAGTGTCCTGCTTTTAATTGCTAATCATTGAATTGTATGGTAGTCTTTTGAAGTAAGAAACTACTATGGAATGACGGGCAAACGAAATGTGGGGAGTGTCGGCCAATCTATTTAATTTTTGAAGCATTAGGAACAATTTCTTCTTTTTTGCTTGATAGGGAAGCATTAGGAACCTTGACTTATAAGACTTAAGGGTTGAAATAAGAGCTGCCCTGGTTTGGATTGGGGAAGTATGCAAGAAAAGAAGCTAACTTTCGGTTTTCTTTTTTGTTAAGCTCTTGCAGTGTTCAAATGGAGGGAACTAGCTTCTTCTTTCTTGTAATTATTTTTAGTGATGTTCAGAGGAATGATAGTTTTGCGACTTCCTTAGACCATTCTGTTATGTTCAAGTAACAACGATATTAAAAAGTGGGCAAAGTCACATAAAGTTGAATAAAATACATGAAAATCCCAGTGGGCTGTAAGATGTCGTGTTGATTTCTCAATCTTTTTGACAGAGTGAAGAGGGATTATTACTAGTCTAAAAATGTTTTATTCTTTTTGCACCTCATGGTTAATGCTAGGAGATCTCTGGTGTGCTCTGATATCAATGTTCAGCTACTTTCATATAGCCGTTTCTTAATTTCTTAGCGGCTCTACAGAGTTTCTTAGCTGTTTTCTAGATAAAACAAGGTATTGCTCTGCGATGTATAAGCTGTTTATTTAACTCTTGTGTGATACAGTGTGGATCGACCCTTGATAACATCGATGAGTGGAGATGGAAGTTGACGATGTTGCTGCGTAACGAAAATGAACAAGAAGTGGCTTCAAGGGAGAAAAAGGACAGATGCGATTTTTACCAACTTTCGGCACTGGCAACCAGAATGGGTTTATATAGGTATCTTGGTTTTTTTAGGTGTCATAACTGTGTAAAAGTTGTTTTCTAACTTCTTCTTCTTCATTTTTTTTTTCCAATTATATGTGAGTATCTTTTCTGTTTAATTAACTTTTGCAGCCGCCAATATTCAAAAGTCGTCATCTTCAGTAAAGTTCCACTTCCAAATTACAGGCCTGATTTGAATGATAAGCGGCCACAAAGAGAGGTATTTCTTATGTGCTTTTACACTTCGTCTCTGTGTTCTGTACTTTTTTTTGTTTAAATGGATAGAGCTGAACTTTTGTTTGAATAGTAGCTTTTCAACTATTTTTGGAGTTTGTGTGGCTGGAATTCATATTTTTAATACTAGTTTTGCTGTTGTTGAACATGACATTTTCAGTTTTTTTACTTTTATGCGAGAAATCAGTTATTAACTGTTTTGAAGCATGTATAGGTGATCTAACCGTATGGATTACAATCCGAAGTAGACTATCATCTTAGAGCCCACCTTTCTAAAAAGTCAACCAGCAAGGAAAGTTTATCAGACAATTCCTTGTCAAGATCAAGCAGCAGTAGCAGTATTGCTGCTGATGAAGGGTTTTATGAGCAGCAAGAGCCATCGATTCGTAATAGTGTTGCCATGGAGAAAATCCTTCAGCGTAGAAGTTTGAAACCTGCGTTACAAGCAACAAGAATGGCAGGTTACTTTTTCTTTTTCTTCTTCTTCTCTCCCTTTTCTTTTCTTTTTTTTTTTTTAATTTATTTTATTCTTTTATTTTATCCAAGTCGTTCTGTTTGTCATTAACACCTTAGTGTCTTCACAGGAATCGCCTGAAGGTCAAAAGATGATTGAATTTCGTAAAAGTCTTCCTGCATATAAATTGAGGGATGCATTGTTGAAAACCATAGCAGAAAATCAGGCCAGTAATTGTTATATAAAATTTTATTTGATCGATTGAATTTAGGGTGGTATTGTTAAGTGACAAAATGATCTGCCTTTTTTTATTTTTTTATTTTTTTAAATTTGGTTTTATGAGTAGGTTGTCGTCGTCTCTGGTGAAACTGGCTGCGGTAAAACAACACAACTTCCTCAGTACATTTTAGAATCTGAGACTGAAGCTGTCCGTGGAGCTTCCTGTAATATTATCTGTACTCAACCTAGGCGGATATCAGCCATATCTGTTTCTGAAAGGGTTGCTGCAGAACGGGGAGAGACATTGGGGGAATCTGTGAGTTTTTGTATTTTATATAAGCTCTTGCTTCCAAATCTTAAACCTGTCTTGTAAATTTTTAATCTCAAAGTTCTGGTGTATCAATGATTTTTGGGAGTGATTTATTTTAAATTCATTTGTAATATATACATGTGTGTGTGTGTAAGGAATCGAAGATTATCTTCTTATTTCTAATAAGTGAAATTTCTGGGTTTTGGAAAAAGGTGGGTTACAAAGTTCGGCTGGAAGGAATGAAAGGCAGGGATAATCGTCTTCTTTTTTGCACTACTGGAATATTATTGAGGAGATTACTTGTTGATAGAAACTTGAGAGGTGTTACACATGTTATTGTTGACGAGATTCATGAACGTGGAATGAATGAAGGTAGCTTTACAAATTCATTTAAGGTTTTGTCTTCTGGAATTTTGCCTGTGAGTCGTAACCATACTTTTTCCATTTATGCCAGATTTCCTTCTAATTGTCCTGAAAGAACTTCTTCCTCGTCGTCCTGAGTTGAGGTTAATCTTGATGAGTGCAACCCTAAATGCAGAGCTTTTCTCTTCCGACTTTGGTGGGGCTCCTACAATCCATATTCCTGTAAGTTTGATATGCTGATTACTATTCTTTATTTGTAACCGTTTGTTCATGTGTGTGTGTGTGTGTTCATGTGAATGTGCATGTGCATGTTTTCTCTAAATATTTTGTTATATTTTCCTCTCCTTGTTGAGAACCTCAACTTTGCCCTTTTTGTATTTGAAATTTTCTGAGAGAGAAATACTCTGATTTTCTTATTTACTTCAGAAACAAGTGTACAAATATATAAGGTCATGGTTGCCCAAAGCTTACCAATAGACCCGGAAGCTAAAGAAGGTAAAAACACTACAAAAGAAAGAAATGACAACTAATAGGGATCTGGTCATAAATTACCAGAATCTCTTTATTGCATTATACCTAAAATAAATAAATGTAATCCCTAAAATGACTAACTAACCATAGGAAAGAATTCCACACTCCCCCTCAAGCTGGGTTGTACATGTTGTACATACCCAGCTTGTGACTTGGTTCTTCAAAGTTAGTCCTTGGAAGAGCTTTAGTGAGTATATCTGCTGTTTGAGACCTTGTAGGGATGTACACCAGCTGCACAATTGACTTTTCAACCTTTTCTGAGATGAAGTGCCGATTTATCTCGATGTGCTTCGTTCTGTCATGATGCACGGGGTTCTTTGCAATGCTTATAGCAGCTTGGTTGTCACAGAACATAGTTATTGGCTTCTCAATTGATACTCCCAGCTCGCTAAGTACTCTCTGTATCCACATTCCTTCACAGATACCAAGGGCTAGTGCTCTATATTCGGCTTCAGCACTACTTCGTGAGACAACCGGCTGTTTCTTACTTCTCCAAGTTATCTTTATATATGTCTTATTATATTGTATTTTGTTTTGGATCTGAACTTTTATTATTTTTTCTTATGAAAGCAAACTTTTAGTTTGGATATTTTTTTTGTTGTAATGCTTCCTAAGAGAACAAAATTACCACTTAATTTTTTAAAATATCTTTAACAAGTGCAAATCATGATTATAATGTTTAAAAATCAATTAGAAATAAATATTTTTTTTTGTGTGTGTGTCAAAGAAGGGTAAAATTGTCATTTTATAATTACACACATGGCTGAAAACGTTTTATAATGCAAGTAGGGGCATTTATGGTATTTTCATAATAATTAACGGTCAAACTTTCAGTCAACTAACAAAGGGGGTGTGTTATTTTTTAAAAAAATTGGGGGGTTTTGGTGTCATTAGTTTTGGTTAAGGGGGTGTCTCTATAATTTTGAGGAAACACGGGGATGTCAATGTAAATTACCAAAAAAAAAAAAAAAAAGCTAAAAAACAAAAAACAAAAGAAAACTGGAGTTTATCTTTAATATAATGTTTTAGGCATCTGTCAAACCTGTAAATCCCCTTGCTAGGTCAATTAAACAGCTCATTAAACCCTCGTCCAGAATGGTTCGAGAATATGTCCAGTCAACCAGATTCAGCCAGTGCAATCTTCCAGCCACGACAAAAGAACACTTTGTCTCTCTGGAGATCCCTCCAGAGTATCCAACCCAGTGGCAGGCACAAGGCTTTACTCACCTCCATTTTGGTGCAGTCAGACTGGCGCTCACCTTCCACGGCAGAAAAGGACTTCCTGTTGCAGTCAGGATAGCCCTTTTGGACTCAAGACACAAGAGATACAAGGACACAGTAATTGCAACGGTGCAGACAACTCTGAATGCTAGCACAGTCATCACCACCGTATTTCCCAACTTCAACATGTCCTTACAAGACCCCATTCTCTTGACGGCTCTTAAGGTCCAACTGCAGATCACAAGAATAGAGATGGATCCCAACTCTATCTCCTCCACTCTCCACTACCAGATGGTCTACAGAATCCAGAATCATGCTCTGGATCTTACCCTTCCGGGTACCACCGATGCCCTGATGATAACCATGGACTCCCACAACGCACCTATGTGTTCTCAGATCCCTCAACAGATCTTGCAGGACCAACTGAAGCAACTCCTTTCAGAGTCCTAGATCACCAACTATGAGAAGCTTCATCAGTCTCATACTGCGATCCAATCATCAGAAGCAACCTTCACTCCTCAGAAGGATGGATCAACCTTGATCACCTTCAACAAACCTGAAGCAGCTCCGGGTAGCTATTTCCCAACACAGCACATGATGATTCCGCTGGAATCAGAGATTGTCAATATGGACATTTTTTTTTTTTTGCACCTGACGGCAAACCATAATATGCACGACAATCCCAGACAGGACACTGTTATTGGGATGTATGCTTTTGCCCAGCATGCAAAAAGGATCATGCACAACACAACATCACAAACAGTCCTCTAAGGAAAGTCAGCACCGGAAAGAAGCTATTCGACATCTCAAAAGACTGATGCAAGACTTGCCTCCACTACAGATTCCCTCTTCAGGAAAAAGAATCCTACAGACAGACGCAAGTGACAAGCACTGGGGAGCAGTTCTCTATGAACAAGACGAGACAGGAAAAAGAAGAATATGTGGATACAAAAGTAGCACGTTCAAGGACTCGCAACTCCATCATCACTCTACCTTCAAAGAACTCCTAGCTATAAAGCAAGGAATCATGAAGTTCGAGTTCCACCTGATTGGACACCACTTCCAGGTCGAGACAGACTTTGCCGCGTCAAAAGGTATGCTAAAATTCAAACCTAACAAAGCGGTAAATGCACAGCTACTTCATCTAGCTGCATGGTTTTCACAGTACTCCTTTGATATTATTCATATCAAAGGAAAAGAAAATATTATCCCTGATTTCCTCTCTCGACCCTCTATAAATATCATCACAGCCAAACATCATACTATCCCACTCATCTTCACCATCACCAAAGATTCAGAAATGGCTTCCTCCTCCTCTCAAAATCTTGTAGCCATATTCCCCCTAACATTTCCCAAAGATGCTCGAAAAGTCACTCTCTCTGATAACCCAAAAGAAAAATCTATCAGCAGAGCCTTGACTCTCCAACAAACCCTCATCCAAATCTATGGCCAACCAATGGTTTTAGATACCAACGTCCACCCCAAATATCCCTTTGCCAGGATATTCCCTCTCCGAGAAGCTTGGTACATGCCAGAAGCCCTTACCAGATTCTTCTGGTATCTGGCCAGTTTCCACACCATCGTCATAGAAGTACCCACCATTCCTCTCAGGTCCTCCATCAGGATATTCAAATACCATCCAGACCACAGAGGAGCCTATAAAACCAAGATGGATCTCCTATCCTGGTTTGCCCCACTCAGCATATGGGATCAACACCTCTCCCAACAATGGGACAGGTACACTGCTCAATTCCAGCACCTTAAGCCAATCCCTGAAGAAGTGATCAACCAGTGCTTCACTATCTTCCTTGTCAGCCTTAACTGTACAAAGGTAGATGCAGAAACAGTAGCATACGCTCCTCGTCTTGAAGTATACGGATCGCACCAATGGCCTCTTTCCTTCGGCAACGCACAAGTCAGACAAATTGAGAAGACCCTGTTTCTCAAGAATCAAGTCATACCAGATGCAATCTGGCCAGGACCCGAAGAAGACGCCCCATGGGATCACATGCCCACAGGACATATGGAGAAGATCAAGAAGATCCTCGATGAACTCAATAATCCATCAGGATCATCCAGCTCATGGAACTCAGACAACATATCCAGGAAACTGGATAAGTTCCCCACCTCTGCACCAACATCTTCTGACAGCTCACAACCCATCTGCTCTCAGCCCATCAGATTTCAATCTGAAGGACCCTCAGATGAAGACTTCCTCCGAGCCTTCCAGTATGATCCATATGAGTTCTCACAAGAAGATTCTCATGAAGAATATGCCAGGCTCAGCACAGAAGACTTCACCACAAAGGTCTCTGTCTCAGAACCCAGGACAATACAGAGCTGCACCATGAAGATCGATCTCATCCCACCAATCACCCAAGCACTCCCAAGACCAGATACAGAACACCTCTGGTTCACAGATGAAGATTGAGACGATCCAGAGATCAGAGAACAAGTCCTCAAGCTCATAGACGAAGCAGAAGCAGTCTCCATTGCAGAGAAACAAGCAAGAATGGAACGAGAACGACCAGACAAGAGACGTCATCCATGACGTACATCGAAACCCTAACGTCAGCACCACTATGACGCAAGCCCTTACGTCACCACCCACCAGCTCGAGCTTCAACTAGCTGTCCACTTTAATTATTAAAGATTGTCGGCCATTTGGCCTCGATTCCCTTGTCAGCCACCTGTAATTTTTGGCCGTTTCTCTTTTACTTTTTATCTTGTCGGCCACTTGATAGGCCTCGATAATTAAGCCCACTGTTTGTAAAATAGGTGTGAAATCCAGATTTGAAATCCGGAGCTTAGTTTTCCTCGCCTATAAATAGATGACCTCCTTCTTCAGAAGGATCATCGAAGCCTAGTTGTAAAATATTTCTCTTAGAAATAAAACTCCCCATTATGTCTAGCTAACTCCTCTCTCGATATACTTTAAGAGTCCATGTATATTTACTATAGTTTATACTATCATTCTGGTTTGCAATAGGCTTAGCTGGAAATGGATTTCCAGTCATCACACTAGTTTCTTAGTATAGAGTAGTCCCTTGGGATTTACCTGTTAACCTCCGTAAAAGCTAGGGTTAGGCTTCTTGTGAACAAGAAGCTTGAAAGCTCCAAGAGGATGCCCGAGCCCGTCCAGGCCAGGAGAGCCGCTTAGGGCCAGCGCATCTGAGGAACTTTCAAGTCCCTCTTCGAAACAAGAAGTAGATCCCTAGAAAGCTTACGACAGGTAAATCACGTGTCCCCGAGACGACAGAAGCAAACAAATGGACTATCTGTACTAGGAGGCTAGGCGTCTGGTTCTGACTTTCCTTGGAGGACTGTTTGTGATGTTGTGTTGGGCATGATCCTTTTTGCACGTTGGGCAAAAGCATACATCCCAATAAAAGTGTCCTGTCTGGGATTGTCGTGCATATTGTGGTTTGCCGTCAGGTGCAAAGGAGAGAATGTCCATATTGAAAATCTCTGATTCCAGCGGAATCATCATGTGTTGTGTTGGGAAATAGCTATACCACTTTCCTGGACGCCTAGCCTCCTAGTATAGATAGCCCCTTTGTTTGCTTCTGTCGTCTCGGGAACACGTGTTTTACCTGTCGTAAGCTTTCTAGGGATCTACTTCTTATTTCGAAGAGGGACTTGAAAGTTCCTCAGATGCGCTGGCCCTAAGCGGCTCTCCTGGCCTGGACGGGCTCGGGCATCCTCTTGGAGCTTTCAAGCTTCTTGTTCACAAGAAGCCTAACCCTAGCTTTTACGGAGGTTAACAGGTAAATCCCAAGGGACTATTCTATACTAAGAAACTAGTGTGATGACTGGAAATCCATTTCCAGCTAAGCCTATTGCAAACCAGAATGATAGTATAAACTATAGTAAATATACATGGACTCTTAAAGTATATCGAGAGAGGAGTTAGCTAGACATAATGGGGAGTTTTATTTCTGAGAGAAATATTTTACAACTAGGCTTCGATGATCCTTCTGAAGAAGGAGGTCATCTATTTATAGGCGAGGAAAACTAAGCTCCGGATTTCAAATCCGGATTTCACACCTATTTTACAAACAGTGGGCTTAATTATCGAGGCCTATCAAGTGGCCGACAAGATAAAAAGTAAAAGAGAAACGGCCAAAAATTACAGGTGGCCGACAAGGGAATCGAGGCCAAATGGCCGACAATCTTTAATAATTAAAGTGGACAGCTAGTTGAAGCTCGAGCTGGTGGGTGGTGACGTAAGGGCTTGCGTCATAGTGGTGCTGACGTAAGGGCTTACGTTTGGGTTTCGATGTACGTCATGGATGACGTCTCTTGTCTGGTCGTTCTCGTTTCATTCTTGCTTGTTTCTCTGCAATAGAGACTGCTTCTGCTTCTGCTTCGTCTATGAGCTTGAGGACTTGTTCTCTGATCTTTGGATCGTCCCAATCTTCATCTGTGAACCAGAGGTGTTCTGTATCTGGTCTTGGGAGTGCTTGGGTGATTGGTGGGATGAGATCGATCTTCATGGTGCAGCTCTGTATTGTCCTGGGTTTTGAGACAGAGACCTTTGTGGTGAAGTCTTCTGTGCTGAGCTTGGCATATTCTTCATGAGGATCTTCTTGTGAGAACTCATATGGATCATACTGGAAGGCTCGGAGGAAGTCTTCATCTGAGGGTCCTTCAGATTGAAATCTGATGGGCTGAGAGCAGATGGGTTGTGAGCTGTCAGAAGATGTTGGTGCAGAGGTGGGGAACTTATCCAGTTTCCTGGATATGTTGTCTGAGTTCCATGAGCTGGATGATCCTGATGGATTATTGAGTTCATCGAGGATCTTCTTGATCTTCTCCATATGTCCTGTGGGCATGTGATCCTATGGGGCGTCTTCTTCGGGTCCTGGCCAGATTGCATCTGGTATGACTTGATTCTTAAGAAACATGGCCTTCTTAATTTGTCTGACTTGTGCGTTGCCGAAGGAAAGAGGCCATTGGTGCGATCCGTATACTTCAAGGCGAGGAGCGTATGCTAGTGTTTCTGCATCTACCTTTGTACAGTTAAGGCTGACAAGGAAGATGGTGAAGCACTAGTTGATCACTTCTTCAGGGATTGGCTTAAGGTGCTGGAACTGAGCAGTGTACCTGTCCCATTGTTGGGAGAGGTGTTGATCCCATATGCTGAGTGGGGCAAACCAGGATAGGAGATCCATCTTGGTTTTATGGGCTCCTCTGTGGTCTGGATGGTATTTGAATATCCTGATGGAGGACCTGAGAGGAATGGTGGGTACTTCTATGGCGATGGTGTGGAAACTGGCCAGATACCAGAAGAATCTGGTAAGGGCTTCTGGCATGTACCAAGCTTCTCGGAGAGGGAATATCCTGGCAAAGGGATATTTGGGGTGGAAGTTGGTATCTAAAACCATTGGTTGGCCATAGATTTGGATGAGGGTTTGTTGGAGAGTCAAGGCTCTGCTGATAGATTTTTCTTTCGGGTTATCAGAGAGAGTGACTTTTCGAGCATCTTTGGGAAATGTTAGGGGGAATATGGCTACAAGATTTTGAGAGGAGGAGGAAGCCATTTCTGAATCTTTGGTGATAGTGAAGATGAGTGGGATAGTATGATGTTTGGTTGTGATGATATTTATAGAGGGTCGAGAGAGGAAATCAGGGATAATAGTTTCTTTTCCTTTGATATGAATAATATCAAAGGAGTACTGTGAAAACCATGCAGCTAGACGAAGTAGCTGTGCATTTACCGCTTTGTTAGGTTTGAATTTTAGCATACCTTTTGACGCGGCAAAGTCTGTCTCGACCTGGAAGTGGTGTCCAATCAGGTGGAACTCGAACTTCATGATTCCTTGCTTTATAGCTAGGAGTTTTTTGAAGGTAGAGTGATGATGGAGTTGCTAGTCCTTGAACATGCCACTTTTGGAGGGACTTGAAAGTTCCTCAGATGCGCTGGCCCTAAGCGGCTCTCCTGGCCTGGACGGGCTCAGGCATCCTCTTGAAGCTTTCAAGCTTCTTGTTCACAAGAAGCCTAACCCTAGCTTTTACGGAGGTTAGCATGTAAATCCCAAAGGACTACTCTATACTAAGAAACTAGTGTGATGACTGGAATATTTGTTACATAAATAACTAAAGTAAATAATAACAGGGTTCAAAAAAAATTTTTAAGTAATAAACAACAATTAATAAATTTATCACTCACCAAAAAAAACAATTAATAAATTTATGAGGTTAATTATTTATATATTTCATATAAATATGAGTAAATTTATTATTTACTTCACATATTTTAAATCTATCTTTCAATTTTTTTCGTAAAAATTCTTTTTGCTTTAATTTCTCTTCTTTTTATTTTTATTTTATTTTTTTCCTTTTTAACTTACAATTGTGCCTTTTCCTCTCTCTCCTCTTTCTCTCTCGTAGTCGGTTTAATCTCAATTAATCATTCCACGATAAAAACATAAATCAATGCCTTTAACTACTTATTTCCTTCAAGCTCCAATTTGTCCTTAACTACATTACGAAATAAATACCTCCATCTAATACGGTGTAAGTTGTTCTATTTGGACTATTACCAAAAAAAAATAGTTCTATTTGGACCAAAAAAAAAAAACAACTATAAACAAGTGTTCTAACCCAGATCAAAAAAAGTTCATAAAAAAAGGGGTCATTTTCACATCAGTCCATAGCACAACTCTGAGAATGACAAATACAATAATAATAAGAATTTTATCAAAAATAAAAATAAAAAAACAATAATTAGAATGAGTAAGGAAAAAAAGAAGCTAAAACGGTACGTTCCTTGCATGGTAAGTAAAAACTTGGACTACGAATTATGCTAAAATTCTGAAATGAAATCAAGGTTCTTATTTACAAGGTTAAGTTTGAGAAAAAAGTTTATTAAAAGTAAAGTAAAGGCAAAAGTAAAACTCTAATTTCAAGCAGCAAAAGAGTTTGTCGTTCCTATTTTACAGCCGCTTCAATCCACTTATCATACTACCAAGAACCGGTAACAAAGTCAACTAGTCGAAGGGCAATCCAGAAGAGAAAGTTCATCCAGCTTTTTGCTAATCTCTTTTGTTTGGCCTGCGAAAAGGCAAAAAAAAGGATGAAGAATATCTATAGACAAAAGTAGTAGAATTACAAACACACCAGAGCACTGGTTTTGTCGGAATGATTTTGGACAAGAGGGTCATCTATCAATCCTTAACCACAAAGCCTACATATTAAAGAACACTATAATTTCTCTTTCTTTTTTCTAAGGACAAATGCTGCGGTTAATATCGAAGAACAACATTTCCAATAGAGTGAAGAGTGAGAGTCAATCACACATCATACCGTAACAAAAAAAAAAAAACAAAAACAAAAACAAAAGCAAAAGAGGCAGTGGCGTACCCTCCTTCGAGGTTTCCTCTGAAGTCTCCTTCAAGGTCCTTCGTGCAAACAAATTGTGCCTTGGTCCGGGGTTCTCACGAGTACGGATTTTATTGAACATCTGCAAATATTAAATAAGAAAATTTCCATCCTCGATAATCAACTTTGAAACCACTATAGAACACGGTTCAAAATACCAACCAAAAGATGAAGAACAGAGTTTCCAAAATTCTTATTTCTATTTTTTTTTCACAAATAATTGCGCAAACATTCCTTGCTGCTTGAGTTTGCACAAATGTTGAAACTGCACAACACTCCGACATACTTTTCAAGCCATATGAAACAACTATATTTTCTTTTTCTACCATTCTTTCCCTATGTTTTTCCCAAAGAAAGTTGAACAAAGATTTATTGAGCATGTTTGTTTTAACTAAAATGAGTGCGACGTAACGACTCTAGTGCATCATATGAGTAGAGGGAAGGGGAAAAGAAACAAAATTGAGATACCTTTAGTTCAGGAGCTTCAACTAACCCTTGAAAGATGCGATCAAAGAGAACTAGTCCACACACATCACAACATCTGAATAATTAAGATGAAAGGAAGAGATACATTTTCAGTAGGGAAAACAAAAGAGCTCATATTGCATAGTATATAGACGTGTACTAATTTGAAAGAATTAGTGAATACAAGTCGTGAAAACGTCGTTGAACAAATTATGTTAGGAAAGGGAATACAACGAGAAATAGTTAATTAAAAAAAAAAAAAAGTCACTATTGATTATGTAGCTTGGCAAGAATAATTTACTCACATGAAATTATTTCGATCCCTTTTTGTAGAACGGTCCAAGTTACAGTCGGGACACCACACCATCTTTTCCAATGTCAACTTCACCCAATCTGCTTTGAAAAATTGGGAGATTGGAACAGAATCAAGAAATTGTCACAAGTCACATTATTAGTTTTAAGTTTTTAACAAGCCATCAACAAACAAAATACATCAAATCCCCACCAAAGAAAAGGCTAAACAAATTCTATGAGGCAAATTGGTTTGAGAAACTGCAGGACAAGCGAACCCAGAGGAAGATTCGTGCACAGAATTACTGTGACAACCAAGAAAGAAAGAAAAGATGACAACAAAACGAAACAATCCGAATCTTATGGCCAAAAGATAACGACCCATTCAAACCAAAATCAAAATAATAAAGAATATAGAACACCAGAAGAGCAAAAGTGTGCTACTTTGTTTTGGATGAAAAGACTCCAAACAACATGAACGTCAAAATTAAAAAAAAAAAAAAAAAAAAAAAATTGGAGAGGCATGCTATCCTCAAGACAAATTCACCGACCGAAAGTAGACATCATCAAAATTTCCCAAACTTAAAATTTACCTCCACAAAGCAAGAGAATTCGAGTCCCGTTCCCAACGAAATCAGAGAATGTTAAAACAGAAATCAGAGCACATTAAAGACGATTGATCAAACCTCAAAGCAGATATGTTTCCCCAGATGAGGATTGCCACCGATTTTAGAGAGAGAGAGAGAGAGAGAGAGAGAGAGAGAGAAGGATGGAATACACCTGTGATTTTCTGAAAGCAAGAGGAGGTATAAATAGTTTCCCTCAAAAAAAAAAAAAGGTAAAAATAATAATAAATAAATAAATAATCCGAGTATTGACTAGCCAAAAAAAAAAAAAAACGGAAATCGGATTTGTAGCGCCTGTTTGGCAAACCAGTTCAAGCTGGTTTTTTTGAGTTCGAATTGAACTCAATCCGTTTGGGGCGTCAGTTCAGTTTGACTCTCCCTTTGAACCGTTATACAGTAAACCCAACTACCAGTTGGGTTTACTGTGCACCCATGTTCCCTGCAACTCTGATGTTCACGCATGGCTCGGCTCCTGTTCATCCCTCTCGTGTTCCTCCCCACCGGTGCAATGAATCCGACTCCACCCGATCACAATACAATTACACGCAAAAAGGAAAAAAAAAATCAGCCCCAACTTTTCGTCCAAGTCACCGGCCCGGCGAAGGAAGCCAGAAATTGTCGGAGATGGCGGAGCGGGTTGTCGGTGTTTGGGCGGAGAAGAACCCATTGGCACCACCGTGAGATTCGAGGCCAGAGGAAGGGAAACTAGATCTCCGCCTCCCTCGCGTGAACCCATTTGCGATTCCTCGCGCGAACCAGATCTCGACCAACCACCCCACCACCGCTTGTCCTCTGAAACTCGTCGACGGAGAAGAAGGTCGTGAGACTCACCGTCGGCGTTCCACGAAAAGTGGGTTTTGACCCACGGATCATGGCAGGAAACGCGATTGTGGGTGAAGGAGGCGGTCTAGGGCTCGCCGGCTGTACCATCGGGGAGGGTGGTGTTTGGGGAGAGAGAAAAAGAATGGGAAAATAGTCTAGAGAGAGAGAGAGAGAGAGAGAGAGAGAGAGAAGAAGAAGAAGAAGAAGAAGAGAGAGTCTAGAGTGTTTGTCATTGTCGTTTTTTTGATGTTAGAGAGTGGTTTTTTTGGCGCTTAAGGGGGAAGTAAAAGGACGATGACTGGTAGGAAGTTAATTAGCACTAAACTAAGGCATTAACGGTTATTCCATTGACAAACAAGCTAAAGATTATCTAGTTACCTCAGATTATGAATTTAAAGGTTAATTTGTTTTTAGCAACTTTTACTGACCAGTTATGTACTTTTTATTGGTGTATTTTATGCCGATGTAAGAAATTTTACAAAATCTATTGATGTCTTAAGTTGATTGGTGTTATTAATTGAGCGTATTCTAATTTTTCCATTTTTCCTCGTTAAAAACTACACTAGAATGTTAAATAAAATTAAAAATTTGTTTAGATCAGATTTTTGACATCCAAACAGGATCCTTGTTTTTTTTTTTTTTTTAACTTTTTAACTCAAACTTTTTTACCAAACACCCAACTCATATTAAACTTTTCAACTCAAATTTTTTACCAAACACTCAACTTTTAAACTCAACTTAACTTAACTTAATCTAAACTTAAAAATCCCAACTCAGACTACTCCACCAAACACACCTCTAACGAAAACCCCCTTCATTATAGAATTTCCACTAGGACTAGGGTTACAGGTGTCTTTTTAAATTTAGAGTAAATTGTTATAATGGTCCTCAACTTTTAATAAGACTACTGATTGGTCCTTGATTTTTTTCAATTGTAACAAAAAAAGAAAAAAAAAATTTGCATATCAATCAGTACCCTTATTAAAAGTTCAGCGAACTATTGTTACAATTTATATTTTTTAAATGTGATTACCCTATTTCCAGTTTCCACTCAACAGGTGCTTTTTTTCTTTTTCTTTTCTTTTTTTTTTTTTTTAATAATCAAACTGTGGCATGTGCTATTCAATTTGGGAAAGGATATATGTTTGGGATTTAGGGGTTTTATTTAGGGACTCGGTTTTAGTTGGGGATATAGGGTTTTGAATTTCAGGTAGGATGTGAATTAGGAATCTAAAAATATAAGGGTATTATATACATATATATATATATATATATATGAAAATTGTAGCAAATAACATTTACAGGTATTTTTGAAATTTATAACAGTTTTTTAAAATATGATAAATTATAACATATGTTTCCTATGTTTCTTCTTTTTGGTAAATATTTAGATTTTCTTGGATATTTTAGAAAATAAGGTAGTTACGATTAATTTTTAATAATAAATTTATGTGCATAGTTTTATGTTTGAGTGAGAGAGAATGAGTGAGAGAAATAGAGAGAGGAGGAATGATTATGATAGAGTTAGCAATACGGGTCACGATACGATAACACGATTGGAAAACGACACGATTTTTATGGGTTAGGGTTGAGAAAAAGCTGAATGGCTCAAAATCGAGTCCACTCAAATGTGACAGCTAAAAATGGGTCAATTGTGGGTTCAACCTGTCTAACCTGAACACAATCCGTTTTTCTTATGCAGGTCAATTTCGTGTCCAAACCTGAAATTAGCCCGTATAAACCTGTAAAAAATTAAAAATAAAAAATTAAAACTTGTTGTTTATCTATGGTATGCTATTGATGAAGATTTTTATTACTTTTGTAGGATTTTCTATGAATTGGATATGATTTACCTATTTGAATTAGTTTTGATGGATGTAATTAGATTATTTTAATTAAGTTGTGGTGTTTTTTTTATTAATTTCGTGTCAATTTCAGTTCTTGAATAACGTGTCACAAATCAATTTTGAGTTACGGGTCAAATTCAAGTCACGAGTCAATTTCGGTTCATGTCGTGTCAACCCGTTTCGGGTTCGTGTCACAGTTTTAAGGAAAATTCGTGTTACGAGTCAGGTTTGAGTTGAGAAAAAATTAGATCGACACGACATGAACACGACCTGCGACACAAATTGCCATCCCAAAATTATGATTTTTTATTATTAGTTTAAAATTTTGTGCTATAATTTACCATTACTCTCTATAATAGTTTTTTTTGGGTATTATTTGATCATAATTTGATTATGATCATTTTTTTTTGTTTTGCAGAGGTTGATTAAAATCCGTACCACCGGACCGAGGCATATTTTATTTGCACCAAGGGCCTCCCCGAAGGAGGGTATGTCACTGCTTCTTTTGGTTTTTTTTTTTTTTTTTTAAATTAAAAATTCTTTGATTATTTTTAATTTTGAATTTAAGGGTAATTTGAGTATTTTAAAAATAAAAATTAAGCTTTGATCCAAAAAATGTATAGATTTATTTACTAAATTTAGTATAATAACAGAAAAATATAAAATTTTAAAATACAATGTATATTTTTAAATAAAAACAAAGTGTATGGTATAAAATATAAATAATTATATAATTGTAATCTTTTTTTTTTAAGGGTAATTTGGTTATTTTAAAGTTAGAATTAAATGTTGAACGTGAAATAATATAAAATTATATATTAAGCGTAATATGTTGGTATTTGAAAGTAAAAGTTTAAAATGCATTAGGGGGTGTTTGGTGTAAGTTTGAGATGAAATTTTTAAGTTTAAATAGTAAATTTTTTTGAATTTTCAGAAAAGATAAAAAATTTTTTGGGAAAAAGACAAAAACTTTTTAGGAAAAAGACAAAAAAAAGTTTGAAAATCTTAGTTTGGACTAAGATACCAAACACCCCCTTATATATTTTCTGAATAAAAATAAAATACATAATTGAAAAAACGTAAATAACTCTTTATCTTTTAAATTTTTAATTTTGATAGATTCCCAAATTTTCTGATTTGCTGCAACATGTCCCATGTTATTAATTTTCTTTCATTAAATTTAGGATTTGAATTTGAAAGATTTTTATGATGGTTTGAGTTGGATTTGAAATTTTTTGATCCGTAATTTTCTATCTTAAATGATATATACGTGAAATTTCCGTTATTAATTTAACGAGAAATTAAGTAAAATGGGACGACTGTAATACTAGAAAAAGTTTTGGAGGTAAATTAGTGAAATTAATAATTTAGAGTAAATTGTCAAATATGGATAAATTTGGGGACAATAATGCTAAAAATAGACTTGCTTCTTTCAGTTCAGTCTCCTTGGCAAAACACGAACCTCAGCGCGGCATAGCCACCGCCACTCTTTCTCCTACCTACCCAACCCAAACCAAAAAAAAAAAAAAAAACCCACCAACCTTAATCTCCGACAACCTCGGCTTCTGCTAATCTCATCCAAGAAATGCCACTTCTTATCCACCACCGCAACTAACAAGAAAGAAGAACCCAAAAAGGAAAAAAGAAAGAAAACCATGCCCTGCTCAGCCCTGTTTCAGGGCTACATCAGAACCATGTCCGTGGGACCCACCACGTCTCTGGCCTTCCTCCGGACCCACAACACCACCACCACCACCAAGACCCTGAAACCAACTCCGTCTCTGTTGTGGGGTTTTCTCTCAAGGAAGAGGAACCAGTCCCACCACTACTACTCTAGCCGCGCCAATGGCTTCTTCAACTTCAGCCGTCACGTGGGCCGTCGGAAGGTCACGTCCCTCGCCTCCTCAGGGACCATCGAGGCTGATTGGCGGCTGCGGCGGAGGAGTGCAACGGCGCCGTTTTTGCAGCAGAGCCTGAATTACGGCCGGTATGCGTACCAGGATGCCACCACCAGCGACGATTCGGACCTCGATATCGGGGTTTCTAGGCAGCAAATGGTCAGTTTTTTTGGTGGTGTTGGAATTTTGGATAATTGAATTCGGACCCTTTTTTTTTTTAATCTGTTAAATATTCCTGCCTTTTTTCTAGATGATTTTGATACAGGGTTTGTTCCTTAACTGAACCTATAGTGTAACTTGCCGAGGTTACGGCCGTAACATAACATTTATTTTATGTAACAGTGACTCTAGGAAGGTGTAACCTTGATGTTCTATAGATAGATTTCTTAGTGTCATAACTTTACAAAGTTATTGATGTATGATATAAATGTCATGTTACACCCTGTGCGTCTATACTCCGTATTTCATGGACGACTTATGCCTTTGCTTTACAATGTAATTGTTTATTAAGAGTTTAGTTAAAAAATGTGGTGTCCTTGAGCTGTTAGATTTATGTTGGAGTATCAAGCTTTAGATGCTTTAACATGTGAGGCTTGAAACTGGAAAAGAACACTCCTAGTTCGTATTAAGCACGGCAATTTATGTCTCTAGAGTAGTTGATTTGAAGACTGAATTAGGAATTGTGGGGGGTTTTTTTTCCCCTTCAATTTAACTCCGTTTTTTATGTTAATACTGTGTTGTGTTTGAGTTTCCTGCTTTTAATAGCTAATCATTGAATTGTATGGTAGTCTTTTGAAGTAAGAAACTACTATGGAATGACGGGCAAACGAAATGTGGGGAGTGTTGGCCAATCTATTTAATTTTTGAAGCATTAGGAACAATTTCTTCTTTTTTCTTGATAGGGAAGCATTAGGAACCTTGACTTATAAGACTTAATGGTTGAAATAAGAGCTGCCCTGGTTTGGATTGGGGAAGTATGCAAGAAAAGAAGCTAACTTTCGGTTTTCTTTTTTGTTAAGCTCTTGCAGTGTTCAAATGGAGGGAACTAGCTTCTTCTTTCTTGTAATTATTTTTATTGATGTTCTGAGGAATGATAGTTTTGGGACTTCCTGAGACCATTCTGTTACGTTCAAGTAACAACAATATTGAAAAGTGGGCAAAGTGACATAAAGTTGAATAAAATACATGAAAATCCCAGTGGGCTGTAAGATGTTGTGTTGATTTCTCAATCTTTTCGGCAGAGTGAAGAGGGATTATTACTAGTCTAAAAATGTTTTATTCTTTTTGCGTCTCATGGTTAATGCTAGGAGATCTCTGGTGTGCTCTCATATCAATGTTCAGCTACTTTCATATAGCCGTTTCTTAATTTCTTAGCGGCTCTACAGAGTTTCTTAGCTGTTTTCTAGATAAAACAAGGTATTGCTCTGCGATGTATAAGCTGTTTATTTAACTCTTGTGTGATATAGTGTGGATCGACCCTTGATAACATCGATGAGTGGAGATGGAAGTTAACGATGTTGCTGCGTAATGAAAATGAGCAAGAAGTGGCTTCAAGGGAGAAAAAGGACAGGCGTGACTTTGACCAACTTTCGGCACTGGCAACCAGAATGGGTTTATATAGGTATCTTGGTTTTTTTAGGTGTCATAACTGTGTAAAAGTTGTTTTCTACCCCCCCGCCCCCCCCCCCCCCCCCCCCCCCCCCCCCTTTTTTTTTTTTTCCAATTAAGTGAATATCTTTTCTGTTTAATTAACTTTTGCAGCCGCCAATATTCAAAAGTCGTCATCTTCAGTAAAGTTCCACTACCAAATTACAGGCCTGATTTGGATGATAAGCGGCCACAAAGAGAGGTATTTTTTATGTGCTTTTACACTTCGTCTCTGTGTTCTGTACTTTTTTTTGTTTAAATGGATAGAGCTGAACTTTTGTTTGAATAGTAGCTTTCAACTATTTTTGGAGTTTGTATGGCTGGAATCCATATTTTTAATACTAGTTTTGCTGTTGTTGAACATGACATTTTCGGTTTTTTACTTTTATGCGAGAAATCAGTTATTAACTGTTTTGAAGCATGTATAGGTGATCTTACCGTATGGATTACAATCCGAAGTAGATTATCATCTTAGAGCCCATCTTTCTAAAAAGTCAACCAGCAAGGAAAGTTTATCAGACAATTCCTTGTCAAGATCAAGCAGCAGTAGTAGTATTGCTGCTGATGAAGGGTTTAATGAGCAGCAAGAGCCATCGATTCGTAATACTGTTGCCATGGAGAAAATCCTTCAGCGTAGAAGTTTGAACCTGCGTTACAAGCAACAAGAATGGCAGGTTACTTTTTCTTTTTCTTCTTCTTCTCTCCCTTTTTTTTATAATTTATTTTATTCTTTTATTTTTATCCAAGTCGTTCTGTTTGCCATTAACACCTTAGTGTCTTCACAGGAATCGCCTGAAGGTCAAAAGATGATTGAATTTCGTAAAAGTCTTCCTGCATATAAATCGAGGGATGCATTGTTGAAAACCATAGCAGAAAATCAGGTCAGTAATTGTTATATAAAATTTTATTTGATCGATTGAATTTAGGGTGGTATTGTTAAGTGACAAAATGATCTGCCTTTTTTTTATTTTTTTATTTTTTTTTAAATTTGGTTTTATGAGTAGGTTGTCGTCGTCTCTGGTGAAACTGGTTGCGGTAAAACAACACAACTTCCTCAGTACATTTTAGAATCTGAGATTGAAGCTGTCCGTGGAGCTTCCTGTAATATTATCTGTACTCAACCTAGGCGGATATCAGCCATATCTGTTTCTGAAAGGGTTGCTGCAGAACGGGGAGAGACATTGGGGGAATCTGTGAGTTTTTGTATTTTATATAAGCTCTTGCTTCCAAATTTTAAACCTGTCTTGTAAATTTTTAATCTCAAAATTCTGGTGTATCAATGATTTTTGGGAGTGATTTATTTTAAATTCATTTGTAATATATACATGTGTGTGTGTAAGGAATTGAAGATCATCTTCCTATTTCTAATAAGTGAAATTTCTGGGTTTTGGAAAAAGGTGGGTTACAAAGTTCGGCTGGAAGGAATGAAAGGCAGGGATACTCGTCTTCTTTTTTGCACTACTGGAATATTATTGAGGAGATTACTTGTTGATAGAAACTTGAGAGGTGTTACACATGTTATTGTTGACGAGATTCATGAACGTGGAATGAATGAAGGTAGCTTTACAAATTCATTTAAGGTTGTCTGCTGGAATTTTGCCTGTGAGTCGTAACCATACTTTTTCCATTTATGCCAGATTTCCTTCTAATTGTCCTGAAAGAACTTCTTCCTCGTCGTCCTGAGTTGAGGTTAATCCTGATGAGTGCAACCCTAAATGCAGAGCTTTTCTCTTCCTACTTTGGTGGGGCTCCTACAACCCATATTCCTGTAAGTTTGATATGCCGATTACCATTCTTTATTTGTAACTGTTCGTTCAAGTGTGTGTGTGTGTGTGTGTTCATGTGAATGTGCATGTTTTCTCCAAATATTTTGTTATATTTTCCTCTCCTTGTTGAGAACCTCAACTTCTTTTTGTATTTTTGCATTTTCCCATCAAAATTTTCATATTACTAGTGGTGAAAACAAAAAGAAGAGTGAGAGTGAATTGGTCCGAGTGCAAGGTCTGTAGATTGACTTTTATGTGGGGGTCTGTCTTTTCCCAGGGTTTTACATACCCAGTTCGAACACATTTTCTGGAGAACATTTTGGAAATGACTGGATACCGGTTAACTCCATATAATCAAATTGATGATTACGGTCAAGAAAAGGTGTGGAAAATGCAAAAGCAAGCGCAATCTCTAAGAAAAAGAAAGAGCCAGATTGCATCATCAGTAGAGGTATCAAGAAAGTATCCACTGTAATTCTGGGTAGTTTTATCGCGATGCTCAGGGAGGAATATTAACTTTTTGTGTGTTTGTGAACAGGATGCACTTGAAACTGCAAACTTCAGAGAGTATAGTCCAAGGACTCGGGATTCCTTATCCTGTTGGAATCCTGACTCAATTGGATTTAATCTCATTGAGCATGTGCTTTGTCACATAGTTAGGAATGAAAGGCCTGGTGCTGTTTTAGTTTTTATGACCGGCTGGGATGACATAAACTCTTTAAAGGACCAGCTTCAGTCTCATCCTCTCTTGGGAGATCCTAGCAGGGTCTTGCTACTTGCATGTCATGGTTCCATGCCCAGCTCTGAGCAGGTGATATTTTTACGTACTTCTAAATATTTTGTCGTTTTAGTTTTCTAGAAGTCGGACCATAAATATAGTTAAACTACTTATACATTTAATTATTTGTTTATTCATTATATCTCACTCTAGTTGCTACAAAAGTCAGCTTAACATATAGTGCAGTCAGTCTTCGGAGGTCTTTGCATAAAATGTGATCAGAATTTCTTGTAATTGATGGCTACAAAAGTCATTGTAAAATTATTTTTGCCTTTTGGTTGAATCAATACTCTGAGGGGCTGAATTTCCTGTTAGTGGGTAGTAACTCGAATGCTAAATAATTATTTCTGTATGGTCACCACACCATATATTTCCCCTTTCCTTTTATAGTATTTTCAACGTGATGCGGTGCTAAAAAGCTTGATTTATTATCATTTATGAACCACACAAGTGTGCGTAGGGTTTTTAGTTTAGATTTGAACATAGAGAGGAATTTTTGGTTCAAATGCGTTGCTTCTTGTTCTTTTCTTTGTATGTGTTATTTCTTCGTATTTCCAAAAGTTTTGCAATATTTGCTTAATGTGCACCTATTTTATCTCATTCACAAGTTCAAGTTTGAATGGTATGTTATTTTTTCTAATTGGTTTACATTTCTCTTTCTTCCCAATGTTTGCAAACAGAAATTGATATTTGATAAGCCAGAAGATGGAGTGAGGAAAATTGTTCTTGCTACAAACATGGCTGAGACCAGCATCACCATAAATGATGTCGTTTTTGTTGTTGACTGTGGAAAAGCGAAAGAGACATCATATGATGCACTGAATAACACTCCCTGTTTGCTCCCATCCTGGATTTCAAAGGCTGCTGCACGGCAGGTATGAGATTCTTTTTTCTAGTTACATTATTGTTTTTGATGATTGAAACTATACCACTGTTAAATGCGTTATGAATATGGTTTTCTTACTTTCATGTCTGCAATTATTTTGTTAGTCTGGTTTTTGGTGCATCTGTGGTGCTAGTGTTTCGGTTTTTACAGTCGGTGGCGAACTGTATGCAAGTTAAATTGACGGTTCTGGTGGGTCGAGCCTGCTGTCGACAAGTGATGTTACCATTTTCAGATAGTAGATCCCCTTCATTTTTCTTTCTGCGCAAGTCTACTTGATTGCAATTTTATAATGTACACATGATTAGTAAATTAAAAACTTCTATTTCTTCGTCGAAACTTTAATAAATAAATAACAATGTTCCAGGTAGATAAATTTCTGTTAATTTTTCTTATACACATCTTGCTTCATGGTAAAATCGCCAAATTTTTATTGAAGGAACCATTCTAATGATACCAGTTCTTCTTGCGCATCCAAATTTCCTATTTCGTAGCTCTTTAATTTCTATTGTGCTATATGTGTTATCTAATGGAAACATGAATTTGGGAATACAAATTGAACATGTGTTTTGCAGAGAAGAGGAAGAGCTGGTCGTGTTCAATCGGGCGAGTGCTACCATCTCTATCCCAGATGTGTGTTTGATGCATTTTCTGATTATCAGCTGCCTGAACTTTTGAGAACACCGCTGCAGTCTCTGTGTTTGCAAATCAAAAGCTTACGACTTGGAAGTATTTCGGAGTTCCTGTCTAGGGCCTTGCAGCCTCCTGAACCTCTGTCGGTATGTTTTAACTTGAGTTTTATTTCGAATCTGCACGTTGGTGAAAATCCTTTTCTATTTTTCACTCGTGGTTTGCTGCCTTATTTTTTTTTATTTATTTTTTAATTACCTTGAAATTGATACTATCATTATTGAGGCCTTTTTAGTTTTGTTCTTTTATGACTGAGTTTACCACAATCGTTTTTCTTTTTGTAGGTTCAAAATGCTGTAGAATATTTGAAGATTATCGGGGCTTTAGATGAAGATGAAAATCTAACGGTTTTAGGTGAGGAAATGGTACTGCTGTTATTTTAGTAAACTCTTGCTAGGTTTTACCGTGGTGTTGAAAATAACTAATAACTTGGTGCTTCCCAGGACGCAACCTGTCAATGCTACCAGTTGAGCCTAAACTTGGGAAGATGCTCATATTAGGGGCTATTTTCAACTGTCTTGATCCGGTGATGACTGTTGTTGCAGGCCTAAGTGTCAGAGATCCGTTCCTGATGCCATTTGACAAGAAGGATGTATGTATTCCCTAATCTTTTTAATATTTAAAAAAAAAAAAAAACTTCTTAATAAACGTTTATATTTATTTACGACTAGATATCACATGTTAATGTGTAAAATGTTGTCTACTTGTAGTAGATGTAGAAATGAGAGTTAAAGTTCGTTTTAGAAAAAAGAAAAGGAAAAAAAAAAAAAAAAAAGACAAAATAAGAGTAAAAACTTTTTTTTTTTTTTTTTTTTTTTTCTAGGGGAAAAAAATATTTTTGTGGTCATTGGATTAAACTTAAATGGAGTGTGTTGAAGTACTAGAATGACAAGGCATAAATCTGTTAATAGTTCTTTATTAGTACATGTTAGTTAATAAAGAAAACTAACAAATGCTACCGCTGGTATCAACTCAAATTCAATACTTTTTTACAAGAGTTGTGTTGTAATGTTAAAGAATGACAAATCAAGAAATGCATTATTCAAAATTTTTTTTTGTGCCACTAGCATCAATAACTTGGTAAATCATCTACGTATCTGTTTCACATTTTTGCAGCTAGCGGAGTCGGCAAAAGCGCAGTTCTCAGCTCGTGATCACAGTGACCATCTGGCAATTGTTCGAGCTTATGAGGGTTGGAAAGATGCTGAAAGAGAGCAGTCTGGCTATGAGTACTGTTACAGAAATTTCCTTTCTGCACAAACTTTACGAGCCATTGACTCTCTTCGGAAGCAATTCTTTTATTTGCTCAAGGATACTGGTCTTGTTGATCAAACTAAAGAAAACTGCAACATATGGAGCCATAACGAGCATCTTATCAGATCAATTATATGTGCGGGGTTGTTCCCCGGGATATGCTCTGTTGTGGTAAGTTGAGCGGCATCTGGTTTTACAACACATCAAATTCTCCATTTCGGCTTTGATTAGCATATTTTTAAGCTGTTCTCTCTCTGTCTCTGTCTCTCTCTAAAATATCTACCTATTTATTCATCTATATTTTTGCATGTCTTAATATTTGGTGTAACTTAAACTTCTGAAAGCAAAGAGATGAAATGTGGATTTTATGCTGGGAATCTTCATTATGGTTCTTAGATTCAGATGAAATAGATTTGTGTTGCATTTTCAATATCTCAGTTTTTTTCTTTATTTATTCGTTACCTGATTGGTTGTCGATGCCTTTTCTTCCTTAAATTCATCTTTAATTTGTTGTGAACTGTGCTCGAACAATTGTGTACTGCAGAACAAGGATAAATCTATAGTGTTGAAAACAATGGAAGATGGTCAAGTGCTTCTCTACTCGGTGAGTGGTCTTTTTAGCTAATGTTTTGGAACAACAAAATTTATGGATAATGCAAACACATCATTTATCTGGTAAATCTGTTATTTACTTAAAATATCTTAAAAACCTGCTACTTATTTCGATTATTTTCGTCAAATTGCCAGTTGCTACAATTTCCACATATATATATATATATATGTTTATACAAAAATTTTTAGCTAATTTTCTGCTTCCTATGTTCTTTTTGTTGTTTTTGTTTGACTTTAACCTTGACGATTTTTCTTTTTCATTTCTTTTGTTAACGAACTTCATTGAATAGAATTCTGTGAATGGTGGCGTACCAAAAATTCCATATCCATGGCTAGTTTTCAATGAAAAGGTGAAAGTGAATTCGGTTTTCATTCGAGATTCAACTGCCGTGTCCGATTCTGTGCTTCTCCTATTCGGAGGGAGCGTTTCCAGGGGTGGACTAGTATGTTTCTTTAACTTTCTTTGTGCCTATTTGTCAATGTACTTGATGTTCTTGGTGGAAGATACTGGTACTGATTCCGTACTTGCTTTTATAGGATGGGCACTTGAAAATGTTAGGCGGGTACTTAGAATTCTTCATGAAACCTGAATTAACAAATACATATGTTTCTTTGAAGAAGGAGCTTGACGAACTGATTCAAATGAAGGTGAGTAAGTTCTTTGCCATTTGTGATAGTTATGATCCTGAACTACTCCGGAACTAACCATCTATGCACACGGAGTCTTATATTCAAAAGTAGCAAGTGAACAAACTTGTTCACCAAGACGAGAGAAAATCGAGTTTCATGACTATGAGTGCTCCCTTTAGTGTGCGAGTCATAAGTTTTACCTTTTGTCTATTATTTTCATCGTTAGGAAGAAAAGATCAAGTTACAATATTCTAATTAGCCGATGTAGTTTCTGCATATGCAGCTTTTCATATCTTGATTTACCGCATCATGCTAACTCATTGATGCGCTTCGTGTATGCAGCTTCTGAATCCTCAAATGGACATACAATCTCAAAATGAACTCCTTTCTGCAGTAAGTTTACTGGTTTCAGGGGACCAGTGCGAGGGAAGATTTGTCTTTGGTCGCCAGTTGCCAGCACCCTCGAAAAAGGCAAAAAAAGAGACACTATCAGTTGCCAAGGGAGGTAAGAAAGGTGGTGATGCGGATAATTCTAAAGGTCAGCTGCAGATGTTGCTCAACCGAGCCGGACATGGATCACCCACCTACAAGACTAGACAACTGAAAAATAACCAGTTCCGCTCAACAGTTATATTCAACGGGTTAGACTTTGCCGGACAACCTTGCACCAGTAAGAAACTTGCAGAAAAGGAAGCAGCTTCTGAGGCGTTGCTTTGGTTGCAAGGCGGGAGTCCTTCACCTTCAACGGATGTCGACCATCTGTCAACAATGCTTTTGAAGAAAAGTAGCAAAAAGAGAAGTCCGAGAAGAAATTCGTTTCAGGGTGCTAAGTGGAGTTAATTAAAACTGCTTAACAAGCGTCTTAACGATGATAGAATTTAATTTTTTGTTCACCAACAGAGCTGCTGATCATTCTTTAAAGATACAAGGAATATACCGGGACGTGGAAGATTTCTTGTTATGGAAGTTATACGTATAGAGCAGCAATGGAAGGGCAAAAACAGTTTCATGGTTTCCATGATAACATAAGGCGATTCAAAGGTACAAGACCCTTATTTTTGTCAAAAGGGGTGATGAAAAAATTTACCAAAAGATGACTTTTCACTTTTTTTTTTAAGTTATTATTATTATAATTATTATTATTTAGCAAGATGCCAGAATCAGAGATCACATTGATCAAACTTGTTGCCGAATTAGGTGGCTGTTTGACTTTTTGTATATAATAATGGTGAAGTTAGTAGTAGAGGAATTAGGAAAATTAGGAAGATAGGAGAGAGATTGTTCATGTAGACCAAGAAAGTTTGTACTCTATAAAAACTTCCATGTATTCGTTTTTGTCTCATTAGTGTTTGCAACTATGATAAACAAAGTTTTGGATTTTATTTTATTTTTCAATTGCTGCTTGATATAGAATATGTACTTGTATGCTTATGAGCGGGAATAGAAAATTTTCAAAAAAAACAAAAAACAAAAAACAAAAAACAAAAACAAAAAAAAAAAAAGAAAAAAGAAAAGAGAAGAAAAGAAAAGAAAAGAAAGAATGAAAAGGGCTGTTGGGTCTTGAAGTTAAATGTTCTCTGGATCGTAACAATTAGTTAGTATTGTTAATTTATGGAACCTAGTTAATACCCTAAACGCCTTATGCAGAGATAACACGTGGATTGATTTTAGTGGTAAGGTTGTCATGGGGTTGGAAGGGGGCGGAAACCCCCCCCCCCCCAAAAAAAAAAAAAAAAAAAAAGGGATTGGGGCGGAAATCCCCCCATTCCAAGGGATCGAGGGCGGAGTCCCTGAAAGGACTATAACATTTTGGAGTTGTTTCATTAGGAGTATTTTGGAGATTTCATATGTAATAGGGGGTGTTGTTATTAGAGTTTATTTTATGAAAAATGTTAGGAAAATCATAATGAATAACTATAGTGATTAAAAGTAGTCTAAAATTGAGGTGAATTTGTATAAAAATTTACATGTTTTATGATTGTTTATTTTCTCTTACAATTTTATTGCTCTAGGTGATATAGAATCAGGGTGTTAATTTTTAACAAGCATGTCAAATTTTCTTGCTGAATCCTCCGATCGTGGTTTTGACAAATTGGTTCTTGGAGAAACAGCCAGTTTTTAGTTTTGGACATGGTATATATATACTTTGTTCCTCTTGAATGCCTATTTCTTACTCAAATGAGAAATTTATATAACTACACCAATATACCAAGTATTTTAACTTTCTTTACAAAGTAAACCATCCACTTGGAATCTCATAAAATTTATACCAAGACATTTTTAATGTATCAAACTCGTATCATAAAAAGGTCAACATATAATTTTGACTAGTACGATGACAAAAATATCCAGAAAGAAATAGAAGGAAAATAAAAGAAAGCTTTTTAAAAAAAAACCGTAGACAGAGAAAAACACATTTCTTGTTATCTCTTCTTCGTTTTTGTGTTCTTATTTATTTGAGAGCTTTTTAAAATTCTTTTCTCTTTTATTTGACTGTATTTACGGCATTATAAAATAAAAATGTATTCTTAGCCGCTCCATGGTATAAATTTAATATACACTTAAAAATGTTTGATAAGATCCAAATGAACCATATATTTTCTTAAAATAGCTCAAAATAGAAAGTATATTAATACAAACTTCTAAAGTGATTTTTGTAACTTCGACCTGAGACACTTGACTATCTTCCAGAAAATATTTTATTTTGTTGAATGTAAAGTTTCAATTGTTTGACTGTGGTATCATATGATCGAAGAATGAAGAAGGGTCATTAGTTAATCAGTAAGTCGTTATAAAACCCTCTCTTCTCTCTCTCTCTCTCTCTCTCTCTCTTTATTTTTGCCCATTTGCATAACTGACGATGTATATATAATATATATATATATATATATATATATTTGCTGGGATACAAAGAGATTTCTAAGTAAAGACAAAAGAAGCTAACTTTGACCAAATTATAGCATAATTGTCAATTGAATTAATGCTTCACATGATATATACTTATATATATATATATAAAAAAAAAAAAAAAAAAAAAAAGCTTCACATGATATGTTACGTAATTAATATTTTTTCAAAGAGAAATTGCGTTTAAAAACCAAATGGAAGTACTGTAGAGTTCACATCTACATCTCTTTTAGTTAGGAGTTATTAGTCCTTCATAAGATAAGTCATCGTTTGTCGTCCTCTCCTTTTTTTCAGGAAAAGTTGAAAAAATAAATAAATAATGTAAAGTAAACATTTTAATGGCTCACAGCTATTTGTGGGGGAAAAAAACTATGAGACTACGAGAAAATGACAAATTTTTTTTTTTTTTAATTCCTTATAAAAGAAAAACTACTCTTTTTTATATTAATGTATACGGTAGATTGCTAATTTAGTCTTTAAACTTCTAAATTTATGTAATTTTGTTCCGTAATATTTTTTTTGATACTTGAAATGTACCTAAACTATTAAAATGTCATTATAATAATCATTTTTATTAATTTTTGAAAGGAATTCATTAGACGTGAGCAATTTGGTCAAAAATGATGCCAACTAATAGATTTTATCAAAAAATTATTAGAATGGACTATTATAGCAACATTTTTAATAGTTTAGGGTGTAGGGTGCGATGGTAAATATATGTGTATGTGTGTATATGCATATATAAAGATAACACCTCAATCTTCTTATTTAAATAGTAACCTATGCAGTGCCTATAACAGTGCGGTTCAATAAAATTTCTCATAAAGTCTAATCTAATAAAAGACAAATGTAGGATTTAAATCCTATGATTATCATAAATGGTCTATGAACCTCCTAAAGATACTCTTAAAAGATTAAAAAAAAAAAAAGTGGAAAACCAAGCAAAATAAACGAAGCACGCACTCTTATCAATTTGTGAGCAAAAAAAAAAAAAAAAAAAAAACAAAACAAAACAAACAAACAAACAACAAGAAAGCTTCTCTAAGCAAGGATTAAAGCAATCATGCATTCATTCATAATGTATATCAGAGACAATGACAAAACAAAAGTAACTTTTTTCTTTTCTTCTTATTATCATTATTTTTTTTATAGTTTTCATGAAGACATAACAAAAGTAATCTCCTATCACCTGCCACACATTTAATTACAGAAAACACAAATTAAACAATATCTTCACATATGCTGAATCCAGAATTGCTTGTTTAATTACATCATAACAAAGGCAATTAAACAATTGAAGCCGACCCACTTGAAAAAACAAGATTTTTTTTTTTAGTTTTTATTTTTTATTTTTAAGGAGAGTAATTAAACTTTACACTTGAGGACTGCTTTGTTTGTGAATCGTAATTTGGACTTCTGGCAAGAAAACGATTAAAGCCGACCACTTGTTTCTACTGTTGTCACTTAGCAGAGAACTGAAATCGAGAAAAGTCATTCAATAAGATTGTTAGAATCTTGATTATGCTTAACACGTTTTGTTTATTTCTTAATTAATTAAATTTTTTTGGACCACACATAATCATATAAGACAGTATTATACACACAGACACACACACGCATACATACATTTAAATATAACAAAAAGAGAAATCGAGAATCTATTTTCTGTTGAGCCATTTTATTTATTAATATTGTTATTATTTTGTTATTTCTACATATTAATTTCTTCCCTTCTTTTTTGACAACCGACTTAACCAATCATTAGGCAAAACTTAATATTGAGTTAGACGTTGACTACGTACATACACCTGTTCTACATATGCCTATAATGTATAATACAAAATGGAAGGAAAAGGTCGATTTTCTATTTTAAAAAAAGAAAAAGAAAAAACAAAGGAAAGATGGATTTGTATATTTATTTCGGTCAAGTGTTGGAAGAAATGACAATGAGCTTGGAAAGAAATCCACCGGTGATATATGCAGAGATGATAATCTCATATCCAGCATCTTAATAAAATGGCATTTTAAACTTTTTTGTACGTTATATTACAATTAATCGATTTTAACGTAACATTTTTCAATAATATGATACATGTCTTTTGCATTAATAATTTCTTATTACACATACTTTACATGAGTTTAATGATTTTAAATAGAAAGTTCGGATAAGAGATAATTCATATATATATACACTTATTTTGTCTTTTTCAAAAAGTCCATTAGTTAAATTAAAATTTGTTAACTAAACTAATAGTGTACGTTTTTTTTTTAACCTTACACTTTGCAATGGAATCATATGTGAAATTACTGTTAGACTATATATAAAACCATCTCTTTGTACCTTTATTCTATTTGTATTTAACATACCACTCTCCCTAAAAAAATTAATAGACCACACTTATAATTAAGTTTATTTTGGTTCTTAAAGTCCGAAACATTTGAATTTTACTTCATTTGATTTGCAAATTTAAAATTATTCTAAAATTAATAAAAAGAAAAATAAACCAATAGAGTAATTGAATAAGGGAATGTTTACAATAATATGTACATTTTTTTTTTTCTAAAGTAAATAATATTAGGGGGTAAAATGAAACGAAAATGGGATAAAAAAGAAGAACAATTAAAAGGAATATTTCCGTGGCTGGCTCCACCTATGGACATCTGAAATGTTGATTGCAGATAAGTTTTGTAACTTGTACTTGACCTAAATTAATTCTATCGATTAAAAGGAAGGAGGAAAAAAATGTAAACTTATTTATATTTCTTTTTCCATTTTGTTTTTTTGTTTTTGTTTTTGTTTTTTGTTTTTTGTTTCTGTGTTTTTCTCTTTACTATTTTCTTTTTTTGGGAAGGTGGGATTCAAGCTCGCTACACAAAAGTGGGAAATATTCATACAAAAGAACTAGAGGAAAATGCACCCTATTTAGCTCACATGATTTCATGGAGCATTCTTAAGGGTCGGTATAAACTTAATTTATCTTTACACAAATACATGAAAATATTATACATATACGTGTAATCTTCTTCTTTGCCGATATCTAAAAACTAAAAAGAAATGAAAAAAGAAGACGAATCCTTTTATTATTATTTTTTTTTCACCTACTGATCATGCAATAGTTGAAGAGCTTTCACCAAAATGGATCTGAATCTATTGACATCCAGATTCACATTTTGTTTATCCAAGAAAATCGACTTAAAAACCTCCCAATCCTTCCCAATCGAATAAGGGTCCGCAAAAACTGCATGGTCTAGTGGGTATTGTTGAATCAAACTGCTCTCTTCTCTGCCAATTTTGTACTCCAAGTACTTGAGATTCATCTCCTTTGAGGGCACTCCGAAATCGTTTTTTGCAAGCCATTCGAACCCGCCAATTGGAAGTACTTGAATAAAGACAGCATTTTCAGGAAGGAAAACTATGTTGGTAAGCCCAGCTCCATGGACCCCCATCATCACATCACACGAATTCACCAACTCCGAAAACCTCGCCAAGTTCGTATCCGCCTCCGCTATGGTTACCTTGTATCCCAAGCTTCTTGCCATTGCTTGGATTTCTCCTATGTTTGTGAAGGCTCTAGTTCTTCTTCTTGACAGGATTAGAAGCCGGGGCTTTTTGCGGTGTTTGTTATCCTTAATTCGGATTGCGTTTACTCGCTTTAGCGAATAGGATTCTCTCAGAAAATCTCGGAAGTCTCTCATGGAGTAGGAGTGCTTTTCCGGGTCGATGCTCATCTCTTTCGGGTGTCGTTTTAAGCCGATTGTTGCGCTTGGGAAGCAATGGACTTGCTCTTCTTTGTCAATGTTGATGATCTCGTATTTGGACAGTCCTTTTAGTAGGTTTTGGAACTTGTTGATGAAATATGGCCGGTTATCAGTGACAAGAAACTGAACTTCCCTGTTGTATTGTCTCGAAGTTATGTACAAAGGAATAACCACGTCAGTGAACTCATGGAAGTTGTTTCCGACATAGCCTCCGAGCGAGAACAAGACGGCTGGAACACCGTGATTCCGACCACATGTCGGGATTTCTTGACCATCCTTCACCTGCTGAACTGACCATTTTCTGACTTGACTCAATGCAGTTGCGTCCTCCTTTCTCGCGTAAGGTCTTATTATGGTACTAAAGGAGCTGTTGCTTTCAGCTGGCACAGACCGACCCGTTTGCGAGGATGAAACGACGAACACCGAGGAGGATTTTCCGTTGATCACGACGCCTGTTTTGATCTCGCAAAACTCTGTTCTTGGCTCCTCTGTCTTGCAGAGTGGTTCCTGGACTTTCTCTGTCACAACTTCTTCAACTGCGAAAAAAAAAATATATATATTGTTCAAGTTTTAGATTGTTTTATCTTTTGAATAGACCAGTGTTCTGGTGTTTAAAGTACTTACTCAGTGGTTCGGAATTCTGATGATCAGTTTCTTGATTATTCTGTGAAGTAGTAGAGTTTTCAACTTGCAAAGTAGTCACATTTCTAGACAGATTTTTGCTGATTTCCCACTCATCATGAGGCTGTGAGATGTAATTAGTGGAATTATTGTCTTTTTCGACAAAATTACTCGCATTTCTCGATCGATTTTTGCTAATCACCAAATCGGTAGAATTTTCTTGTTGAAGATGATTACTCAAATGCATTGGCCATAGATTCTCATGCACACTTTTAATGGTAATTTGCTGAGAGGTGTTTGATGCTTCTACTGCTAGCATTTTGAGGCCAACACTGCCCATTGACACCTGCAGATTCACTGTGAAAAACAAGGAGAAATAGTAAAGGGAAAAAAAAAACTCAAAATGGAAACTCAAAATTATGCACAAAATCAAGGCACACTATATAACATGCAAGTTGGTCAAAAATGTTTATAAAAACAAAGAGATGAAGGACTTACAAGCTGGAATAGGACCCAAATAAGGCTTGAAGAAAGTGCAAAAGAACAAAAATATAAACAAGAAACAAACAATTGCTCCACATCCTAGTCTCTTTTGCTCATGCTGGCTAAAGCTTCTAGCAAGAATTGAATTATACATCATTTTTTTTTGGGTAAATTATATCACAATTTCCCAAATTTAGATTTCTACACAACATGCAGAAAGGACAAAAAAAAAAAAAAAAAAAAAAAAATCTAAAATCCCATTTTGCATATGGTAGCCAAGTTTCAAACAAGAGACAAAAGCTGAATAACATATGCCCTTTTAAAGCCTCTTTAGTAATAGTACCAGTCTTAAATTTTTTAGGTTTTTTTTTTTTTTTTTTTTTCTTTGGGTATGACATGGGAAAGGTGTTAGTTGGGGTGCATAATTATTTTCAATGAATTGTGGCACCCCACGATTTTGTTAACCCCTTCTCTTACGGTCCCTAGTAGATTCTCCAAATTAAACTAATGAAATTTGGGACGAAAAGGATCCTTTGGTTGACTGTTTGAGACAAACATCGTTTTCCATGATTTGTTAAGCAATTTTCCTTTTTTTTTTTTTTTGTTTTTTGTTTTTTTTTGGTTTTTGTTTTTGTTTTTTTTTTTTAATAATAAGTCGCCGGCTGTGTATTCCAGCTTTGAAAGCTATACATCCAACTAGAGGTTATATAGAAATATAAAATTTAAATATGTTGTTGCATGCATTATATGTGTGATCCTTTTCTTGTGTTACTTGAATTCACCTCATATACATATGTTTAATATAAATAGTTTTTAACTTGAACTGACGGGCCAAAAAGAATGATTGTTTTACATTGTTTATAAATTTCTTATTAGTAGTTTGGTGAATCAGAAAGCTTCATTAAAGAAAGTAACTTGACGAGAGCGACCTATATATATGTGTGCATATATATAGGAATTGCTCAAGTTATATTGCTGTGTAGATTCGAAAACCAGTAACTCAGTTGAAAGAGAAGTAAAAATTGTGTCTTTTCGGTAGCTGATATTTAAGATTATAAATTTCGAAAGAGCTTAATAAAATTAAAGTAATATTTAAATAGGTAAGTTTTCAAATCTGACAGCCGTATGGTCGAGTAGATGTAATATCAAGATAATATTATGTTACACTAACTCATTACTGTAGAACATTCTCTGTTGTATATACATGTTACTTGTAGTAAAAGTTTTAAAATGTAACATATTACAGCTAGAGTTACAAATAAATAAACTGATAACTATGAGAATATGAGGAAAAAAAATAACATTTTATGAACTGGTATAGCTGCCGGGTTGCGACCAATCTTATTTAAATATTCTTATAATAAGTAATAATTATGATACGATAAAGTTTTTAAAGTCTTATTAAAAATATGGTACAAATTTCAAAGTTTTGTAAGAAGAGTTTTTTAAATTTTTTTAGAAGTTATTATATGTTTCTTTGACTAGAAGCTTTTCTACCAAAACTTGAATTATACAAACTTTTTCAATAGCAACATTTAATGGAGCCAAAAAAACTTATAACAAAGATGCAATGCCAACCAAGTTATACGTAACAGTAGTTTAGATTATTTTATTTTCTGTTACTCAATCGTCAATGATTACCACAAATAAAATGGTTATTGTGCATATTATAATGACTTGTGTAAATTACTGAAACAAGTACTTGACATCACAGTAATACAAAAGTAGATAAGCAAAACTATATGTGATGTACTTTTTTTTTTTTTTTTAATAAATACATAAGAATTGCTTTCAATGCTACCTGGTGCATGTAGCAGCACACGAATTGGATTCCCGTTTGGCACATCTTTTGTCTTTTCTTTTTGTCTATCTTTGGTAAAGTGGAAAAAGAGAGAAGAAGGAAATGGAACGAGGGATTTTGGATGAGGAAAAGGAACTCTTTAGGTTGTTTGGTAGAGAGAAAATTAGGAAGTAATGAAGTTGTAAATCCATGAGACCCATCATTATTTAATCCTTTCAACTTAAGAAAGAAAAGAAAAGGAAAACTTTTGACAAGACAATTGAACTGTAAACTAACTCTTTTGATCATTTTAATCAATCATCATCTTCTCACTTAATTAGGGTAACTACAGAATAAACTATATTAGACATTTTCTTTTCATTTTTCATTTTCTTGATCTACGAAATAATATGAAAGAGAAGTCTTCATCCTTCCTTTTTACTTTTACTCACCATGATTTTACTCTTCAATCATTTTTATTTTCTATCCCTTTTATCAAACATTTAACTAAGTCAGTAGAAGAAGAAAAATAAAAACTTTGACTTTTCAATAAGTTTTAGGAACTCTATTTTAACAAGAGTTTAATAAGTAAAAAGATTTTTTGAATTTTGTAATAAACAATAATATCTTGGCATGAAATTTATGAAAGTCCGTAGTGTTAAGCACAATGGTACAAAATAGAAATAACGTTTTAGTTTCACATGTCTCTATCATATGATATTAATATGTCCTTTATTAGTTTCACATGTCTCTCGTATATGATATTATTATGTACGAAAGGATACAAAAGATGTATATATAATAATAGTGTTACAAAATATCATATTCACTCTCCTTGGTGAGTAAAAAGAATAGGCAATAGAGCCAAAATTATTGTAATTGCAAACATAGTCCAACGTTAATCTCACATTTGATTTTATAAAAGGTGTAGAGTTCAATTTTTCCTATTACAAGTTCAAAAAGAAGGAAAAAAAAAAAAAAAAAAAGACAAAGTGATCCAAAATTAATAGTCTTCTTTTTCTTATAATTTGTTCTTCTTTTAAATAACGCAAGCTTGAATAGGACTTTCCAACCTATAGTTGTTTAATCCCGGCTAATTGGGTGTTAGGAGACACGTCCATCGGTCGATCACAAGGGTTTAGACGTGATTATATGATATATATAAATGAAATGATTATATAATTAATAAACATCATGTTTATATAATTAAGTCCATTACAAAATTAATGCAAAAAGAAATGGGAAGATCCGAATTAATATTGCACCTCAAATTAGGGTAGCAATTTGTCGGCAGAATATGGTATGAGTTTTTTGAGTTTTGAGTTTTAAATTTTGAGAAGAAAGGAAGAAGAAGTTTGGTAGAGAGAAGAGAGAGACGTTTTAACAATCTTTGTCACTGAGCTTTGGTGTGGGAGGCATGATGAGAGAGTTAGTAGGAAAGAAGTATATATATATTTTAAATAAGCTTGGTCTCTTCCAAGAAACAATACGTGTGTGCCTTGAATTAATATATTATAACGTGTTATTTTCAGAGTAGGATTGCGTAAGAAAATTATAATATTTCAAACAAGAGTTGTTAAATAGATTACAATTATACCAACCACTCTAGTGGTCTAATAAAAATTCCCTTTGATTTTAACATTGAAAAAAAAAAATTTACAATTAGTGCTGATCACTTAATTTGATTCTTTTTCGTTTTCTCTTTCCAATAATTTTTCATACATTTACATAATTTATTGCCTGAAAAGTTCGGGCAAGAAACTAGAAATATCCTTTGAAATAATTTTAAGAAGATCGTCATATAGACTATATACACGTACATTTTCTTATATATGTATACATATAAAACAGATCGATACAAGTAAGTCAATGTTTGGTAGAACGCATCAAACACTCACGCTTGGTATAGTGTTTCTTGGTTTTTCTTCTTCTTTCTTCCTTTTCGTTTCTTTTATTTTATTTATTTATTTATTTTTAACGCTTAAAATGGATCAATCTGTTATTTTGCAGCACCTAAATTGTGTTATCGTTTTATGTGCTTTGTCAACGTAAAGTGAAAAAAAAATTCATCTTTCTATTCAAATACAACATATATATATATATATATATATATATATATATTTAAGACCATAGATAGTGTTATAGTTCATTGCTATGAATTGAACAATTTAGCTTTGCAAAGTTGATCGGAACAAGCACATTTGAATTAAATCCAAGTGTCGGCAAACATTTTGTACACAAAAAAAAAAAAAAAAAAAAAAAAAAAAAAGAGCTGCGTCACTAAAGTTAGCTGAATGACACATTCAAAACTATATTATTAATATTAAATAGCAAAAAGATTGATATTAATTATTAAACATTGTTGGTAATTACTATATAGTTAATTCTATATTGTAAGGGACGTTGGTAGGAAGCACGCTCCGTAGAAGGCGATCAAATTGTCTCCTCTATTCTCTTGTGATTTATTCGTTTTAACATACAAACTTTACTCTATATGTTTGAATATTAATTTGTATATTTTAATTGCATATGGATTTTTAATGAGTAAATTGCAGTTGCATCCTAAACTTTTTATTTTATTTTTTGCATAATACGCTACCAATTTTTAATTTTCAAAAAAAAAAAAAATGCACCAGGAATTTTAAAATCAAAAGCAATTAAGAAGCAATTAAGGTCCAATGGCTAACGAGTGTTATCAAAGTGACAGTTAGGTATATGAGATTCACACATAAAGGATAAAACTTGTCATTTTGTAAGCCAGGTCATGTCGAATCTCGTGTTTCAAACCGTCAATTTAGTAACATCAGATATTGGACCTTAATTGCAAATGGTTTTGAAATTTATAGTGTAATTTGACAAAATTGAAAGTTTGGGATAGATTATGTAAAAATTGAAAAGTTTAAGATGGAATTGTACAATTTAGTCATTTTCAAGATATATAGAGAAAAGTTTTTCGAAAGATTTTCCTTAAATTGAATTCTTGCAACACGAGTTTCAAGAACCATTTTTTACTTACCTCAATTTTTGTTTACTAATCAACGTGACAGTTTTTAGTTACGTATATTGAAGGCAAAGAAGGAAGATTTCATGAGACTTTACTTTGGCAAACGAGTTGATTATTCGGGGCGTTTTGTCATTGTCGTGGGGCACTTTCATTACATCGATGTCAATTACTATATGTAATATTCTCAATAGCCCATGAAATATACTATTGATTTTATTTGAAAGGGAAAATTTCATTCAATTCAGAATAAAAAGTACAAGTATATGCGTTTGACACTGCATTATAGAGATAAAACCCTTAACGAAAATCAGTACCATCAGTACATTCTAATGACGCACAAAGGGAAAAACGAATGTTTGAGACCCAAAAACAAGATAGTACCTCGACATACCACCATCGAGCATGCATAAGGCTCTTTTTGACAATTCCTCGATAATCGATGGAAACTCCGGATTGATTGAGAGGCTGCCACCAACACTAAATCCATCTAGATTCATATCTAATGGAACTAAAACACTACTTAGATTTAGATTTGGTGTATAACAAACTAATTTGGAAGGTGGGGAAACCATCACCATTATTACAAATCATAACATAAAAGAGAACATCAAAGTATTAAACCTAAAAGATGAAGACGAAGACGCCATTATTAAAATTAAAATCTTACAAAAAATAAGGAAAATCTCACCACCGCAGATACAATCATCGACAACAACTAGGTCACTGCATCTGTCAAGACCAAGTGAAATAAAACCATTGAGAAGAAACTTGCCGCTGAAAGACCAAGCACCTAACAAGCACTCGTCGTCTACACAACATATCCATCACAAAACAACTCTGAATAGCCACACCGTAACCTAGATCTTTCTTATGGCGATGAGATCTCCTTCACACAGGCCAGGAATTCGAAGGCCAGCCTGAAGGTGCCGCCAAACTCTGGCCCCAAAAAAGGAGAGGGAAGGTTGCAAAACTCTAGGGCAGAGAGAAAAGTTTAGAGAGAGAAAAAACCCTAATATACTACTGAATTATATTATAATGTATGTTAAAAATAAATTCATTTTGGATGGGGGAAAATTGGTAAAAGGTGCAATGAGGCAAATATATATAGAAAAAGAAAATCAGGAAGAATCGGCCTATATCACGAGCCTGTTTGGAAAAACTTCTTATAAGTTTTTGAATCCAAAAGTTGCTTACGAAAATATTTGGATAGTTAGTCAAAAGAGCATGCTTCTTATCGAAGTTAGAAAATATATACGGCTTTTGGGAAAAAAAAAAAAAAAAAAACTTTTCAATATGGTCTGAAACCCATATCATAGTTTAAGTTTGATATTATAAATTTTAATTAATATCTTAATTATTTATTAGAAAACTTTAAAATCATTTCGACTTCATAAGCTCTTTTAAAAATATGGTTTTCCAATACTTAGGTATTTTTTTTTTGGTTACTTCTCTTCTTCTGCTTAGCAAAAACGAAAGCGAAAACTCTACCAAACAGACCCGTAATATCACGTATATAATGTGTTACGTTTATGGCTATTTATATTGGTACACCTTGAACGTACCGCACAGTTGTAATTTGCATGCTAAACTTTTAATTTTGACAATTTGCTTTGTGAACTTACAAACTTTATAACATTTTACCCCTCATTAAATACAATGTTGATATATATATATATATATTACGAAAATTGACACTTAAATTACATATATAAGATGTTAGTTAAAAGTATAAAAGGTCATTTTTAATCAATATTAACTCAAATTTATATTTAAAAAAAATTTAATTGAATATTTTCTACTTTGATAATACTTGATTAAAGATCTTAGTCTATATAAATTTGAGTTAAAATAGATTAAAATCATTATTATGTCATTAATTAATTAACTTATATATAAATCACATATCAGTTTCCTTTAAAAAACTAACATTGTTATCAATGAGAGCTAAATTACTATAAATTTATAAATTAACAGTGTAAATTATCAAAATAAAAAGTTCATAATATAAATTATAACTATGCAATATCTTCGAATGCACCGGTGAAAAAAGCCTATAATTATTTACGTTTTTTTTTTCCCCGGAAGAACGTGGATATATGTAATTCTTCAACAAGTTATAGATTTTCCATTTTCTTACATTCTTAACTATACTTTAACAAAGTTTCACTTGTCGCTCTCGAAATGAGTGAAAGCGCCCTAAATAATTAAACAAACAAAAAGGAGACAAAGTCTTTCATATTATATTCTTGGCATGATAGTACTTGGTATATTCTGAAGAAGACAAAGTAGTATGATTCATAATTATTAGTTTCCTTAAAGTTATCATTCGTTTTGACAAAAGAAATAAAAACGAAATAATAAAATTAAATAAAATTAAAATATACGATAATAAATCTGCACAGAAATGGAGGATTATTGCATTAGTTAAAATTATTTCCCATTTTAGCGTACACATTGAAGTTTTCCATGAAGATATATGAAACATATCATATATATGCATCAACATTTAAAATCCCGCAAATCTAATGGGGAATACTATTCTATTTATTTGTTCACTAAAGAAATAATGATAATTGGCATATTAATGTTATGTCCGCTTTGAAGTTATTTAATAGATTTTATGTTCTATCTAACAGTTTTAGAAACGATTGAAACCAGATTAAATGGCCTCGTAAAAGATTGAAGATCCATGGCTGTGATGATGCCCATCGTGTTCGCCACGAGGAGGCTGAGCTTTGCATCTTGATAACCAACGCCGGACGCGGTATAGGGTCAAAAACCAAAGAGCATACATCTCTTATATATATATTTAAAACAGCCAAAGAAGCGGTCACATTTATGGTCATGCCTTTCTTGCAATGCGACAGTCACGTCATCATCACGTGGATTTGTTTTCTTTTACTTTGCTTTGCTTATATAGAATCTATTCTATATGCGTCATATAACTAGTATACTCAGAGTCAGAAGTCACACCTCAATTTCCCACGACGTGTCCCCACAACAAGGCGCAATTGCTCAAGTCTGCATGCTCACGTGTTAGGGCTTTTAGACTACTTGGGCTTGGATTGAATTTGGGCTTTGAAAACTCGAGATCCGTTTAACAAAGAGAAAATTGTAGAAATAATCCCAAAAATGCTCACATTCAGAAATTTCCTCTGCTCAAATACTTGTTAGGATTTTTTACCCCGTCTTTTTTCCCTTTTCTTTTTCAAAAATTTCCGCTAGACATTTTTGATTTATCAGCAAAATGACTAAAGTACTTACAAACCCTACTTAAATCCCTAAAAAAAATCTTTATAATTTTTATTGATTTGACTATTATGAGTCATTATAGTCATGGAACAATATTACTAGTGCTCTTTCTGGACATGCCTCAACATTACCCTTTGAGAAAATTGTGAAAAAGCCCCTCTAATGCATATGTTTAGGATTTATTTCCTAACCTCAATGGTTACTTGAAATTTTGACGTTTTTTTTATAAATATTTTAGATTGGCGTTTTTTTTTAATTTACGGTAAAATGACTAAACTATCCCTACAGATTTATGTTCTCTCTTCAGATATATTTTCTCTCTCCTCTTTTCCCCCCTCTCTCTCTTCTCTCCATTCTCTCTCTTTCTACCTCCTCCCCTTCTCTTTCTTCTTTGCCTTCGCCACTTCTCTCTCCTCTCTTTTCTTTCCCTTCGACTCTGTGCGATCTCTCCACGCTGTCCCTCTGCGTGATGATCTGCACATCGCGATCTGATGGTGTAGTCCACAATTGGAGATCTGACAGAGTCAAGAGCTCCGCAACCTTTTTTTTTTTTTTAGTTGTTTGCGATATAATAATTGTGTTATTCTGGTATTTTTGTTTTTGTTCGAATTTCTTTTTTATAATCTTGTGATTTTTTATTGATAAATAGGATAGATTAATAATTTGATGCAAAAAAATCTAGTAGATAATAAAAAAGAAAACAAATTATAATATGGTGTAGTATGGTAGACAACAAAGTATAATCTTGTAGATTAAGGTAAGTAATCTGTTCTAATATAAAATAATGATTTTGTATTGCAAATAAGTAATATATCATAATACTCTTCAGTGGCCCATCGATTTTTTAATCTATCAGATTCTCTCCAGCAATTGAAGACCGCGTCGTTGAACAAAGCCAAAGACAATCGACAATTATTTGTATTAAAAAAAAGTAATTCGGTAGATTACTTTTGGTCATATGCAATGGGCACTCACAATCTGAGACCCAAAATAATGTAATAATCACAAGTGGACAACTCATAATATGTCATGTATATATTGAATTGCAATATTATTGTGTGCTTGGGTTAAAAGTTTGTACTTGCCGAGTTTTAACTCACTCATATTTGTTTGTGCCGTAGGTAATTCGGACAAAAAGCTCCTAATTAGTTCTTGATGGACTAACGTGGCTGATGTATGACGATGTGCCAATCGATGTTGGACACGTACATCATCTTTCCCAATTAATGTTATTTTTGTGAAATTATGACAGTTGTAAAACATATATTATTAATATTGTGAAGTCCAATAATTATTATGAACTTGGTTTAAAACTTGTTTGGTATTAATATGCAAGACTACTTTTTATAAATGTTAACATTTTAAAGACTCGTTAACCCTTATCGTGGCTAGGATGTTTACAAACGTACAGTAAGTTTCATCAATTCGTTTTGGAAATTCTAAATATTTTATTTGCATTAAATTACATTACGCCGCTTAAACGTAGGCTTAGAGGACTTAGCAGGGAATTATACTGATAAAGCACTAAAACGTTTTTTTTTTTTTTTAGTTTTTTAAATCTCCAAAATTTTAGGAGCTTAGTAATAGTCTAAGTTGAGAAATTAAGCTGAGTTAAATGTTTAAGACTCGAAAAAGTTGGACTCTCACAAATATAAGATAAAACTAAGAAAATACATTTTTAAAATAAGATTGTACGAGGCATTTAATGTACCTTAATGAACCATTTATAAATAAACTAAGAGACAGGATGACATTAACGATTTCCTGCAAAGATTAACTCGAATATTACAACACTGATTCATATTTGACAAACCAACTTGAGTTGATAATCGAGTCTCAAGAGTGTTTGGTGAACAGTGCCATCGAGCTCCTTATAGTGTTTTTCGAATTTATGTTCTAGTCAACAAGAATTGATTAATTAGCTTTTATGCAATTGATAAATTATTTTAGTGGTTTTCACCTAAAAAGAAAAAGTTTCCACATACACGTACGGTTTTGTACTTGACTAGTATTCCATTTAGTCTTTATCCAGTCACAGAATATTTGTTTCTAGAGTATAAACTGAGATAAGTAAAATAAGGACATTTGGCATGGAGTAAAATCCATCAATTTAAGTAATTATCAATGAGTCACTTTGTGTGTATCCCAAGTATATATATATATATATATATATATATATATGCATGCTCAACAAAGAATTAAACGGCTTTCCGTTTCTTATTTTTCTAGTCAATTTTTCCCGTTCGTCTCATCCTTATTGCTAACAATGATAACAAGTACGTTTCGCTGTTGGTTTTATTAACTTTCCAACCCTGTCTCTTGTTTGTCCTCTAAATTTTTTTAAATCCCACACTTACATTTGAAAAAAAAAAAAAAAATTTGAATTACATCCTAATTTTTACTTTTTATATCTTTATCTCAAATAAATCAAATCAACCATAAAATTTTGTAAATTCAAAAAATTTTCAACTCTAAACTTAAAATTAAACTAAACTCTATATACAACCTTAGTTCATTTAGAAAAAAAAAAAAAAAATCAAATACATAAACCTTTATAAAAAAATAAAAAAAATACAGAGGACTGCTATTTGGCGCGAGTAGTTTTCCGTGATCCAGAAGGAGAAAACTAATTTGCCATGTGACCGAAACTTCAAAATCACTTTAATTGTTCCCATCTCACTAATTTTTATTTTATTTTATTTTTGGGTTAAAACAAACTTTTTTTATTGTGGACCCCGCTCACTTGTTTCTCTTCCATTCATGGTTGAGTATAAAACTGATAACTCAAAGCAAAGGAAAGAAAAGGATAAAAATAAAATAAAATAAAATAATTGTATCCTGCATCTTATTTTATTTTATTTTATTTTAAGTTGGTCTCAGCCATCATTAAGCTAAGATATTGATACTAGCTCCATGGGTATAGTTTGGTCTTCTTATGGAAGAAAACTCTGAAAAAATGATTCGAGTGATGACATCAATCTTCTCCGGAAATTTTAATTTAAAAACAAAACAACCAACAACCTTCTCCCATTGAAAAGCATGCTCTCCCATTTTGCCACTCTCTCTTCTTTCTATTTCCCCTTCTGCCACTGAAAAGTTTGTACAATAAAAAAACTTTTCAATACAAACACCGGCTACACTATGACTCCGACATAGCTCACGTCTTTATCTCATATAGAGCCACCTCTGTATAGAGTCAAATAGAAGTACCAATCATCTCCAAAGGAGTAGTTAAAGTCTCTTATATTCACTTCTTAAAAACTCTTACTAAGGTTAGAGATTTGATATTTGAATCCCTCGTCTATGTTTTGGGGGAATTATTATGGCGTGACGGTACTACCCCTAACTCCTTTTTTTTATTGGGGAAAAAAAAATAATTGCCAATTAATGATGGTTCTCTTTATTGTATTTAGTAACATAGATAATAAATCATGTTGATACATTGTTTTCCTGACTGTTCCTTTTCTCATAATTTATTATCTATTATGCTCAATAACTAGGAAAAAGAAAAAAAAATAAAAATACGAGAGGGGTGGGGGGGCCTTATATTAAAACCACACAAAGAAAATTATCATTTTTTTAATTTAGCAAAAAAAAAAAAAAAACGTCGTTTTTAATTATCATATTCATATCTTTTTTAGATGGTGTTTTTGTTCAACCAGAATAAATAGAAGGGTCGTAAATCTTTTAGAAGTACCAAATCCTTAAATATCACCTTTAGGGGAAAATTTTTTTTATGATCAATGACTAATGAATTAGGGACGTTAATTGTATAATTTACTTTTCAATTTTGATTATTTTTCAATTTATCTTTCTATCTTTAAAAACTACAAAATTATTCTTTAAGTTTTAAGAACTTATTTTAATTTTTCCACTGGCTCATTTTTTAGATTAAAAAAATGAAAGGAAGAGAATAAAAATAAAACATCCTTAGTTAGATTGAATTTATTATATTAAGTAAACTGAATGTATTTATTAAAGTATTTTTTTCTTGAGAAAACTTTTGTAAAATATTTCAAACATTTAAAAACATGAAACTTGATATTTTTTATTATATTAATTCTTTATGTTTTATGTATAAAATACTTTTATAAACTACTATAGGGTATTTATGTCATTTTGTTCAGTTTTTTTTTTTTCCATTGAAATAGGTTTTTCAAATTATAATGATACATTCATTATTTGTAAAAACACATGAAAAATTTCTCAAACATAAAAAGAAAAAGAAAAATTGAGTGTAATTAAAATTAGGAAAATTGTACTAAATAACATATTTTTTGAAAATACTAAATAACATATTTTAGTACACCAATGAAAGCAAATAACATATTTTATCAATAGGGCTCTTTTTTAAATCGTTTAGATGTAATCAAACGGCTGAGTGTTGCTTGTGTACGGTAATTATCATATATTTTACCTTATAATAGTATTTGACTAATAAATTTAAAAATAATAAAATAATAATTTAAAAAAAATCTAACCTCCTTCCCCAACGCCAACGACTTCCCTGCTGATGCCGGTGATGACCCCCGCTCCCCCCCGGCACCGACCAAACCCAGTCCCCCCCCCTAATTTGACTAGCCCAGGCAACCCCCCCCCCCCCAACCTGACTAGCCTAGGTGCCCACCCTCCCCGTTGTCGACGACCCCCTCTTGCGAGCTCGAGTCCAGGCGCCCTCCCCTCCCCGATGCCGACGACCCTCCCCTTGCGAGCTTGAGCCCAGGCGCCCGCTTATCCCCCCCATCACATGCAACGCTCCCCCCCCGACTAGATCTGACCCCTTTCCCCGACGCCAACAACCCCCCCCCCCCCCCCCCCCCGAGCTGAGGCCCATGCACCCCCCACCCGATGCCGACGACCCTCCCTTGGCCGCACTCTATCCCAGGCGACCCCCCTCCCCCGACACCGATGACCCCCCCTATAACGACCCCTCACAGACCATTACAATTGACTTTTTATTTAATCATTCATCTCTTATAAAACTGTGGAAAATATTAAGTTTGAAATAAAATCTTAACATAACGGAAAACTTTACTTAGATAATTTTAGAAAACTCTAAATTTTTTTTTAACTATATCAAAATAACCTTCATAATTAATATATATAATTAAAAAAAAACTTAAATTATGAAATAAAATTTAAGTCCATATGAATCATCAATCAAATAATAAAAAAAATAAGTCTCAAAACTTTATTTGAAATTAAAATGTCCATCTCATGATTGCTACTCCTGTTTTCCTATCACATATTGTCCCGCTATCCGCTCCAAACTCCTTCAACACTATATCTAACCTTTTCCTTTATCTGCAACATGAATTAACTTATATAAACAAGGGCTTAGTAAGACACTTAACTCTCACAAACGTAAATAGGCATTTTTCTTTTATCATCATAAATATAAATATAATTTAAAAAACTTTTTAACTTTTAAACAGTCATATATTAGGCCCGGCGTTGTAACATTATAGCGCACTAGTCACAGAAGGAGTGGGGTAGTAAATCCCAAACCAGCGATGACAAAAAGTTTGCTCACTGTGCAACATCGTCATCATCATCATTATCATCATCATCAAGGTGTACAATGCTATTTAAAACATAAAAATACATATACATATAATATATATACTTTTCAACAAAACGTCATCATATGAGAAGTATTATTTAAAAACATCATAACATCATCATCAACAGCAAAACATATACATCTCAAATCTTTAATTCATGTTGCAGGTGAGAGTGTACTTACATAAACATCTTATGTGAGTTACACTCTCACCATAAAGGGCTCTAAAAGATCTAAAACCAATTGTAAACGAAAGTAGACATCCAAATCTTTCTAATTGTACCTAATTCGTTAAAAATGGAGACCATTTAGATCCTCAAAAATAGTTTTGAATCTGATTACTAAAATTTTACACAAATTGGCAGCTGGACCTCTGCCTATTTGAAAAATTTACAAAAATTCACATATCTTTCCAAATGATCTGAAACTGATTTAAATGAAAGTAGACATTTATAGTTTCCTAAAATATCAAATTTGTTAAAAACGGAGACTGTTGGATCCTCAAAAACAGATTTGAAACTGATCACTAAAATTTAACAAAATCTTGCAGTCCGACTTCTGCCTCTTTGAAAATTAAAAAAATTCACTTATATCTCCAAACAATATGAAACTAACTTAAAATAAAAATAGACATCCAGAGCTTTCCAAAATACCAAATTCATTAAAAATGGAGTTTGTTTGCACACTTAAAAACAGTTTGGAAATACTTATCATAAAATCTGAAATTCCCAGTAGCAGTGATCAAATCCGATAATCATTAAAAATATATAAAAAAAATTATCACCACAATGTATATGATTCATACATCACAACACATGAAATAGCCCTAAGACATGTTTCTAACATATAAAATTATTCAATCATCATACCAATGAAATCATAAATCAAGAAATCAAAAACCCTAAATTTGTCTGTTTAGAAAATCAACCATATAGCCATTCTTTCGATCATCATTCGATAAATATTTCTAATCATCTCCCTAAACTCATATGAAGACACTCATCAAGAAAATCATCTAACCCCTCGAATAATCCCAACTAAAACAAATAATAAAATCATCATCAACATACCTTGAAATGACTTGGGATGAATTTGGAGGTTTGGGGGAATTTTTATTTTTATTTTTTATTTTTTTGGTGGCTTGTGCATGTGAGAGGAATAGAGAGAGCGAGAGCAGCAGATATATGCAAAGAGTGAGCATTGAAAAAAAGAAAAAAAGCAATGCCGACTTTGTGGATTCAAATTGGAATCAATTGAATCTAATTGGCTGGAATAATGAGACCAAGGGTTGTCGATCCCTTACTATTGGGTAGGAAAAATATCAGATAAAAGGGAGAATTGAATGGAAATTAAGAACATAAATTTGTTTTTTGTTTTTTTCCACTTCTCCTCCATTCCCATTTGAATTACCAACTTTCCTTTTCCTCCTTTTATATTATTTATTTATTTATTTGCTGCTACTTATTCTTTCCTCTCATTGCCCTTTTTTCGTAAATTAACACATTGAAGAAAAATAGAGTGGACAACAGAAATGACAAAAACCATGGAAAGGGTATTGAGAGAAAGAAATTGTTGAAGAAGTGAAGAAGCAGTTATGGCTAGCAGGACCTTTGATGTCTGTAAGTCTCAGCTGTATATTGCTTCCAGATTGATATCCATAATGTTTGTTGTCATCTCAGTGAATTATCTCTCTCTGGGGCTTCCATGGCCACTTCTTTTGCTTCAGTCACTGGTTTCAGCTTGCTGGTGAGTTGCTATCCTTCCGTCATATCGATCTTTGAATCTGAAATTTGTTGTTGCTACTAAAAAGTATATTTATTTTTTCTATGCACATGATCACCAAATTTAGAAAAGTAACCACATGAAAGAAGTCCCATGGAATTAATTTCTCTTTTCTAAGTTTTGGAATAAGACTTTAGCCGAGTTTTTTTGTTGCCACATGTCTAAATTGAGTTTTTATTTTTGTATTTTTTTTAGGCTGGTCTAAAGATGTGATTGGCCAGTGCATTGGAGACCTCATGGTGGGCAGTCATATGGGGCAAAGCAATACCATATGATGGGCGTACATATGCAGCGCGCCATGTTTGTACGTTCTTCTAATTGCCAGCTTACCTCTTGCCGGTTATTTGGGCAAACATGGAACCTATTTTTAATTGCAGTCGGTCAAGATGCTTGCTATAGCTGCAGAAGCCGGGTCGATATGCCTGTTTTACGATCCCAAGCCTTTTCGCTATGGACTTACTCCGGTTGGCCTTGTCAGGTTCTTACAAACCCAAAACATTGTTTTCCCAATTGTGGTTTGCGCTGGATGTTGCTGTTTTGCTTCATATCCTTTGCGTTGGGTGCTAGTATTAAAGTTGGGCTCGGAAGCTGGGGAGCTGCCTTGGAAAAAATCCATATCGTAGTGGATCAATGTCCTATTGTTGGCCTCTTTATGTGAAGTTCTCTTCTTCATGTGCAAAAACTTGGACAGAATTCTCAAGGGAAGCCTTTCAAAACAATTCTCACTTTTGTTAGACTCGCCATTCCTTCAGCTGTCATGGTCTGGTGAGATATTTTCCCTTTCTCTGCTATGCTAAACGATACAACTTGGAGAGAAGCATAGAACCATGGAAATAGAACTAAAGACGAGAACATAGATTCTAGAGAGAGAACAAGAACTCGAAAGGGGGTAATGCTAGAATCCGAACTTTATTCATTAACCATCGTCTGAATTGAAATACAAACTATACTCGAAAATCCCTACTTAAAAAAAAATCAAATAAAATATTATACACTCCATCACTTATACTCAATGATTCTGATGTTTTTATTTTGTTTGAATGATATTGATCAGATTGGAGATGTGGTCTTTCGAGATCACTACAAGAAATTTGAACTTTTAGTTACTAGACATTCCGGGACCAAAAAAAATTTGGTAGCAAAAGAGACGTTTCTGAGACCAAATTTTGATAGCAGAAAGTGGCATTCTTCAGCTACCAAATTTTGGTCGTCGTAAGAGACATTATGAGACCAAATAATTTCGTGGTCACCAATGGTAGAGTGCGAAAAAAAAAAAAACTGGGTTCCCACGAAAAACATTTGGCGACCAACAAAATATTTGGTAGCGGAAAAATATTTTCGGCGACCAAACTTTGGTAGCAGGAAATCTCCTTTTGAGACCAAATTCATTTGTTCCCAATAAAATGCGCGCAAAAAAAAAAAAAAAAAATGGTTCCTGCAGAAAACGTATGGCAACCAACAAAATATTTGGTAGTGGCAAAGTATTTTCGATGACCAAAATTTGGTAGTAGGAAATTCCATTTTGCGACCAAATTCATTTGGTCCTAGTAAAATGCGCATGGAAAAAAAAATACCCCATGTCAATTATTTTATGGGACCAAACTGCAATTTTGGTAGTCGAACATTGTCATTCACTATCAAATAATTGGTAGCGGAAAACCTGTTTCCGTGACCAAATGGTTTTGGTCGCAATAGAGAAAGAGAAGTTGCTACCCGATTTGATTTTGGTAGCAAAAACTTGTTTTCCACTACCAATTATTTTTTGGTAGCAAAAGTTTACAAAGTTTAGTTGAAAACAAAATGTAAATTTCGGCTACCAAAATATGGTTTTGGTAACCGATTCCACGTTTCTGCTACCAATATTTGGTAGCGGAAAGCTAAATTTTGCGACCAAATTCAAATTTGGTAGCTGAATGTTGCTTTTCAGCTACCAAATACCTGATTTGGTAGCGAAATTTTGTCAAAATTTGTTTTCTTTACCATACTGTTACACACACCTTTTTATATGGGTTTTTTCATGAAACAACTCAGTATAAAGTTTTTAATATAATACTAATACACATATATTAATATCAATCAATTTACAATTGATTCGATCTTGATGTTAATATTGAAAATGCGTTTCTTTCTCTCTTATTAATCTCGTATTTACAAGCTACACATTGATTCGAATAACCAAATCTATAATAGTTGTTTTTTTTATTTTTATCAAATATATATATATATATATATAAAGCGTGTCATTCTCAAATCTATTCTAAAATATGTTTGTTTGGGGAGGATAAAAAAACTTTTAAATTATATTTCAACAAATAATATTTTAAAAACAAAATGTAACTTTCGTCTACCAAAATATGGTTTTGGTAGCCGATTTCACGTTTTTACTACCAATATTTGGTAGTGGAAAGCTAGATTTTACGATCAAATTCAAATTTGGTAACTAACTGTTGTTTTTTCAGCTACCAAATACTTGATTTGGTAGTGAAATCTTGTCAAAAAAAATTTTCTTTCTATTATAAGCTTTCTATTGCACTTTTTTAATTTAGTTTTTTTTTGGCTAAATTTTTTAATTTAGTTTTTAAGATATATGTATGGAAAAAAAACTTGAATTATGATATCAATAGCAAAATAATATCATCTCTCTTAATTAATAATTAAAAAAATACTAATTCTATTTTTATAAATAACTATTTCAGTAGCATCATTGGTTGCCAAATTTTGTTGGCAAAAGATAATATCAACTTGTGTGCAAAAGTAATATGGACAACTAATGATTTTCTGGCATATGGGATGTTGTCTGGCTATTGCACTAGAGGTTTCAAGGCTTGTCCAGTATGTTTGGACGAAACTGCTTCACTGCGTTTACGGAGTAAGACTTCTTATGGAGGACATCGTCGATATTACCTCCAAACCACCCTTGGCGTTTCGACTAGAATTTTGATGGTAAAGTTGAAAAAATAGTGCCTCCCAAATCATTATCCGGAGATGCATTGCTATTGGAGCTAAACAAGGTATGAATTCCAACATCAGAGAAACATCCTACTGTTATAGCTGCAGATAAATGAAAGAAGAAGGAAGAAGGGTACTTAAATGACACTAATTGGAAGCGGAAATGTATTTTTTGGGAGTTACAGTATTGGCCCAAGTTGAAGCTACGACATAATATTGATGTGATACATATAGAAAAGAATATATGCGACAACTTGGTTGGTACTTTGTTGGGTATAGAAGGTAGGTCGAAGGACACCGATAAAGCTCGCATGGACTTAGAAGATTTGAAGATATACCTTAGAAGATTTAAAGATATGCAAGGAATTACACTTGAAGAAAGTTGCAAATAAAGGCCTCTAAAACCACCTGCATGTTATACGTTGTCTCCAGCGGAGTGGAAAGCTTTTTGTATGTTTCTACAGTCAGTCAAATTTTCTAATGGATACACTGCAAATATATCCCGAAATGTGAACACTCAGGATGGAAAAAACACAGGATTGAAAAGTCATGATTGTCACATACTATTGCAAAGACTCTTGCCAGTGGGGTTAAGGCCCTACTTGAAAGATAAAGTGTTAAGTTCTATTTCTGAGATTTCTTCATTCTTTTATCAACTTTGTGCAAGGACGTTGTCAATAAAGGACTTAGACGCATTACAAGAAGGTATCATGCACACTTTGTGTAAGCTAGAGAGGATTTTTCCTCTGGCTTTCTTTGATGTCATGATTCATCTAGCAGTGCATTTGCCTCAGGAGGCGAAGTTAGGGGGACCAGTGCATACAAGGTGGATGTACCCTTTTGAAAGGTAAATTGATCTTCTCTTTATTGGCATAAATCCTTGGTTAAAATTTCTAACAGGAAATTTAAACAAAGAAGTTGTATTATAGGGCATTGGGGAATTTGAAGAAATATGTGAAAAATAAATCTCATCCTGAGGGTCGATTGCGGAGGGTTATATCATTAATGAGGCCTTGACATACTGTTCGATGTACCTACATGGGATTCAAACCCGCTTTAATAGACCCGAACGCAATCCTGATTATGTTCAGGACCGATCATCATCATTTGTTTTAGTGTTTCGGCAACTAGCAAGAACATTTGGGAGGAAAAATATGTTTTTTTTTTGACATAAAAGGAACGAGACAAAGTGCATTAGTACATCCTAAACATTTGTCCAGATGTGCAACCATATATGGAGTATGTTATACCATACCTTAACTTTTCATCATATGTTTCATCTTTAGACAATTGTGATGCTTAATTGTGGATCATTGACAGAGAACATGCTGCAATATTGCAATCACAAGGCGTTCAAAATATTTCACTTGCACAAATAACCGAATTTCCTAAATGGTTTGGAGATAAGGTAATTTGACATGTTTTCTTACATGTGGTGAACTTTGACTATATTCTAATACTTAAAGTATCTATGTTGTTGTAGATTAGAGCTATGCATGCGGAGTGAATAGTTTTAGATGATTTATATGCCTTTGCGAATGAACCTAATCTCAATATTCATTCCTATCCAAGTTGTATGGTGAATGGAGTGTGGTACCACTCAAGAATGCGAGATGAAAGACGCACCACACAAAATTGTGGTGTTTGTGTTGAGGCATAATTTTATGATAGTGATTTAAGTAATTGTTTTGGCATAATTGATGAAGTTTGGGATGTTTCATACTTGTATTGGAATAAAGTGATTCTGTTTAAGTGTTCATGGTTTGACAACAATGAGAAAAGAAAAGAACAAAGAAAGAATTTAACTTCACCAACATTAGAACTTATTTATTATGGTTTGAAGAAGAACCATACGCATTGGCAGATCAAGTCAAGCAAGTATTTTATGTTGATGACAATAAGAATGGCAAGGCATGGATGGTGGTTTAAAAAGTTAATCATCGTCACATATTGGAAAATACATCCAAACTACAGGCAAACGATGATCGTGACGAAGAGGATGTTGACAATGATGCTTATCAAAAGGAGTTATCAAATGAGGTTGACATTTCATTTGACACCACGAATGTTGAAGAAGCTCCTCTGAATCGTATTGATATTAGTCCAATAGAAATAGATAACTTGTACATTAACCTTCAGATTGATCCCGATGATGAAATAGTTTGTGAGTTCGATATTGTGAACTCTGATAAGGAAATTGATGATCGTTCTATGGAAACCGATGGCGACATTGATAGTGATTATAGTGAATGAGTATGTGAAATTATTTGTCTGTATTATGTGAAATATGATTGTTTTTTTGCTTTTGCTAGTGAAATATTGTTTATTGTAATTATTATGTATTGCTTCTATGATTGAATGTTATCTTTTGCATACTTATTTTTGTTTCTATGATTTCAGGACACCTATTATGGTTAGTAAAAAGTGTTTGACATTCAATTATAGTACCAAGACAAGATCACATGACCAACAAACACAAGGCCAACAATTTGAAGGCCAACAATCTCCAGCAACAATAGTTTCATCCTCTTCGGCGGTATCTGAGAGAGAGCATACCATTGAATCAACTCATCAAGAACAACCACTTATCGAGAATCAAGTGACTGAAAATCAAAGTATGTTCAGTTTAATTAAATCTTGTTTTTTATTTTCAATGATGTTCTTAATTAAAAATTTTCATTCTAAACAGAACAACCAAATGTTCGAGGAGCTACTCGAAGTTTGGGTGTTGAGAAGTTAGTGGCAAAAGATGGAAAACTAAGCATAAATTATAGAGAAATAGAGCTTTGTGTACATGGACCACATGCATCAAAGTTTGCTAATGCAATTGGTTCTATTGTATGCCATTATTGTCCACTTCATTACAGCGGTTGGGAAAAGGTTCCAGACGATGCGAAAAAAATATGCATTGAAAAATTAAAGGTATTTTGTTTCCTTTTGTATTCATGATAACTATTGTATTTTGGTTAAAAAAATATAAAACTTAACCATTGTTTTTGTAGGTACATTTCGATATGGATTAAGAAGACAAATCCCATTTGAATGACGTTATTAATAACACTTTTTTTGAGAGGTTCAAAAATCTTCGATACAAATGTCATGTCAAGTACAAAAACATTGTTGAGAAGGGGTTGAATCCATTAGACAACAATCCGTATCCTTACGTGAAGGATGAAGATGGGAAGTGGATGTGCACATAATGCTTTGAATCTGAAACATGGAAGGTAAACTTTTATATTTATATGGAGTTTGATATGAGTTTAATATGAGAAATGTGTTTTTTTGGAATGTATATCTTGTTTACAGGTTATTTGTTTATAGGTTATTAAATTTTAGGATGTTCCCAATTATAAGGGAGGTGCTGTCAAAATTTTTCTAGAATATTAAGTTGACATATGTAAGTGAATTAATTGTCTTTTCATTCTTATTTTTAGAAAAAGTCAGTTGCTGGTGCATTGAATCGTGAAAAGTCAGGTGCTTATATGGGTGGCTCGAAATCTCTTATTCATCATTTGAACGAATATCTAGTAAATACTTAACTTTAAGTAATGTTAAGATTTGAATCATATATTTTCCTAAAATAGGAGACAATGAATGATGTTGTTATTGATTAATGATTTGAATGTAGAACACCCAATCAAGTTTAGATTCGACAAGCTCGGGAATATATTTAGATGTCTTTAAATTAACTCATTAGACTGCAAAGCATGGTTGGCAAACTGACTGAGCTGAGGCGGATTATGTAAGAGTAATCTTAGTCGCTGGACTTCATCAACTATATACTCTTTTTATTTATATATATTTATAACACTTTTAATCTCACAGCAACGTACAATGGAAGTACGTAATGAAAGATTAAGCCAACTACCAGAGGGTTCGCAGCTCTATTCTTATGATGAAGAAGATATCTACTCTAAAGTGTTGATGAATGAAATGTATGAAAAATATGGGTTTAAGCGTAGAACAGGTCCTGTGATTAAAAAGAGATAATTGAGCAGCTCTGGAGGACCTACACAACGATCGTCGGTAGAGAACCTTAGAACCAAAGTTGCGAACAATAAACAACGAGTGATAGATATGGAGGACATGATGAAAAGAAAAAACGAGATGATGAAAAGACAAGAGGAGATGCTGAAAAAACAAGATGAGGTAATCCGAAAACTTTTCAACAACTTAATCTGCCTTTGGATCAACCTGGACTTTTCTCCCAAAGGCAAAATGGACCACCACCGCTGCAGCCACCATCAGCCCCTATGTCCTAAGATAGCTTTTGTTTTGATTATAATATCTTCTTTTTATACCTATTATAGTTAAACATTTACTATAAATTGTTTAATGTGTTTAAAGATTTGAAGTCTTTTTAGTTAATATAACATATTTTCTTGCATTATCATTTTTTATGATTGTATATTTATATATTGAAAAATATGTGACTATTCTCTATAGGCTGTAAATATTACTGTTGCCAAAAAATTTTGGTCGCTTAAACTTTCGGCTATCAAAATATTTGGTAGCTAAAAGCTTTGCAAAATATGTTTTGCTACCAAATAACATTTGGTCGCTGAATATTTCCATTACCAAACTATAAATTTTTGCTACCAAACAGAATCCGGGACCAAATTATTGGTACCTAAAAATTTTGCAGATTCATTCTGCTACCAAATAAATTTAGGTGGCCGATTCATTCCGCTACCAAATTATGCTTTTTGCTGCCAAATTTTGGTAGATGAAAACAGTACCTTTTGCGACCAAACATAATCCGAGACCAAATATTTGGTAGCAAAAGACTTCATTATGGTCGCGCAAAACTCCTTACGATGAAGGGTTTCGGCGACCAAAAATCTTCCATGACCAAATTTTGATCCCCAATATAGTATCCCTACCATGTTCTGCTATCAAATTTTGGTAGCGGAATCTACTTATTTGATCGCGGATTTTTTAGGGACCAAAATTTTTTTTGGTCGCCAATATCTAATGCGACCAACTTATGGGGACCAAATGGCAACCAAAGTTTTTTTCGCAGAAGGCAATGGCGACCAAAAAATAGACATTCTGCTACCAATTTTTTGGTCTCAGAAGATGAAAATTCTTGTAGTGATATGATGATTCTTTTATCGGGCCTACTTCCTAATCCTGAGTTAGAAACCTATGTGCTTTCAATCATGTGAGTTCTTAGCTGCCATAAACAGCTGATATACTTCACATCATGTTATGATCGTGAATCTCAAAACTCTAGTCACAAATTTTATTATTATTATTATTTTCAGCTCAAGCACGGGTTCAACCGTGTGGATGATCCCTTCTGGACTCAGTGGTGCAGTGAGGTGAGTGGTGTAATACAACATATATTTACTTTTAAAGTTTTTGTCTACTTTTGTACTAACTTGAAAATTTTGTCAATGTCATAGCTAAAGATAAAATCTTGTTGAAAAAAATTATTTTTTTTTAAAATTTTTTATTTATCAATACGTTATGTTGTGATGGATTGTGATTGTGTTTTGTACAAAAGAATGTGTGTGGCATAAAAATGTTGAAAGTTGAAATTCATGAAAATACTTGGATTTCAAGTTTAAAGAGAATAACTTCAACAAATGATAATTAACTATTAAATATTAATTAACCTATACATGGTGATAACAAATGTTCAAATAGCGATGATTATTTTTCAGTGAGGAATCATCTTATGAACAATTAAGAAAAAGTTAATTATAAGTTGGGAAGGATAAAATTATTATTTATTTGAATTTACTCATTCCAAGCTCCATCCTAATGTCGGGTGTCAATTAAATCGGGATACGGTACCGACAATAAGATTGAATGAGCTATTATACATTGGTATAGTGAAGACGCCACAAACGGGTATGGAAAGTCCATTTGATAAGTCAATTTGAACGCCACAAGAAATCCTTGATAAGTTCGGATAAGTTTCTTCAAGAACTCAAGAAGAATAACTCACAATATGAATAAACATAAAAAAATTAAAATTAAAAAATAAAACTTCCTTCCATAATCTGAAAATTAGCCTTATAGCCGAAATTACTATTTGTAAAATTCCTAATCTACCCTTAATGAAAAAAACATGCCTAAAAAAACCCTAGGAAAGAATCAGATTATCATAAAATCTAAACAAAGTTACTAAATATAATGGCTTGAGAGGCCATCAAGCTTCCATCAAACTTGTAATTTGTTTCCATCAAACTTGGAAAACACGCCCACATCAGCTTGGAATCCCCTTGCACGTGAATCCCGAAATGGACATACAAGTTAGCCATGTAATGGCTCAATGGACGTGTATGGCTGATTGGCTCTCTTCCAGATCAACTTTCATGAGTAAAACTAGCCTCTGTTCACCCTCAGTCATGAACACACTCTCTTCTTGTTGTAGAAGTCTCCGGACTAAATTATTCAGCACTTCTTTGAATCTTTTAGCTCGAGCCCTCGTCACCGGACGAATCGAAACTTGAATTGGTTCTTAAGTATTCCTTACAGCCTTGATGTCCTCATCATCCCCCCCCCCCCTCCGCCCGCTTGAGAAGTATTTGTCCTCAAATCATTACCTACATCAAAAGGACTTAAGTCAGTAACATTGAAAGTAGCACTAATATTGTACTCACCAGGTAAGCCAAGTCTGTAGGCATTGTCATTCATCCGTTCTAGCACTTGAAAAAGACCATCTCCTCGGGACAACAACTTGGAACTTCTTTGTGCTGGAAATCTTTCTTTCCTCATGTGTAACCACACCCAATCACCGGGCTCAAAAACCAGCTTGTGACGTCCCTTGTTAGCTTTGCTTGATGTGTTGTTCGATTCTCCTATCTATGTTGAGCCGTGCGCTCTCATGGAGTTGCTTCATAAATTTTGCCTTCTTCTTACCATCTAAGTTCACATGCTCGAAAACAGGTAAAGGTGATAAATCTAATAGAGTTAAAGGATTAAAACCATAAACAATTTCAAACGGTGAGAACTTAGTAGCAGAATGAATGGTACGATTGTAAGCGAACTCAACATGTAGTAAATAATCCTCCCAAGTCTTAATGTTCTTACTAATAACAGCCCTCAACAAAGTGGATAAAGTCCTATTAACTACTTCTGTTTGACCATCGGTTTGAGGTTGACAAGTAGTAGAAAACAAAAGTTTCATTACTAGTTTTCCCCATAATGTCTTCCAAAAGTAACTCAAGAACTTAGCATCCTGATCTGACATGATTGTCCTAGGCATACCATGTAATCTCACAATCTCCCTAAAGAACAAATCTGTAATATGAGAAGCATCGTTAGCCTTATTCATAAGGGATAAAATGAGCCATCTTAGAAAACCAATCTACAACCACAAAGATTGAATCCCTCCTGTGCCTACTCCTAGGTCATGGTTAGAACAATATGGAAAAACAAAAAAAACAAAACAAAAAAATGGACCTCACCACACTCCCTCACGTGTTTCACTCGAAGAATAATTCACTCAAATCCACTTGTGCGTCACTCAATTTAATTTGGCTTTTACTCTCTAATACACTCACACACTCTGCCTTTTTCTACTCGTATTCTTCTTTTAGTTCTTTCAAAACTAATCAAACAATAATAAAAAGAATTCAAGTAGCTAATCAAGATGAAAAGCAAACCAAACGAATCAAATTTTGTCACGGATTATGATGATCTTTGACACTCAAGCGTGGGATTTTGGCAAAAGGGGTCTAGGATGTGAGAAACAAGATTGAACAAAAAACTTTAAGAAAGGTTCCTAGACCTTTTTTTTTTTTTCCCCATATTGTTCTAACCTTGTTTGTAGATTTCAATCATGTCGCAAAAGCAAGAGAAAAACACAAACGAAGAGATTCCACCAACTGTTGTTCCAAATCTGCAAATGCAAGCATTAATGGGGGAGATGAAACGAATGATGAAGGTGGAGTTAGAACATACATGAAAGGTTGGATAGGGTAGAAAAGGTAACACAACAGGGACATCCATCATTTGCTCCGAACGCCCCAAGGAGGAACAGGTTGCACCAAAGAGAAGTTGAGGATGTGGGTGAATTTGAAGGGGACGATTTAGAGGAGGAGTTTGATAGGATGTCAGAGGGCAGCCATAGGAGATATGGTCGGGATGGAGAAGTATCAAGATGAAAATTCTTGTGTTTCAAGGAAAAAGTGATCCCGATGCATACCTCGAGTGGGAAAAGAAGATGGAGTTGGTTTTGGATTGTCACAACTACTCCGAATTAAAGACGGTAAAACTTGCTGCAATCAAATTTACTGATTATGCTATTGTGTGGTGAGACCAATTGTGCATCAATAGGAGGTGGAATGGAGAATGTCCTATTGAAACTTGGGATGAGATGAAGAGTGATGAGACAACGATTTATACCAAGTCACTACTATCGAGATCTATACCTCATGCTGTAAGGTCTCCATCAAGGTAACCGGAGCATTGATGAGTATTATAAAGAGATGGAGATGGCTATGATTAGAGCCAACGTGGAGGAGGATCGGGAGGCGATAGTGGCCCGATTTTTGAATGGTTTAAACTGAGAGATTGCTAACACAGACGAGATACACCATTATGTGGAATTGGAGGATTTGGTGCATATGGAAATCAAGGTCGAAAGGCAATTCAAGACGGGTGGTACACGGCCAAGTTCAATCCCACAAAATTCGAGCGCAGCACCTTAGAGGTCGAACTACCCAAAGAAATAAGAAAACTCATCCACCTCCAAGGTCCAAACCAGCCACCACTACCACGGCCTCTCAAGGTAAATTAGCCCCTACTTCGACTCATTATAGTGAGATCAAATGTTTCAAATGTCAGGGGAAAGGGCACATAGCTAGCCAATGTCCAAACAAGTGAGTTATGGTGATCCGGGAAAATGGTGAAATTGAATCCAAGGACGAAGCTGATCTAGATGACATGCCACCATTGAAGGACGCCCCCATAGGAGATAAGGAGTTTGGGGTAGATCATGGTGAGATGCTTGGACTAGTCACACGATGAGCCTTAAGCTTGCAAGCTAAAGAAGAGGAAGAAGAAGTACGGCGGGAGAACATCTTTCACACTCGTTGCCACATGAAAGACAAGATATGTAGTGTTATTATCGAAGGTGGTAGTTGCACTAATGTTGTAGCACTTTCATGGTTGAAAAGCTAGGGCTCACAACACTTAAGCACCCTCGTCCACACAAGCTACAATGGATGAACGATAGTGGTGAAGTGAGGGTTATGAAGCACATTGTTGTACCATTTCAAATTGGTAAATATGAGGATGAAGTATTGTGTGATGTGGTACCAATGCAAGCTGGACATCTTCTCTTAGGAAGACCGTGGCAATTTGATCGACGTGTGCAACATGACGGCTTCACCAACAAGTACTCATTCACGCGCAATCAACGGACAATCACTCTAGTTCCGATGACACCAAAACAAGTCTATGAGGATCAAGTGAGGTTGCAAAAATTGAGTGCACAAAAGAAATTGAGATCAAAAGAACTTAAAAAAGCAAAAGAATGAGAGTGAAAAGATGAGTGAGGTCGTGCATAGTAAGAGTGAGGGGGAAAAGAGATACACGGCCAAAGAAAGAAAAAAAAAGAGAGTAATGTCGAATATGGTGAGGAAGAAAAGAGAGAGAAGAGTTCAGCCAAGGAGGTAAAAACAGAAAGAAAACAAAGAAATTTCTATGTAAAAACAAGTGAGGTTAAGCGAGCATTGATTTCAAAACGGCCGATGATTGTACTCGTGTACAAAGAGGCTCTTTTAAATACTAACCAGCTTGACTCTTTGTTGCCTAGTGTTGCTGTTTCTCTCTTGCAGGAGTTCGAGGATGTGTTTCCCGAAGAGGTACCATATGGTTTACTGCCTATTTGGGGGATTGAACACCGTATCGATTTTGTTCTCGGTGCATTAATTCAAAATCGACCAGCATATAGGATCAACCCGGAGGAGACGAAGGAGCTTCAAAGGCAAGTCGAAGAATTGTTGGAGAAAGGGTACGTGAGAGAAATCATGAGTCCTTGCGCAGTTCCGGTGATTCTAGTGCCGAAGAAGGATGGGACATGGAGGATGTGTGTTGATTGTAGAGTCATCAACAACAATATAACGGTACAGTATCGACACCCTATCCCTCACTTAGATGATATGTTAGATGAGCTGCATGGTTCTTGTGTGTTTTCTAAGATCGATCTTAAGAGTGGGTATCATCAAATACAAATGAAAGAAGGAGACGAATGGAAGACAACGTTTAAAACTAAATATGGATTGTATGAGTGGTTAGTCATGCCGTTTGGATTAACTAATGCACCTAGTACTTTCATACGCCTTGTTGTTGTTTATTTTAATGATATTCTAATTTATAGCAAAAGTTTGCATGATCATGTCTCACATTTGCATTCGGTTTTGGATGTGCTTAGAAAGGAGAAGTTATGTACTAACCTCAAAAAGTGTACTTTTCTGCACTGATAAGCTTGTTTTCCTAGGTTTTGTTATGAGTGCTAAAGGTATCGAGGTTGATGAAGAGAAGATCAAAGTCATCCAAGAGTGACCGACCCCTTCCAGTGTAGGTAATGTTAGAAGTTTTCATGAACTTGCTAGTTTTTATAGGAGGTTCGTGAAAGATTTTAGCACCATCGCTGCACCGCTTGTTGAAGTTATCAAGAAAAATGTTGTATTCAAATGGGGGGAAGAACAATAGAGGGCATTTCAGCTTATTAAACACAAGCTTACTCACGCTCCTTCACTTGCTTTACCTAACTTTTCTAAAACGTTCGAAATCGAATGTGTTGCTTCTGGTGTAGGTATAGGCACTGTTCTTATGCAAGATGGAAGACCACTTGCATAATGATGAGGACATCAAGGCTGCAAGGATTACTCACGAACCAATTCAAGTTTCAGTTGGTCCGGTGACGAGGGCTCGGCTAAAAGATTCAAAGAAATGCTGAATAACTTAGTCCGGAGAGTTCTACAACAAGAAGAAAGTCTCCTCACTATTGAGGGTGAACAAAGCCTGGTTTTCCATCAAAGTTGATCCGGAAGAGAGCCAATCAACCATACACGTCCATTGAGCCATTACATGGCTAACCATGTCCATTCTGGGATTCACGTGCAAGGGGGTTCCAAGCTGATGTGGGTGTGTTTTCCAACAAAGAATCAAGTCAAGATTACGTTTTCAAGTTTTCAAGTTTTCAAGAAGTTCAAAATTCAAAACAAGAATCAAGAAGTTTAGAAGATCTGATCAAGATTTGATTTCTTTGTAATCCTATTTTAGTTTTAAGTTTCAATTTAAAATTTGAATTTTAGTATCTTTGTTTAGATTTTATTATAGGCGGTTGAGAAGTCAAGATCTGATTCCTTCCTAGGGATTTTTTAGGCGTGTTTTTTACATTAAGGGTAGATTAGGAATTTTACAAATTGTAATTTCGACTATATAAGGCCGATTTTCAGATTATGGAAGGAATTTATTTTTTAATGTTTATTCATATTGTGAGTTATTCTTCTTGAGTTCTTGAAGAAACTTATCCGAACTCATCAAGGATTCCTTGTGGCGTTCAAATTGACTTATCAAACGGACTTTCCATACCCGTTTGTGGCGTCTTCACCATACCATGGTTCTTGCTTTGCTAAGCAATGGTCGCAGTTTCCATCAAACTTGAAAGATCTTGGGTTCGTTGTTCCCATATTTGGTATCGGGTTTTGACACGTTGTTGGTGTAGTTCGTATCAGTTGGTATCAAAGCCTAGGTTCATCCGGTTTGCCTATCCTTTTCTTGTTTTCTTTTTCAATTCAGTCTTAAAAAAAAACACGCTACCCTAGGAAGGAATCATATTTTGACTCTTCAACCGCCTATAATAAAATCTAAACAAAGATACTAAAATTCAAATTCAAAGCTGAAACTTAAAACTAAAATAGGATTAAAAAGAAATCAAATTTTGATCAGATCTTCTAAACTTCTTGAATCTTGAACTTCTTGAAAGCTTGAAAAAATAATCTTGACTTGATTCTTTGTTGGAAAACATGCCCACATCAGCTTGGAACCCCCTTGTATGTGAATCCCGGAATGGACATGCAAGTTAGCCATGTAATGGCTCAATGGACGTGTATGGCTGATTGGCTCTCTTCCGGATCAACTTTGATGAGTAAAACTAGCCTCTGGTCACCCTCAGTAGTGAACACACTCTCTTTTTGTTGTAGAACTCTCCGGACTAAGTTATTCAACACTTTTTTGAATCTTTTAACTCGAGCCTTCATCACCGGACCAACTGAAACTTGAATTGGTTCGTGAGTATTCCTTACAACCTTAACGTCCTCATCATTGATTTTTTTTTTTTTTCAGTGAGGAATCATCTTATGAACAATTAATTACAAATTGGGAAGGATAAAATTATATCAAATTGAATTTACTCAATCCAAACTCCGCCATAACTATCGGGTGTCAAATAAATCAGGACATGGTACCAACAATAAGATTGAATGAGATAGGACAGAGAAATCACAATTTGTCGAATTTTTGTAAGTCCAACATCACCTATAACATGAAAACTTTTTATGTGTGCTGTGCAAATGTTGCGAATTATGTGCCACCGATGTGAATATGGATATGATGCCTCGATATTATGTTTTATTATAATTTTTGTAATTTTTCTTATGACATGTCATATTTGCATGATCATTAACTATAACGCAGCTCAGAACGAAATGAAACTGTCATACCAACCTCAACTAATGTGAAGTGTTATGAACGATCTAAATATGACATTGTTATTTATTGGAGGGTCGCTCCTCCAATTTCCCATTAATTGCATGCATCCGGTACGAGCACAAGGGGCCTAATAAGATTAACTAAGCATAAAAAGTAACTTCATAAAAAAAAAGTTCATGCACTTTATTGTTGCATTGTGAGATTTAAGTTTGTATGGGTATCACCTCGTATTTTATTCCACAATTAATATAGATATATAAGTTACAAAATATATATATATATATATATATATATATTTATGGGTATTTTGATGAAGATGTTAGCTTTTCAATACTTAAATTTACTTATCTGGACTTTGAAAGTGATTTCCTATAATCCTCTAGGGTTAATGTATTTAATGTTTTATTTTAGAAAGTCGGGTTATAAAACCTGGTAACACAACCTTTACTTTAAGTTACAGGTCATCACAGTTATATCTTTCTTCTAATCTCCTCAAAAATAAAAAACATCAACCTTCCTTCCCCCCCCTCTCCTCTTTTTTTTCTTTGAATATTTGCTTGCAAATTTAGTTTGACTTTCTCCAAGCAGAGTATTTATCCTTTGATCAACACACTCTAAATTCTGTTTACGCTGTCATTTCAAGCAATCTCATTAGCTCTATTTTATGAGTTGAAATCGTCCCAAAACAATGTATACAAATATCAGTAATACCCAACACAAAATAAAACTAAGAAAATGAGAATCCGCATATAAACAAGAACCAACCTTGAGAAAAGAACGGAATTGAATTAAAAACATTTTTGTTGCGAAAAAAAAAGGGATTATCAAGATTTTTCCCACTGCAAACAAAGATTGAAAAATCGACAATTCTACTGATAGTTCTACGGTAATTTTCATATTTTGAAAGTACCGACATGAAAATAGGAGTGGTAGTATCTTTTCGGCTGAATATCTGTGAATTTTTCATGGAAATTTTCGTATATATTGATTTTTTTTCTTTAACGGAAGCGTAGATTATTCCGTGAAAAATGTTGTATTAAATGACAAACTATCATGGACATTTAAGTGGAAATATTAATTACATAATATCCATAAAATATAGGTTTCAATAAGTAGGGTAAAACGAACTATTCATCATACAATGAAAAAAGAAAATAAAATTAAAATGGGATAATATAACTGGTTCACTTAAATGGCGTAGATGTTGATGGCAATTCCCCTAATTTAATCCTCAATTTATGTTAAGAACATAGACATATTGTTGATTAAAGATTCAATGTGACTTAAGGATAAGTTGTGATAAAATAGTTTAACGGATTGTTGAACCTAACTCTTGTTGTGAACAATTTATGAATGATTGATTATTTATAGTATTTCTACAAACAAAAAAAAATTATATACAATGATTATATCAAATGGAGGATTCAAATTTTTTGAATAAATTATAAATTTATAGTTTTAAGAGTTCAATTTCAAGATTTAGTGGAGTAAATTTGAAATTAACAAAATTGATATGTTAATTAAAGAGTTTAATTAATTATTAAATATATTTGAACTTGAAACTATAAGTCTATAATTTTCCGTGCCATCTTCACAATACTATTTAACATTTAATTTTAATGGGATTGATTAATTTGAAATTTGATAAATTCTAAATTAATTCACACTCTTATTATATGATCAACTAATTTCGAATTAAGTTAGATAATACACTGTGGTTCCCACCATGCTGTCTGCGCCTACACCATAAGGAGTGTCCCTGTGGTGTGCAGTTTTTTATCTGATATGTTTTCAATTCTAAACTTAAAAATATTTATTTTTTAAAAATTTGATTTTTATTTAAATGGGTAGTTAGAATTCATTTTTAAACCGTTTAGATCTAATCGACTGAAATATTATTTTGTGCATGAAAATTAGAATGCACCTTACCACGTGATAATATAGACTAAAAAACTTAAAAAATAATATAAAGAAAAAAATTTAAAAAAACAACAACCTTCAGGGTGGGTGCCGGCTCGACGTCGGGGTGTTGGGGGGGGGGCATCGCCTGAGGTTGGTGGGGCGAGGCCATTTTGCCAGGGGAGGGGGGGTGCGGCGACATCGGTTTTTTCTTTTTTCTTGGACCTCTTCTCGCCGGCGATGGCGACTTCGTTTGCAAGTCGCCAGGGTGGTCGCGGGCCGGCGGGATCTGGCCCGCGAGGGGAAGGGGTGGTTCGGTGGGGGGGGGGGGGGGGGGGGGGGGGGGGGGGGGGGGGGGGGGGGTGGGGGGGGGGGGGGGGGGGGGGGTGTCTTCTAGGTGGATCACCAGATATGGCGACTTCGATTGGGGGGGGGGGGGAGGCGGCATCTGGGGTGGCTCGCATGAGATGGTGACTTCGTATGGGATCGCTGGGGGGAGGATGTCAGGGGGGATCGCCGAAGATGGAGACTTTGCTGGGGGGTGGCACTGTCTTGGGGGGCTTGTTGGAGATGGTGACTTCGCTGGCGAGGGCAGCGTCTGGGGAGCTCGCCGGTTTTTGTTTTTTGTTTTTTTAATTTCTTTTGAATTTTTTTCTTATTTTTTAGTATGTAATACTATGAGTTAATATTGTTATAATTACATCATAACTAATATCTTTATCCGTTAAATTTATCGAACGGTCTATAGAATGAATTCCACCGATAGGGTTTCTAAATGAGATTCTACCACAGCTTTGCCCTATTTAAATATTTGAATTCAAATAAGAAACGATTTCAAAAATTGAAATAGAGATTAGAATGGGTGGCAGTGGTGCGCATCACCTCCTCTGCATGGGAGGTGGTCAATTTGTTTTAATTTATTTGCTAAAGATTATCCAATTATGTATTTTGTTTATTATGTTGATGTCGTAATTCGCTCCGACCATAGAATTGTACCTCCAAGAGTAACCCGGTTATATGGTGGCAAAAACTCTAACCGCCTGAACTAGATTCTGTCGACCCGACTTGATCCGACCAGAAGAGTCTTCCCCGAAACTTCAGTACCCGACTAATGTCTACCCTTACTGAGGTCTTCCGCATACCCAGGTTAGATGTGTGCCCGGGGACGGTGTGGCTGCTCCGGATAGTCATCTATCACCTAAGGCCTGACTTGAAGTCTATCACAACATCCTATCCACTGCCTAACATTTGACACAAGTCCTGTCACTATATACGTCAACAGTCGACTTCCCCCACCTACTACTGCACAATGTCAATTCACCACCCACCGCCACCTGCCTGCCCTGACTGGGGCTACTCCTGCTGCTCCGGCGGCAGGCCACCCTAGTGTCCCCTGTACCAAATCAGGGACACGTGGCATCAGTCCATTGGACCAATAGCACCTGCAGCCTAAGGCCTACTCACCCACTAGGAGCTCTAGATAGCCGACCCGACCGGGTCACCTGAGCGCCCCGAACCGCGAGAGATGCCTATAATAGAGGGTGAACCCACAAATTCAAGTATTGTCATTTTCCTTGCCAAAGATCTGCCTCTCCCCTTGCTCATCAGCTCCCCGACTGACTTAGGCATCGGAGTTCCCATGGCAGACACCACACCGGTGTCCCAATGACTTCGAGGTGCTTCCCTTTTGCAGGTGATCGACGGCAGAGTGACCGGACAGACCTGATCGGAACAGCCGATCACTTGGGTGTTGCTGCCGGAGGCTTTTTCGGCATCAACATTTTGGCGCTAGAAGGAGGGCCCCACCTTTCCAGCAACCTTAACTCCAACACACAGCTCCCCGAGCGCCCGACCACAAGCCATGGACGAGCGAGACAACCAGGATTTCCAGGACCTCGACAACCTGGCTCCTACCGGTTCGCAGAGCACCCGGCGACCTCAGTGTCGGAGAGGTGCACGAGCACAACGTAAGCCCACATAGACGAAAATCCTCACTGAGAATGCTAGAAACCTGACTAAAATAGTCAGGTACTCGTGGATACGCATAGAGAAACGCACAACGTTCAACTCCCCGAGGTACAGCCTGAAACGGCCGAGTCCACACCAACCAGGCCGCCCAGGTCAGCAAGCCGACCGCGAAACCCATCACCTGAGGCCAACCGGAGGAGTGACCGGTCCAATCGGGAGAACCCCGGACGGCAGCAGCGAGATGAAGGTGAGGGACAGAGAGAGAACGCTCGAGGAGCCGCGCCCAGGTCACTCGATCACCAGCAGCCACGCTAGAGGCAACTGACGGTGACCCGGACTGGCACCGAAGAGATCCTGTGAATGTGCGAGGAGCACAACCTCCGTGTTTGATCGCCTGGGAAGACCAGGGATCCATCGACGCTTAGGCCGAGAACATTCCGTTGATAAGCCCGAAGGAGGAGGATAACAACCAAAGCAGGCTGGTCACCTCCAGTGCAGCTCGACCAGCTTGTGGGCCAGCAGCACGGGCTGGAGCAGGTCGGGGCCGTCGATCCGCCCTTTACCCCGGCTATCTTGGCATTGCCTTACCCGCTAGGTTCAAGATGCCATCTTTGGCATCTTACGATAGCACGACGGACGCGGACGAGCGCCTCGAGAACTACCAAGTATACATGCTGATTCAGAACGCCAACGAGGCTGCCCTTTGCAAGTCTTTCTGCCTAACCCTAACCGGAGCTGCCCGGCAATGGTACCGAAGGTTGGTCCCCGGATGGATCGGCTGATTCAAACAATTGGCGGACGCCTTCGCGGCCGCATTCCTAGGTTCTAAGACCAGGAAGTTAGAGGCGTCCCACATGTTCGGTATAAAGCAAGGCGAAACCGAAACACTCAAAAGTATCTCGAGCGCGTCGACAAAGCCGTAGTGCAAGTCGAGAGTTGCTCGGACGACACCTTGGTATAGGCATTCCGAGAAGGCGTCAAAGACAATCGACTCGTTTGGACGCTCTCCTATGACAAGCCACCCACCTTTGCGCACCTGAGAGGGATCGCCTGGAGGCATGCCGAGGCAGACGAGTACGTCAGAGGGCGAGGGATAGTAGCCCGAGAACAACCACGGCTTCCCGAAAGGAAGCCGGAGAGAAATCAATCCGACCAGAGCCGATCAGAAAAGGGAAAGGTCGTGGTCGTAGATGCCAGGACCGATACTGCTCCCGGTCCAAGAACACCGGCGGGGAGTTCCGCCAATACCCTCTGGTCACAACTATCGAGCACGTCCTGAAGCAGGTGTCTGGTCGGGGACTGCTCCGGGACCCACCGCCAATTCGAGCGGATCGTGCCCGGAGAAACCAGAAGAAAAAATACTGCAACTTCCACAAGGACGTGGGCCACGACACGAAAAAACTGCATACAGCTTCGAGAGCAGATCGAGCTGTTGATCCGAGACGGCCACTTGCGGGAATTTGTAGAGAGAATAATCACCCCAGCCAGAGCGGTCAACCTAGCCGAGCCGACCGCTCGGTAAAATCCGGGACCGAGTAATCGGCCCATCGAGCCGGAACAGGAACACTAGTCCATACCATCTTTGGTGGAACGGCTACTGGTGACACCGCTAGTAGCCGGAGAAGTTATGCCTGCGAGGCTATGCGGTTCGCTCGTGGAGAATACATCAACATGGCGGAGCATATTACCAAAATATGCCGTTAAGACAGCACCCCGATCACCTTCAAAGACGACGAAGTGGACCGGCTACTCCACCCGCACAACGACGCACTGATCGGGGAGATCCGAGTAGCCGACAACGTGATCCGTCGTGTATTGATCGACAACGGAAGCTCTGCTGACATCCTATTCATGGACGCGTTCTCGCTGAGGATCGAGGGAGCTGTACTGACACCCACCCAAAACCATTGCACGGGTTCGCCAGAGAGTGTGTCCGAGCAGCTGGCACTGTTCGTCTCCCGGTTACGATCGGGGATGGCCCAGAAAGGGTGACCCGAATGGTCGAGTTCATCGTTGTAGATCGGCCGTCCGTCTACAACGTCATCTTGGGAAGGCCAACCCTCAATGCACTAAAGGTGGTGGTCTCCACATACCACCTGGCCATGAAGTTCCCCACTGAGAGCGGAGTCGGCGTCTTTCGGGGAAACCAGGAAGGGGTGAGACAATGCTACATGGAGGCGGTGAACAAGGTTGTCGAAAAAGCCCCTGCACCGATCAACTGTGGCAACCGTCTAGTTACGGTGGACGAGATCGATGCCGCTGATGGAGAGATTCAGGCGCCTACGCGACCTAGATCCCCCGGATACCAAAAGAGAGAGCCGAGCACACCCTGTCGAAGATCTGGTTCCCTACCAGCTGGCCCCGAGTCATCCGGAGAGGACAGTGATGCTCGGGTGTAAACCTCAACACCGGATACCAGAGCAGAGCTTGAGCAATTCCTCCAAGAGCACAAGGACGTCTTCGCCTGGCCCCACGAGGACATGCCCAGAATCGACTCGGCAGTGAATGTGCCACCAGCTGTGCGTCAATCCGAGGTACAAGCCCGTGGTCCAGAAGAGAAGAGCCTTCAACCCGGAGAGGTAGAGGCCATCAACGCAGAGGTGAAAAAGCTGCTCGCAGCAGGTAATTTCATCCGGGAGGTAACCTACCGGAATGGCTGGCAACGTGGTCCTGGTGAGAAGTCAACCGGGGAAGTGGCGAGTCTGCATTGACTACACCGACCTCACCCAAAGCATGTCCCAAGGACTGCTTCCCTCCTCCCCGACTGGACCAGCTGGTGGATGCCACCGCCGGACACGAGCTGCTCAGCTTTCATGGACGCGTACTCGGGGTACAACAGATACCCTAAGCAAATCCGACCAGGCCAAGACGACATTCACAACCGATCAGGGGCTCTACTGTTACCAGGTTATGTCATTCGGCCTCAAGAACATCGAGGCGACCTACTAGCGGCTCATGAACAAGATGTTCGCCCCGTTTCATCAGGAGGTCCCAGGGAGGTTATGTGGACGACATGTTATTGAAGAGCCGGCACGCGAGCGACACTCAAGGATCTTCAAGACTGCTTCAACACCCTACGGCAATACATGATGAAATTTAACCTGCCAAGTGTGCATTCGGGGGTGGAATCGGGGAAATTCCTCGGATTCATGGTGAACCACCGGGGGGGATCGAGATCAACCCGATCAAAGCCCAAGCCAGTTGTGGACTTGCAGCCCCCGCGAACGACCAAAGAAGTCCCAAGACTGACAGGGATGATAGCAGCCCTCTCCACGGTTTGTGTCTAGGTCCACCGACAAGTGCTTCTCATTCTTCCAAGCGCTCAAGGGCAAAGGTAAGATTAACTGGGGCGACAAATTGTGAAGAGGCCTTCGAGGGCCTGAAGGAGTACCTGGAAAGTACTGCTACTGCTATCAAAACACGCTTCCTTGGGAAGTGTTGTACGTTTACCTCGCCGTCTCCGAAAGACTGTCAGCTCGGTCTTAATCCGAGAAGACGAGAAGGTGCAGTCCATCCCGTCTACTACAGTAGTAAGGCGTTCCAAGGAGCGGAAGAGAGGTACACCCCTCTAGAGAAGCTGGCCCTGGCGTTGGTCTCATCAGCCCGCAGGCTGAGGCCTTATTTCCAAGGTCACCCCATCCGTGTCCCGACCAGCTACCCCGCTCCGCCAAATTCTGCAGAATCCCGAATTGTCGGGACGAATCACGAAGTGGGCGATAGAGCTCGGGGAATTCGACATCGAGTACATTCCCCGCACCGCGATCAAAGCGCAAGCGCTGGCTGACTTTGTGGCCGAATTCTCGAGTGTTCCCAGACCGTCTCCAGAGTGCTCGGAGAAGCCAGTGGATGCGCCCAGAGAAGACGGCCTGACAGCCGGTGACCCGGGCAAAGAAAGATGGAAACTATTCGTTGACGGGGCCTCCAATTCTCGGGGGCTCCGGGGCAGGGCTAGTCCTTGTAAGCCCGGACCAATACAAGACCAGCCAGGCGCTACGCTTCAACTTCAAAGTGTCCAACAATGAAGCGGAATATGAGGCGGTGATAGCTGGGCTCGGGTTAGCCCTAGAACTCGGGGTAGAGGACATCGAGGTTTTCAGCGACTCAATGCTCATCGTCATCCAGGTAACCGGGGAATTCCAGGCAAATGGAGGAGCGAATGGCAAAGTACCTGGAGAAGGTGAAGATCCTTCTCGACCAGTTCAGAAGCCAGCTAGTAACCCGGATACCGCGTTCCAAGAATGTCGAGGCAGATGCCCTCGCTCGACTAGCCTCGGGGAATGACATAGACGGTCTTGTCTCGTTCCCCATAGAATGACTTGACCACCCGAGTATCGAGCGAGAAGAGCAGGTCCTCTGTTCCGCTAGCACGACCACCTGGACGAGTCCCAGTTGCCCGAGAACCGAGAAGAAGCCCGGAGGGTTAAGAACACATCGGCAAGGTACACGCTTATCAACGGGAAGCTGTATCACCGAGGACATTCTGCTCCATACCAACGGTGCGCAGGACCAGTCGAGGCCGAGTACTGATGAAGGAGATACACAGCGGAGTGTGCGGGAATCATTCTGGGGGAAGAGCCATCTCCTTCAAGTGCCTCCGATAGGGGTACTACTGGCCGACCATGGGCAAGGATGCGATGAAGTTCGCCAAGAAATGCCTCAAGTGCCAACAGTTTGCCAAGGCCATCAAGTCCCATCCTGAGAAACTCACCTCGGTGGTATGTGCGTGGCCATTCGCCAAATGGTCTCTCGACCTAATCGGACTACTCCCAATGGCCCAGTCACAACTTCGGTATTGTCTCGTAGCAATAGACTACCTTATGAAATGGGTCGAAGTAGAGCCCTTGACTCAGCAAACTGTACGGGTTTTCCATGGAAGAACATCATATGCCGATTCGGGCTCCCCCACACCGTGGTCACGGACAACGGGAAACAGTTCGACAACCCGAAATTCATCGCGCTTTGTGAGCAGTTTGAGATAAAGAAAGTGTTCTCCTCCCCCAGGCACCCTCAGAGCAATTGACAGGTGGAAGCCGCCAATAAAACCATGAAGGAAAACTTGAAAAAGAACCTTGAGAGGCACAAGGGGGCTTGGATTGATGAACTACCCCCGAGTACTCTGGGCCTACCGGACGACTAAGCGCACCGCAACCGGAGAAACCCCTTTCGCTATGACATTTGGGGTAAAGGCTGTTATTCCGGTTGAAGTAGGATTGTCGAGTCTTCGAGTAGAGAATTACGATGAAGAAGACAACGCCGAGTAGATGTTGCCCGAGCTTGACCTGGTTGAGGAAAGACGGGATCAAGCTCTGATTCGAATGGCTGCACGTAACCAGGTCGTGGCCAGGTAACTATGACAAGAAATTTCGACCGCGAGTCTTCCGAGTAGGGGATTTAGTGCTGAAAAAGGTGTTGGTCCAAAAACCCCGACTAGGTTCGTTTGGTCCAAAGTGGGATGGGCCGTACAGGATTACGGAAGTAGTGCGACCGGGGATGTACCGGCTAGCCGACCAAGACGACAGAGTCCTAGGACACCCGTGGAATGCAGACCACCTAAAGCGGTTTTATCAGTGACTTTATTTTTGACAGTCAATGTAAAGGCCAAATTAATAAATGAAGGTATCCCGTCAAAAATCTGATGTGTGACATGGGTACAAGGTCCCGTGACCGGGCACCGACCAGTAATGGACGTGCCCGAACAGGACCCACAACAAAATCTACCCTTGCAGACACCGAACTCTGTTGGTTCCCGGACCACTGAGTAAGGTCCCATGACCGGGCACCGACCAATAATGGACGTGCTTTACTGGTCGGTGCCCGAACAGGATCCACAACAAAATCTGTCATTGCAGACACCGAACTCTGTTGGTTTCCGAACCACTGAATATGGTCCCATGACCGGGCACCGACCAATAATGGACGCGCCCGAACAGGACCCACAACAAAATCTGCCCTTGCAGACACCAAACTCTGTTGGTTCCCGAACCACTGAGTAAGGTCCCATGACCGGGCACCGACCAGTAATGGACGTGCTTTACTGGTCGGTGCCCGAACAAGACCCACACAAAATCTGTCCTTGCAGACACCGAATTCTGTTGGTTCCCGGACCACTGAGTCAAGTCCTACGACCAAGTGCCGACTAGGACTGAACTTGGATCAACCTCCCGGAAAACCCAAGCCAAACATTGGACGTGCCCGAGCAGGACCCATAACGAAATTTGCACTTGTAAACCCAACTTCTGTGGTCCCCGGACCAGAATAAGCTTTCCCGACCAGGATTGGAGTTGGGTCAATTTTTAATTAACCCAAACCAACCTGGGGGGAAGAAAGTACTCGGAAAATAAACAAATAAAATTCGTAAGCAACAAAGAATACGAGAAGAAAAAAAATTTTCATTAACTGAGATAAGGAGAGGGTACAGTTTGGGCACCCCCGAGCCCAAAAAATATATATATTTGATTGACAACATCACTCCTGATGGTCATGCGCGGATGCTTGGTCGGGTATGGCAGACTAGTCGAAAACCACCAATTGCTCTGGCTTGTCGAGGATAACAAGATCCTCGGCTTCCCGAGCGCCCCCGGTCACTTCACCCTCCTCGGGTTCTAGTGGCGCTTGGTCCTCCTCAGCGGCCGTCTCCCCGGAGATCTCAGGAACAAATGACGAGTCAACCCTGGTCACAGTGGGGTTGGTGACGTTAAAACCTGCCTTCATGTCCTGCATTCCTTCCTTATACTCAGCGACCCAGCGGGCATTGAAGTCATCAGATTACAGATAATCCTTAATAGCCTGTCGTCGGGCATCGTCAAGGGCAGCGGGCAGAGCCACCTGGAGGGTACCTAGAGTTCTCGGATTGGGCAATGGCCAGATCATTCTCGGCCTTTCTCTGCGCCTCCTCTGCCTTTCTCCGAGCATCCTCAGCTTCAGCTGCCCTCTTCTCTGCATCCTGCAGCTTTTCCTCGACCTCTTTTGCCTTGTCGACAGCTTTCTTCTCGGCGTTCCTCGCGCTCTTGGCCTCGGATTTGGTCGCTGATACCTCGGCCTCCATGCGGGTTGGCGTACCTCCGCACAGCAGCGCTACCCGAGAAGGCTAGGCATAAAGCCTGTAAGAGTAAATGGTTAATAATAAACATCAAACTGTTCCCTGAGAAGATATATACCCAACTAGTAATTTTTACCTCGATCAGCTTCCCGATGCAGTCGTTGATGGCCACAATGGGGTCGGAACGTCGAGAAGAGTCGGCCACCTCCGAAGTTAACTTATCGTCAAACTTCGTGACAACCGCCTTCTGGGTTGACAACTTCTGCTTGATCGGCTTGGCCCCAGAGACTGCAGCTGGTGGATCTCGAGGCCTGGAATCTTCTTGCCTACTCCGCAAGGTTGAGGCGATGGTGACCGACCGGTCGTCCCTTGAGCGAAACGGCCCGGGCTTCTGGGGGGTCGGACGTGACCTTGGTAGCCGTTGTCGATGGGCCTGAACAGCTAAACGGACCAGCTGATGACTCCCCCGCCCGGCTCTTGCTCCCGCTGGTTTTGGCGATTTTCTGGAGCCGGGCCATCTGGTCCTGCTCGCTAGGGCGTTTGCTCCCTCACTGTTCAAGCTCCGCCATTGGTTCTGCAAACAGAAGAAGCTCATCAGTACTTGGTTGTAATCGGGTCAGTGGCAAACAAAATAAAATAACGACCTTCGATCCGAAGACCCTGAGCAGGGAAGAGTTGCCTTAGCACCAAATCCATGTCCTCATTGGCAACCCTCGGACCCCAAGTCCCGGGGGATGAGTTGCCGGACTGCAGGTATGAACCGTCACTGCCGGCACTCCCCTCGGAACTTTGGACCGACCGGACGTGGTCGCAACTTCAGCGATGACGACCATCCGAGATCGATAATGTACGACAGGTTCCGGCATGCGAGCCACTGTGACCTCCCCGGGCTGAGCCGTCGTCTGGATGGTCGGATGTCGACGAGGAGCCAATCCCACCGTTCTCTTCCAGGCTTGCTGGGGATAGCAACCTTTGATGGTCCCTTTCAGGGTCCGACAATTCTCGAAGCACATCTACCTTCGCCAAGATCGACTCGGCTACGAGTAGTGCCCGGGTCCACACATAGCCATTCCTGAACGTTATTGGAACCCTCTCCGCGGGGGGAACCTCATCGTACGGGAAGTGACCCTGTAACCACCGACCACCCGCGAAGAACCACAGGTGCTTGAACTGCTTATCGGAGTCTGGGCACCCGGTGATGAACGTGCCCTTGTAATCTTGGAAGTAGTAAGACCCCGAGGACGATAGGGCCGACTTCATTCTATACAGATTCTGGAAGGCCCTGAACGGCATCTCGGCGACAAAATGCTTGGTCCAAAGGATGAAGCAGCTTGCCAGGATACGATAGGCATTGGCATTAAGCTGCATCGGGGCCACGTTGAGCCTGGTGAGTGCCCGCCTAAGGTAGGGGTGGAATGGCAATCGAAGCCCTGCCCAAAAGTACTCGGCGAACAGGGTAATGTAGCCGGGTGGTGGTCGCGAAGGAAGGTCGCCCTCGCCAGGGTACCAACAACTTCATGCCGGGGGGAATCCGAAATTCTTCTCAGAGCGCGGCCAGGTATCGCAGGGTGACCGCAGAAGTGAAATAATCCAATGTGTACACGGGGCGGCCATTTGCCAGGTCCACCATCTCCATATCGAACCTCCAGTATACTCGCTGGTTGTTGATACAAAGTGTTCGGCCACGACCCTGCGGACGGGCTTGGATGGGCTCCCCGGATGGAGCAGTGCTCCCGGAGCTCTGCGAGCCTTTGCGACCAGACGAACTGGCCTGGCTGGCTGTCCTTTGGGACGCGTCGTCACCCCCAACCGTGAGGTCAACCACTGGGGCAGGTTGCACCTGGGTGGCCCCATTTAGCTCCTCGATGAACCTCCAATCTGGTCGGGTGTCCAGGCCCACCTGTAAAATTTCTTCCAACCGAGTGGCACCCTCTCTTGCCCGGCTAGTCGGTGTTGAAGGCATATCCGGGGAGGGCACGTTAGAGATGCCTGACAGGTGGTCAGGTGTCGGGGCCCCCTACTCGGCCGTCCCCCCAGTTGCATCTGAGCTCGAGTTCAGGATTGAGCTCGAACTCCCTGTGATGTCGACTTCCGCGGACATCTGGCCGTTCTCGGAGTCTGACAAGTCGCTCATATTGAGAAAATATAAAAATTTTACCTTCTCGGTTCTTCTCGGGTTGACTGTTGGAGTAATCTCGATCAACAATGCTTGGCAGCTCTCGGCAGCAGTCTCAATTCTTCGCAAATTGTGAGGAAAATGAAAGCACCCCCCCTGTTATTTATAGGCGAGGGTCCAGCAAGAAATCCGGGTGCGCGATTCGAGGCGGCGATCGCTTCCAGCCAATCCCGCCCAAAAATTGAAATTTGAAATTTGAAAATTTGAAGTGTCAGTCTGACTTCCCCCCAATCATAGCTCGACACGTGGCAACAATTGAAGCGTGTCAGCTTGGTCTACCAGCAGTCCGGGATATCCGACTAGACCGGTATGGCCGGGGTAGTACATCTATTTGCATGGCCCGACCTAGACGCAACAACATCCGACCAGGTCCAGATGGATCGCGACCACTTGTATATCGTAGACATGAAGCATCCCTGGTCAGATCAGTACGTGGTGGCATCCGACCAATCCCAAATGAAGCGCGATCACTCCCATGCTGCGGAGACAAAACGCATCCCTAGTCTGATCAGCCTAGAGATGCTTGGGGCCTTATGTTGTTGTCGTAATTCGCTCCGACCATAGAATTGTACCTCCAAGAGTAACACGGTTATATGGTGGCAGAAACTCTAACCGCCTGAACCAGATTCTGTCGACCTGACTTGATCCGACCAGAAGAGTCTTCCCCGGGAACTTCAATAGCCGACCAATGTCTACCACCTCACTGAGGTCTTCCGCGTACCTAGGTTAGATGTGTGCCCGGGGACGGTGTGCCTGCTCCGGACAGTCATCTATCACCTAAGGCCTGACTTGAAGTCTATCACAACATCCCATCCGCTGCCTAACATTTGACACAAGTCCTGTCACTGTACACATCAACAGTCGACTTCCCCCACCTACTACTGCTCAATGTCACTTCGCCACCCGCCGCCACCTGCCCTGACTGGGGCTACTCCTACTGGCGCCGGCGGCAGGCCACCCTAGTGTCCCCTGTACCAAATCAGGGACACGTGGTATCGGTCCATTGGACCAATAGCACCTGCAGGCCTAAGGCCTACTCACCCACTAGGAGCTCTAGATAGCCGACCCGACTGGGTCACCCGAGCGCCCCGAACCGCGAGAGATGCCTATAAATAGAGGGTGAACCCACAAATTCAGGTATGGTTATTTTTCCTTGTCAAAATTCTGCCTCTCCCCTTGCTCATCAGTATTCTTGCTGACTTAGGCATCAGAGTGTCCACGGCAGACACCACACCGGTGTCCCAATCACTTCGAGGTGCTTCCCTTTTGCAGGTAATCGACGGCAGAGTGACCCGGCAGACCTGATCGGAACAGCCGATCACATTGGGTGTTGCTGCCGGAGGCTTTTTCGGCATCAACAAATTATCTAGTAGTAAAAGTTTTATAAAAAAAATAGACACTCACGTAATTATTGCTATTATGGTTTTTCAAACTACGCTCCTCACTTTCTGCCGGAAAGAATTTAGAGCAAAATGACACCAATTATTTTATTTTTTATTCACCAGCAACAATATATAATATTGTTACATAGCAAAGGTTCACTGGGTCACAACACTAGCTCATATATGGCTAACCAGGTTCAGTCGATAATTCTCTATCAAGAGTGATTGTTGAAACAGTGCCGTTGAGCTCCTTGTATAATGGATCATATTTTGGTTAATTAGGTGGGGTTATCATTCAAAACTTTAAAAAAAAAAAAAAAAAAATTCTATTGTTAGTAAAGTTTAACTCCATTACAACACTCACTCATAAATGGCGAACCAACTTAAAGTTGATAATTCGTGATCGGTGGAACGGTGCCATCGAGCTCCTTTTATAATTGATCTTTTGATTAATTAGGTGGCAATAACATGCAAGAAAGAATTTCTGTTAAGAGTCAATCAAGAATTGATTGATTAACTTCGAAACCAACACTCCTCACTTTATGTGCTGTAATGAATTAGGAGACAAAAATGATACTTATTATTTTCCTTTGAAAAAACATCTTAAATTTTAAATCTTGTCATAAAATACCTTATTAAATTTTAATTTGTAACATTTGTTTCTCTTAAATTTTGAATTGTTTGTAAATTTTCCTCCTCAGTTAAGTTTTTAACTGAAAATTACATGTGTATTATGAATTAAAGAGTATTTTAGTAAAATCCTCATTTTTATGTTATTTAAAAAAAAAATAAAAAATAAAAAAACGCCTCTTCCGTCCAACCCTTTTCTCAGCCATTTGTTTTTTTTGTTTTTTTGTTTTATTTTGGGTTGAAAACAATAATTCGTTTTTTTTTTTTTTTTTTTTGTCCTCTTAGGGTCCATTTGGTTGGATGGAGGGAGAGACATAAAGGAGATGCTTTATTCCTTTATTTGATTGAAATGACGAACCAACTTAATTTGATAATTCACTATTAAGAGTGATTGTTGAGACAGTGCCAACGAGGTCTTTATAAAACCGATGTTTTGGTTAATTTGGTGGGGGTTAACATGCAAAAATTTCTGTTGTAGTCGATAATAATTGATTAATTAATAACTTGAGCAGATAAATTATTTTAATTGTTTCCACGAAAAAGGAAAAACTTTCCACGTACATGGGCAGTTTCGTGCTTAACTAGTATTCCATTTAGTCTTTGTGTAGAATATTTGTCTGCAATATTGTGGATATCCATTAATATAACTAGTCAATGAGTTACTTTGTGTTTGTCTGCATCCTAAGTATATAAATGCATGCTCTCGACATAGAATAAAACCGCATGAACTTTCGGTTCCTTATTCTGACCAAGATATACTATTACTATTTTGGATTTTCTATTTTATTACTATTTCTTAATATTATAATATCAAATTATTTAGATTTAAAAATTTACTTATATAAAAAAATAAAAAATATTACAAATTTTTAAATAAATTAATAAATTATTAGTATATTATTAAGAAAATAGTTATTAAATCAGAAAAATCATATAAAAAAATATGGGTTCTTTTATCTATCTAGTCAAATTTGGCTGCTTTTTCTGACTGCCACCAATGATACCGAGTATGTTTGGGAACCTTTTTTTTTTTTTTTTTTTAACTATTCTACTTTGTTTTGTTTGTTTTATTTTTTGCTTTTTTTTTTTTTGTTTGTTTTTTTTTCCTTGGCTCTACTTTGTTGGTATCTCAATAAATGTAAAATAATTGCTGAGCGGCTATGCACAGCTGGTTCCCATTTAGACAACTTTTTTTTTTTTTTAATCCTTCCACGAGTGACATAATCATAACATTTTTCTCTATCTCAAATAAATCAAAATCAATTAAATAACTGTATTATAGATATATCTTAACGGTTCATCACTTACTTAATTAAAAAATGAATAATTCGAATCTCTTCATCTCAACTTTAAAAATTCAATTATATAATTTGTTGACGGTAAAATTCGTCAACTCAGAATTATTTTTATCACACTTTAGCTCTCGATGAACAGTAAAAGAAAATTTATAAGAAGTCGAGAACCATAATTTCTTTTGGCATGTAGAAATACCAACGTAGGGTTCCAAAGGAGAGAATGACCTTTATACATTGGCTCCCTTTAGATAAGTACAATAAATTCAAATAACTAAATAAAATCTAGTAAATATCCCTAACTCGTAAATTGAATTGTCTCCGAGATCTCCGCAGAGAATAATTTTCGATTTGTTGAGCTTGAATTTCAAATGCTGTAGATTATCTAATTTAAATCTCACTACTCTCGGATTTTACTGAGCTGTCGTTTTGTCTCATCTGTGATGCCTTCAGTGTAGAGCACTTGAGATAATACTTTGGATATGGAGGTAGAAGAAACCAGAAATGTTTCCTCTCCCACTAGCACTATTTTACTCTTCTCTCTCGTCAGATAAAATTTTAGCCTCTTCTTCTAGGTGTTAGGCTAATGCGCATTCCTCCTGATCATTTATCTCCCTTGAGGGATATGGTATTGAACCTTCTCTCCGGTGATGAGCACATCCGAAATTATGGTATAACATAATTAACTTCAAAAATTCAAAATTATTTCAACTCTAAACTGTGAAATTAAACTCAATTACAAGCTTAATACATTTAAAACAGATAAACCTTGATAAAAATATATTAGTACTGTAGTTTTAGTTCAAACTTCTGATTTGATTTTCGGCCCCCGAAAAGAATTTCTGATATAATGACATCATTAGGTTCATGCACCCGTAAAAAAAAAAAAAAATTTATGTCTCTGTCACTATTTAAGGCACACGTGGTTTTTTGTTTTTTACCAAGTGAGATTCAAGAATATTTTTCTTATTTTATTGAATACATTGCGAGTCAGTGACTCCGTCACAGCTCTCATCATCATCTCATGCCGAGCGACCTCTGCATGGAGCCAAATAGAAGCGCCAAACTAATGATGGTTTCTCTTAATTGTATTTTGTCTATACGGAACATGACTTTACCACAACTCTCTAAATTACAGTACTACTAATATTGCTAGCTATTCATCAAGATGCGTTCAGATTCAATCACGTTGATATTGCTTTTTGACCGTTCCTTTTCTTATAATTTGTTATCCATCACACTCAGTAACCAGAAAAAGGAAAAAAAAAAAAATTATTGCAAGAGAATAGTAAAAAGGAAAAACTTAAGATTTAAATCACACAAAGTAATATAATTTTTTTAGTTAAAAAAAACTGTCGTTTTTAATTAGTCACTATTTTAATATATTTTTAGGCGGTGTTTTGGTACAACCAAAATAAATGGTAGTGTCGTAAATCTTGTACAAGTACCGAACTATTAATGATCAACTTTAGATTTTTAAAAAAAAAATTATTATTATCAACGAATAATGAATTAGAGACGTTAATTATACAATTTTACTTTTCAATTTTAATTATTTCTCAATTTATCTTTTTATTTTTTAAAAGCTGTCAAAGTATTCTTTAAATTTCACTAATCGTCATTCACTCATTTTGTAGATGAAATAAATAAAAAATTAATTAGACCGAATTTATTTATAAATATATTTATTTTCTTGAGAAAAATTTTTGTAAAATATTTTAAACATTAAAAAACATAAATTCAATATTTTTAAAAAAATTATTATTTTACTTTACGATTTTTTCATGTTCTTAATAGGTATATAATATTTTTCACACACAACTTAAGGGTATTCATGTCATTTTGTCCAGGTATTTTTCCCGTCAGAAATAACGCGATGGATGGAAATTGAAATAAGTTTTCAAATTCATATGGTACGTCTATAGTTTCTAAAAATAGAAGAGTAAATAGATAATAATTAAAATAATGAGGTCTGATTATGTAATTAATAACCTTAATAGGACTAGTTATAGACAAATCCCACAATGTGCACGAAATTTATTGGGGGTTTTTTTTTTTTTTTTTTATATATATACCGATTATTTACATGAATCTTTAAATTGATGACTATGATTTAAAATTTGTCTTTTTTTTATTGCATGAATGTGTAATATGATACTTATAAAGACACGTTACCCTTCTATCAAGAATTGAATACAGACAAATAAAGAAATGATAAAAAATAAAAGAAAAAATCTCTAAAACAATATCAAACTAAGCAAATTTTTTATAAAAAGGGAAAAAAAAAACCATTTTACTTAATTTCTTATAAAGAAAAAGAAGTCCTAAAAATATATTAGTTGTATTTGGTATATGAAAAACAATCATTATAATAAAAAATTAATCATTAAGATAAAATTCACAGTGAATATATACAAAAAATTAAATAGATATTGTACAGAAATGTTAGACACTTTAAAACCTAAAAGAGACATCATAATGATATAGTAATTATCAAAAAGAAAAAAAATTCTTATTGATAGTAATCATAAAGAGGGAAAAAAACATACATTTAAAAAATTATCATAATGATATGGTAATTATTACACAAAAATAATTAATTTCATATGACATTTAAAATTTAGAAACTAACTATTAAAGCAATTTCGATAATGATAACAAAAATAAATTATCATCATAACGTTACAATTATCAAAAAAACATAAATCATACTAAAAAAATAGATTTATATAAAATCTAAATCTTACTAACAAAAATTTACTCTAATAAAGAGCTATTTATTAAGATAAAAATACAACAATGACGAACAAATAACAAATAAGGAAAAAAATATCAATCGTAATAAGGAAAAACGATGTTAAATTAGTAAAAAGATAAAATAAGTACTATAAATAATTATTTTTATAAAAATGGATATTTATGTAATATTATTAAAAAATAAATATGTTTTAAAATGGGATGCTAAAAATATATTTTTTTGTGTAATTATAAAATAAATAAATATAAATATATATATATACATTTTTTTCTGAACTACAGACCAAATCAATACAAGCCACAACAATATCCTAGACGCCAATGAACCGGCTATAAGTCAAGCTCTTCCACAATA